>CALYLW010000627.1:392557-404997 GCA_944989445.1 Ampullaceana balthica
ATCTTTTAAATAGTAAGGTTATGTTAAAAGGCACTGCATTAAATGAAAACAACTCACGCGGTAAAATGGCATATCTCTGTTTCTCATAATATTTTAAGTGCGGGTATTTTTCTAGTATATATATATATAATGAATCTTAACCATAATTTGTGTAGAAAGACTTGACGGCCAATATTAAAATACTATAGGGCAGTGAACTCCTAATGATCATTCCTTCAGGCTTTGGGGACCAAAATGCCTTTTTTCTTAAACGTTAAAGATTTTATTCCTTCCTTTTAATTATTAACGATCTTGAAAAATAATGATAGATGTATCCAATATCATCCATATTGAAATGAACAGGTGTTTTGAACTTTATTTCTTGCCCTGAATGCAACCGGGGACCCTTAATGCCGTTTTTTGCTACTATGATCTATATAAAAATTATTTTATGTGCCAGCTTCTGAGTAAATGAATGAATCTTACCCTAACTTTGTATACAAAAACTTGGTAGCCCATATTAATATTATTAAGTGCACTGAACTTTTAATGTCAATTTTTTCGGGGCTTGGGGCTCCAAATGTTTTTTTTCGTATCTGTTTAAGATATTTTTCTCATTCACTTTTTAACGATCTTGAGAAATATCTCCCTGATGAAACTGAATTAAATTGAACAGTTTTTTTTTAAAAATTGACATCTTGCAACAAATGGCGCCGGGGCGCCTTAATGTCGTTTTTTCCCCGTGTGTCAGCTTTATAAAAATTAGTTTAAGCGTTAGATAATGAGAGAGTAACTGGATTTTTTTACCACACTTAGTATATAAATACTTAAGAGTCTATATTAAATTACTATAAGACACTGAATTCCTAATGTCCATTTCCTCGGCGCTGTTGGCCCCAAATGTCCTTTTCACTGAACCTTAATTATTGTATTCCCCATTCAAATTAACATGATATTGAGAAATATAGATTACGTACAATTGGAATTTAAAAAAAACATTATCACTCATTTTGGGCCAGGACCCTTAATATCGTTTCTTTTTTGTAAGCTTTTTAATTATTTACATATTTTTCCGTTTGCTAACAAACGTGGACTTTTTTTTTGAACACTTCCTCGAAGGTTTCTAGCATAATTGTTTTTCGACTGTAAGTTTTACAATCACCGAAAAACCAAATGACGGACGGGAACCAAATTTGACTGGACGGTTCATTTCAACCTGCAGATGGTTTACGTACATTTTATGTCCCTTTTGCCCGAAAGCCATCAATTAAAATATCAGACAAAGAGAGAAATATTAAGTCTTATTTCCATCTTGAACAACTTCATGCGGATATTCAAAACGAGTTAATTTTGGTGCGGTATATGTTTCCAATACTTTATTTTGAGCGGTGCGCTTTCAAAAATCTTTTATTGTCAAATTACCGTGCGCACGTTTTCGTGTACGCATTTCAAATTCAGCTGTGTCATAATATTATAACATTTATATTTGTTTTGGCTTTGCGGCACAAAGTATTGGCCTTTTGTACTGCTACTTTCTTTATATTATGGCTGTTTTTAAAAACAAATTATTACAATTGTTACACGATGCATAGAATTCATATGTTAATATGTGTGAATGAAATTGCAAATTTGGCTTTGTTGTGATTCAAAACTCGACATTTAATAAAAACATAATTTTTTAATTTGTTAGTTTATTGTGTTGTTGAAAGCGATGGCCCATGTCAAATAAACTTACATGTCAAAAAAGTTACGTAATCTATACACTTATACAGTGTAAAGTTTGGCTACCGGACTTTATTTTAAATAATAAATGATTACAACAATATTTAACAATTCAAATATTATTTCCACATTAAAACAACTAAAAATACGTTTAAAAAGTAAAGTTATTTTCGGTCCTGTATGTTATAAGATGAATTAATTTTTAGCCAGAAGAATTCTATAACCTTTATTGTTTAAGTACGGTGCGCACATTACCTTACATTCGTTTTAATACGACTGCTTTAGATTCTATCAAGTATTTTATAAAGTACATTTCATATATAGCATTTATAATTTAGATAATTGGTGCTTTAGGTTAAAGAGCTTTTGCCATTTTGAAGGGGTAGTTCCATATTTTGTATCTCATACTAGCAGACCCGTAGTCCGTTGCAACTATCTCAGTAAAAATAAATAAATTTTAAGAAACCAATAAGTGGTGTGTTTTAAATTCAATTATGACAGATAACCCAGTCCCATTTGGTGCAAGATGTCAATTTCAAAAATCTGTTCATTTTAATTCAGTTTTATCATGAATATTTTTTCTCAAGATCGTTAAAAAGTGAAAAGTAAAAATATCTTAAACCTTTACGAAAAAAGACATTTGGGGCCCCCGGCCCCGAACAAATGGACATTAGAAGTTCAGTGCCATTAAGTATTTTAATATGGCATACCAAGTTTTTGAATAAAAAGTTTGGTTAAGACCCATTCATTTACTAAGTAGCTAACGCATAAACTTTATTTTATACAGCTCATATAAGCAAAGAACGACACTAAGGGCACAGGGCCATTCTATGCAAAACACAAAGTTCAAAACACCTGTTCGTTTGAATATTGATAATAATAGTTGCATTTATCAATATTTTTCAAGATCGTTAATAAATTAATGGGGGATAAATTCTTAAACGTTTAAGAAAAAAAGGCATTTTGGGCTACCAGGACCGAAGGACTCGTAATAAGGAGTTTATTGCCCTGTAGTATTTTAATATTGTTTGTCAAGTTTGGACATCTCTTTAATATGAACAATTTGAATATTTTTATTCATTTATTTTTGTGTTTCTGTTTTCTTTACTAATAACAGCTTAATCCAACGGTGGTCAAAACAAGGCACGCGAGTCGCATGCGGCTCTTCTATTTTCACAAAGCGGCTCGCATACAAGTTATGAAATATATGTTACAGGGCTTGCTTGAAGATTTCCAAACCAAGTTTAATGACCCAAAGTGCGTCAATGAGGCTCTCAACAAATTTGTTATACTTTAAATGGCTCTAAGCTACTACAGGACTAGCCACCCTTGGCCTAATCCCTCAGTCACTTATCATTAAGTGTCTAACTTCTCATATGAATAGAAGGCTTTATTTGTGCATACTCATACCTTAACATTATTTACCAAAATATGACACAACTTAAGTTAAAATAATATAAAGTAATATAATTTTCTCTTATATTTGATAAATTAATATAATCTTATCATAGGCCAGCGGACTAAAGGACAGATAAAAACAAAACTTAGTACATATAACCCTGATAACACATATAGTGCCCGTGGTACCAAACGCAATTTTTTCCTTAAAAAGTTTTATCTCTGTTTAACATAACTTTAAAAACAAAAACTAAAAAAACTTGCATTCTGAATTTTATATTTAACTTTACAAATTAAAAAATGTTATATCCATCATTCAATAATAGAAATAAAGAGGAGCAGGTGATCAAATTTATAAAATATAATGTCTCAATGGAAAAGAGAATTAAAAAATGAATTTCATCGCTTAGTGAAACAGCAAATTTGTAGATATTTGATTCAACGAATATATAGAACCCTACATAAAATGTGTAAACTATTTATGAAAAGTCTTAGTTTATTTTGTATGGGGATTTTTAAAAAATATTTTTTGTTTTGTTGTGTTTGTGGATATATACGTCTTTTATTTTTAAACTTGGTTGTGCTGCGGTGCCGTGGCGCCTGCGGCGCCAACTTTTTTGAGGGTGCCTAAGGCACCAAACTTTTTCAAAATCACAACTAACTTGTCCTTGTATGATAAGAACGTAATATTAAATTTCCTTAAATATACACAAAGTATTTTATAATAGTGGTTGTAGGGCGCCTACGGCACCCACTTTTTGGGGTCAAAAGCCCAAGTAACGTATCCTTGTATGATAAATCCAAAATATTTATGAAATGTACACAAAGTATTTATATATTTTTTACAGTGTTAATCACAACACGATTTTTAAACTAATCTTAGAAAGCAGCACACCAAATAACTGCACCAAAAAAGAAAAAGAAACTCTTTGAGTCAGTCAGCACTGTTAACAACACAAATGCTGACGTCAAAGGTTCGTGCGTTGTTTTGGTTTATGTTAATCTGGAAACCAAAGTGATTATGATTTTAAGACTATGTTTTCAATTGAAAAAAAAATCAGAGTGATGTCCCTTAGCGTTAGGCCACAATCATACATAATTGAGGGTAAATGTATTTATGAATTCTGTAAGCGTGTGAAAAACTCAATATTTTTAAATCCAAATAATAATACTAAATTGATTGTTTATATAGCGCTGTATCCCAGTAAGGAACTGGGCTCACATTGCTTTACATAAAAGAAATAACATACCTATAAGTATTAAATTAACTTTCATATCATAACAAACACGAAAATTACAGTACATTATACATAAGCTACGTTAATCATTTACAGGAAATGTTGTTTCATTAATTTTGAAAATAAATTTTGAAAAGATGTGTCTTAAGTGCAGTCTTGAAGGACTTGGTTGTTTGAATACTACGTATGTGTAATGGTGGAGAATTCAATTGTTTGGCTGCACAAAAAAAGAACGACCTTTCCCCAAATGTTTTGGTGCGTGTCTTAGGAACAGAGCGAACGCGTGTGTCTGCAGAAGATCGTAGCTGGCGAGTGGGTGAGTAGACCGACAAAAGTTCAGTAAGATACGTTGGGCATGAGTCCGAAAAGAAGATGTGACAGAGAACGGCCAGTTTGTAATCAATGCGGGCTTGTATAGGCAGCCAATGAAGTGAATGAAGAAGTGGAGTAACATGGTCAGGTTTTTTTGCCTTCAGCACCAATCTGGCAGCTGAATTTTGAACTTTCTGTAGTTTTTCATTGCATTGTTTTGGCGCACCTGACAGAAGAGAATTGCAGTAATCCATACGAGCTAGTACAAGAGCACAGACTAGAGTTTTTGTTGCACTAACTGTTAAGTAATGACCGATTGAGCTGATCTAACGAATGGCAGTGTAGGCAGAGTGACAGATGTGATTGATGAAGTTGTTAATAGACATGTTGTCAGAAATAATGTAGCCAAGATTGCTAGTCGATGTTGTGAACAGAATATCCGAACTGGCTACGTGAATTGACTTCGGAAGAGACAAAGTACTGCGTGATTTATTGTTGCAAAATAGAAGTGCTTCAGTCTTGTCATCATTCAGCTTGAGTTTGCTGAACGTCATCCAAGACTTAACCTCACCAATGACCTCTTGCATCAATTGGACAGTGGAGTCCATATTAAAGGGATCAGTGTTAGGTATATAGCTGAGTATCATCTGCAAATGATTGGCTTTTAACTGAATGCTTTTCGAGCAGTAGAAGTAGTGGCCTTGTTTACAGTACAAAAAGTACCGGGTGTCAGGGTATGAGAATCACTGCGAAAAATTGTTGTGAGATTGTTGGAACATTATTGTGACTATGTTCAAGGCGTGACTTGACAAGAGTTTACTTGTCAATAATGGTGTTAATTGTAGTCACTCGGTGTGATAGTTAAACAGCCGTGTTGTGTATAAATAGTGTGGTGTGAGACAGAGAGAGAGGAAGACGTGATGATACTGACCGAGTGCAGAGGTCCATAGTCCTTGTTAGGACTAGCATTAGGATATAGCGTTTGCTCTGACAGCTGGTGACACATCGAGGTGGCTCGAGTGTTCAGCATTGGTATTACGAGTGAGTGGACATTGTTAATTGTATTACGTCGTGTACCTGAATCTGTTGCTGTAATATATATTGCTGACTGAATAAAGGCTTGAAGTATACCATGAACAAGAGTCGAGACTTTGTCTTAATTTATCCAGAACCCAGAACGCAACAATGGGGTCTCGTCCGAGGATTTCTGGGGACTCTTGTGGATATCAATCGCTACGTCAAGCAACAGCATCTAGGTGAGACAGAGTTAGTCTACTCAACTAGGCGTCCAGTGTCCAGTGCTGTCTGAGTCTGCTTGTTTTTTTTCTTTACACTCCAGTCCATGCAGAGGGGCGTCCACCTCAGCATTCCAGAGTCCTGAGGAGTGTGTCGGGGAATGTGGAAATGATCAAACAGAATAGCCGAGTGGATCAATATCAGCACACTTTCCCTCATCACCAGTTTGTCGAAACCAGGTCTCCTGAATAAACATGATGTCTATCTGCCTGTCCATGATAAATTCGCATACAGCGGTACGTTTGTCACATGGACCAAGTGACTGAGCGTTAAATGACGCGATGCAGATATTTCTTTCTGTATAGTTGGGAGACGTTTTGATAGGTAAAACATTTGAAATGTTATAAGAAACTTGATGGCTGTCTACACCAACATGAAAATCAGAGTTAGGTCTTTGTTTGGAAATAAGGCAGAAATTCGTCTCTGTTTTCATTTCCCACCACGAGATTTACGCTTCCGAGATAGGTTTCGGCCACTACACAGATCCTTAAGTATAAACACCAGTTCAGATGTTATGCGTGTATGCTTCGTGTTCATTGATAAAAGGCAATTTCGTGTGTAGTGTAGTGGTCGCCCACCTGTGTGCTGTCGGACATTGCTATTGTCCGCTTCGTGGGCTTGTCCGAACGTTGATCGTAAGAACAAAGATGGCTGACATTGTAGTCGAACAAAGACGTTGAGTCCTTCAAAGAAAAACAGCCAAAAATTAAACAATCCAACATTTGAGAAATGAAAAAGGTAGCTCCTCCAAAGCAGGGATCCATAAAGTACATCCTAATCCAGAAATAACAATAACAAAACTTTCCAATACTTAAGAAATTTACAATTAAACAGGAGCTCGACGCTATTCATGCCTATTAGGCGTAGCCTCGTTCTCAGTATTCTTTGCTAAGCCGGCTCTGTAGCTATGACTTCTTTTGCTATGAATGTTTTCAAATTATATTTTTACCTCATTGAATTTTTAGTTTAATTCCCCAGTGCTCTTTATTGTACGCAAATTGTCTCAATATTATATAATTAAATTGTTATATGTATATAAAACTATAATTTGCATTCTCAATAGTAAATTCAGGACAAATATTATGTTTAAACCAGAAAATCTAACTTGAATCATCGCACACAGAGATATACCTAACAAACAATAAGTGATTTTATATAACCTTAGTAATTGAACGTTTAAATCGGAACACTCATATCTCTAGTTTTTAATAAAGGAGTCATAAAAGTAACATTAAAAAATATCAAAATATATATGTATAATTATATATAGTTATATATATACATAGGTATATATCTATCTAATACATCTAATACATAATCGCCCTAAGTATGCGTGTCTCCCCGTCCAAAGGCGAGCAAAAAGGTGCTCGAAAGGCGCGCAAAAAAGAGGCGCAAAATTATTACAAATAAATTTAAAATGTTCACCGTAAAAAAATATTATATGACGTCATTGTGTTAGCTCAGAACGTCAATTACCAAAACAACGCACGAACCTGTGACGTCAGCATTTGTGTACACACAAACACACATTTGTGTTGAGTCTAACATCGGCCACCAGCCTATGCGTGTTTGTCTCCGTTATAAATCATGATGTAAGTCACCACTAACCGGTTGATGTCGGTGTGTCGGTCTTCGGTTCTTGACCCACTGCCAACTGCATTGCTGCGCCGCATTCAAGGTATGACAGAGTTCTCCTACGCCTGTACCCATCGACAATGTCACGTTCGCATTGCTTTATTATTTCTTCTTCAACTCCACAAATGTACAAACCTTCGCGTGTTGCCATGAGACAACTATGCCTCGAAAAAAGAACATTCGATGAAGCCGAAATTGCCGATAGAAAACGTCGCAGAAACGAACATAACAGGAATCGAAGAAGAACAGAAACACACGAGGAGGCATCCCGGCGACGAGAAACGCGAAACCAACAAGATCGCATTCAAAGAGCAAGTGAAACCGACGAGCAACGGTCCCGTAGACGGGAAGTAGCAGCAACTAATAAACGACGTCGGTAAGCCACACTCCGGGAAGTACCTGCACCTCATCTGGATGGAGCCATCGGAAGTGACTTCATGAATGAAAACGTCCAGCAACATTTCTGTGGCAATTTACAATTGCTGTGCACATTCTGCGGTGCCAAACATTTTCCTGGCGAACTTCCTGCGGACAAATTATTTATCACGTGCTGCCAGAAAGGAAAAGTGACGCTGGATCCCATCCGCATATCACCTTTACTGAGGACGCTCATGACGGGGGAACACGATTACTCCCAAAACTTCATGGACAACATAAGGTCTATTAATAGCGCCTTAGCCTTTGCGTCAATGGGTGCTAAAGTCGCTCCTCCTCCCGGATATGGGCCCTACTGCTTTCGCATCCACGGACAGATTTACCACAGATCTGGGGCTCTGCATCCTGACAATGATGATCGTCGTCAATTTGCTCAGCTGTATATCCTTGATCCTGATGAAGCTTCGGAACAAAGGATGCAAATGCGACCTAACTCTACATGCAAACGCGATCTAATGGCGCTCCTGAGCTCATACATGACCGACAACAATCCATTTGCAGATGCATGCAAAATGCTGTGTGAAGTGGAACAAGAATTCTGGCGGAAGCAGCTTTACGGAATACACTACCTACAACTGTGTCACTGGCCATCATTCATGATAGAAACGATGAACAAAGGCGTTACTATGCTGAATGGTCCAATGAAGTGGCTTTCGTTTTCCAAAATGCGGATGGAGAGCCTCCTCTTGAACGGGACATCAAAATACACTGCAAAACAATTTCACACGCAAGTAAAACACAAAGAATCAGCATTCTCGACCCCAACTTGGATCTCATGGTCTATCCTGTGTTATTCCCGTATGGGGAACAAAGCAGGACACCAGATATTAAACTTCAATATAATCCTACTAGTATAAGAAGCTTGCGTCGGCCATCACCCACGAATCCCAGAACAAGAGTCACTGAAATGTAGTATTACGGCTACCGATTTGCAATCAGAGACGAATTTAATCCTTTCCTGAGTGCTGGAAAACTCACCCTACAATATTTTGTGGATAGCTACATCAAAACGGAGGGAAACAGACTCAATTTTGTTCGACAAAATCAGTCAAAACTAAGGGTAGAAAAGTACACTGGCTTGATGGATTTCTTGCAAACTGAAGCGAGACAACAAGACCTTATGCTAGGCCAACCACAAATACTTCCTTCATCCTTCCAGGGAAGCCCCAGGAACATGCTCCAAAATTATCAAGATTCCATGGCGATTGTTAGAAGTACGGGAAACCCGACTTCTTCATTACAATCACATGCAACCCAAAATGGCCTGAAATTGTCACCAATTTACAAGAAGGCCAATCAGTGGAATTTCGTCCAGATATGGTCGTACGCGTTTTCAAACTTAAACTGGATGCTCTACTAGATGACATTGGAAAACATCACGTTCTTGGAAAACCAATAGCAAAAATCCATGTCATTGAGTTCCAGAAACGTGGGCTTCCGCATGCTCACATACTATTAATTTTACGCAGCGAGGACAAGCCTGACGACGGCGAACAAGTGGATAGAATGATTTCTGCAGAAATACCAGACAGAACAACACAGCCTCGACTGCACGAAATAGTCACCAAACACATGATTCATGGGCCCTGTGGGAAATACAACATGAACTCTCCATGCATGTTTGATGGATCCTGTTCGAAGAAGTTTCCGAAGCCTTTCTTTGAAGAAACAATCATTAATGTTGACGGATATCCCAAATATAGGCGACGGAACAATGGTGTAACAGCAATCGTCAATAGCCGAGAAATTGCCAACTCATGGGTCGTTCCTTACAATCCGTACCTCAGCCTAAAGTACGACTGTCATATCAACGTCGAGAGCTGTGCTTCCATAAAAAGCGTCAAATATCTGTTTAAATACGTCTACAAAGAGCATGATTGCGCCAACATCTCCATTAAAGAACACGGTACCCTGAACCACGATGAGATCACCTCCTTTATGGACTCTAGATAGTTTAGCACGCCTGAGGCTGCTTGGCGTCTTTTGGGTTTCCACATGCACAAGGAGTCTCATGCAATTATCAGACTCCAAGTTCATCTCCCTGGAGAGCAATCAGTAGTTTTTACTACTGATAACGTGGAGGCTGCAGCACAGAACGCAGCTTCGAGAGACACTACTTTAACGGCATGGTTCAAACTAAATCAACAAACCCAGATGGTTACAGGTATACTATACACTGACATACCTGAACATTATGTTTTTCACGAGAGGACCAGAACATGGCAGAGAAAGCAAAGGGGTGCTGACAGAATAATTGGTCGTATGTACTCTGTCAGTTTAGCGTCAGACATTCAGTGCTTCTGCTTGCGCTTAATTCTCCTTCATGTGCCAGGTGCAACTTCCTTTGAGGACCTTCGGACCGTCCATGGTATTACATATCCAACATTCAAGGAAGCTGCACAACACCGAGGCGTCTTCAATAACGAGCAGGTCTGGGATATGACGTTACATGATGCAGTTGCCGAAAAGAGACCCGCTCTCCTACGGGAAGTATTTGCACATATGTGCCTGCTCGCATCTCCTTCAAATATTCCACAATTGTTCCAGAAATATAAAGAATATTTTTATGAAGATTTTACGTTGCAGTTTCATCACGAAAGTAATTGCAAACACTGCCTCAATTTGGCCCTTACTGATATTCAATTGGTCTTTATTGCCAATAGGAAAACCTGCGAGAATTTTGGTTTACCAGTTCCACCAAGTCACGTGGAAGACATACAGGACCACGTTTTTGATCCGGTCCAACAGCTCAGCAAAGCAACAGACATGGTACGGAGTCTCAATGAACAGCACAGACACGCATTTGATGAAATTATCGCAGCCGCAGCCAATGATCATCTTCCTCATAGGTGTTACTTTCTTGACGAACCTGGTGGCAGTGGTAAAACATATTTGTATACAACCTTGCTTGCATCCTTTAGAGGGGAACAGAAGATTGCTTTAGCTACTGCATCAACTGGAATCGCGGCCAATTTACTGGAAGGTGGTCGGACGTATCATTCCCAATTTCAACTTCCCGTCCCAATTATCGACACCTTAACCTCCAGAATGAGAATGACCTCCACCGATGCTGACATTCTCCGAAGAGCCACAATAATCATTTTGGATGAATCCACGATGACCTCTACGGATGCATTGAAATGCGTGAATAAACTATTACAAGATATCCTGGAAAATGACAAACCTTTCGGTGGAAAAACCATTCTCTTGGGTGGGGACTTCAGACAAACCTTGCCCGTTGTTGCTCATGGAACCAGGGCCGCCATTGTCGAAGCGAGTATTAAGTTTACCGATCTTTGGTCTAAATTTACAATTCTCACATTGACAAGTAATGTGCGATCTATTGATCCAGAATTTACGTCTTGGTTAATTGAGCTAGGCAATGGAATATTAACCAATGAACATGGATTGGACGAGAATATGTTTGAAGTTCCAACCCATATGGTCTGCACAGGATCTATTGTTTCCGAAATCTTCGGTGAACGACTTCTAGCCAGAGATGCGGAAGAATTTGTAAATAATGCTATTCTCTTCCCTACAAATGGCGATGTGGACCTTATCAATAGTCAGGTTCTGCATTTACTTGAAGGAGAACCCAGGGCATACTTAAGTTCCGACTCCATCGACGATTGCACGCCAGATGATGAAAACAGTTATCCCGTGGAATTTCTACATCAATTGGCACCTTCGGGAATGCCGCTTCATCAATTAACATTAAAAGTCGGAGCAATTATAATTCTTCTTCGCAATTTGAACACCAAACGAGGTCTATGCAATGGCACCAGAATGGTTGTTAGGGACCTCAAACCCAACCTCATCATCGCTGAACTTCTGTCCGGAAGTGACAAAGGTCGCACTCTATTCATTCCACGCGTGGACATTGCCCCAACAACCACAGACTTGCCTTTCATTCTACGGAGAAGGCAATTCCCTGTGAAGTTAGCTTTCGCAATGACCATAAACAAATTGCAGGGCCAGACACTGGATAAGGTCGGTATCTACCTACCACAACCTGTGTTTAGCCACGGGCAGTTATACGTTGCTTTCTCCCGTGTACGCAGAACAGCAGATGTCAAAGTCCATGTGGCAGATGGTCCTAAACAAGGAAAACTGCTCCACGACAGCTCCACCTGCTACACTAAAAATTTGGTGTACAAGGAGATCTTTCATATTTAGCTGTTCATATCGTATTGTGTTCATGGCAATAAAAGATAAAGTTCTTTTCTATTTGAGTATTTCTACATCTCTTTGTTATTTATTTTCATATCGTAATGTGTTCATGGCAATATAGGCCAAATGTTATTTTCTATTAAAGTATTTCATACATTTCTTTGTTATTTCTGTTCATATATCGAATTCTCTTCATGGCAATAAAGGCCACGTGGTTTTTTCTATTGCAGTATTTGGTATATTTCTTTGTTATCC
>CALYLW010000627.1:405010-475980 GCA_944989445.1 Ampullaceana balthica
TTTCTGCCAGCTTCAGCAGGCTTTTGAACTAGTATATAATATATATCTATACATCTGCGTGTGTGCGTGTGTGTGCGTATGGCTGTGTGTGTGAAACATCTTCATCTTCCCCACAAGACTTGATAATATACACAACTAGGGGGTTGTAGGGCGCCTATGGCGCCTACTTTTTACAAAAACAAAAATAAATTATCCATGTTTGATAAATACGAAATATTAAACTTCTTGAAATGTACACAGAGTATTTTATAATTGTTTGGGTAATTGAAGTCATATAATATTTTATGGCGATAAAAACCGAACGCTCTATTATTCTCGAAACCAAAATTATTATGAATTATAAGTCTATATTTTCAATTAATAAAAAAAAATTTATTTTCAAATTGCTATGGACTGTTGAACTAGGCTATGTCCCTCAGTGTTACAGATGGAGATGTTTATATTAAACAATATAATTTGCAATTGTCACGCAAGTAGCGTCTGTCAGTCAGTTCTGAAACTACTAATTTTAGAAAGCAGAGAAAACCAAATTGCTGCACCAAAGCATAAAAAGGTGTGCAAATTAAATATGCGCTGTACAACAATATTATATGACGTCATTGTTTTAGCTCATATTTTAATTTTGGAAAAGGGATAAATGTAAAAAGAGGATTTGATTATGGTTAATTATAAAATCAAAAAACATTACCTATTATCTTCTTCTTCTTCTTCGTTCTCAATTTGAGTATTGCGTGCCGACGAGTTTTGCGCCAATTGGCCGGTGGTCTCCGACTTCAGCCTGCTGTTTTTTCTGGATGTGCTTCCATAGCCTTTGGTCAGACAAGACCATCTGCAAGGCAGCAGTTGATTTTGACAAGTGATGCAGCGTTCACATGCCACGGCTATAAGTGTTCCACGCATTACCCAGCCGCCTTTTATTTTCCCTAGCTATGCGTTAGGTACCCACTCGAAGCTGGGTTGACTCGGGGATGCCCTAGTCTCTGGGAACAAATCCATGGCTTCCATGGATTCGAACCCGTGACCATCGGTATGCCAGTCGAGCGCGCTGCCACTCGACCACCGTATCCCTATTATAAAATACTTTGTGTACATTTCAGAAAGTTTAATATTTCGTATTTATTAAACAAGGACAAGTTAGTTGGGCTTTTGAAAAAGGTCGGCGCCGTAGGCGCCCTAAAAAAAGTTCATTTTTTAAATAAAATAAATAGATTTCAGCTGAAAACTTCCGTGATTTTTGACGGGTGTACGCTAGTATTATATAATATGCCAGCTGACCAGCGGCGTATTATACGCCGCTAATGACTTAGTGACGGGTGAAGACTTCCTGAAAGACACATTTGTCAAACTGGGGTGGGTTTTGACACACGGCTGTAAGTGAATGAAAAGAAGGAACTCTGAAGAGATCCGCGGCATAGTATACGCTGTAGACGTGCTCATCATAGAAAGTGCAAAAAAGGGTTTGTGAGGGGGGAGAGTACAGACACAAAAAGAAGCCCTTAGTAAATAAAAAATGGCGAGTTAATGTAAAGACATGCACACTGAGGTTGTTGTTAACCGCCTCCCGTTTATTAACCGACGTTCACTCGCGTTGTTTTGATTTCTTCGTGCTGTAGTTTGTGTCCGTTCTTTCTCCACTTTCTTTGCACTCTACATGAGCAAGTGTGCGGCGTATGACACGCCACGGGGCGTCTAGTTTCATAATAATTATAAATCATCAAATCCTATTTTTACATAGTTCCCTTTTCAAAAATTAAAATATAAGCATAAAACAATAACTTCAGATAATGTTTTTTATACAAAATCGATCGCAGCCCCACCTAACAGCACTTACATCCATACAGACAACGGCAATCAATATACATAATTAACATAAGTAACTTATCCGTGTTTGATAAATACGAAATATTAAACTTGCTGAAATGTACACAAAGTATTTAAATTATAATTATAATTCCTCAAATCCTATTTTTACATCGTTCATTTTCAAAAATTAAAATATAAGCCTAAAACAATAACGTCATATATTATCAATATACATAAAACAATGACGTCATATACTATTTTTATACAAAATCCATCGCAGCGTCACCTAACAGCATTATTCCATACATACATACATACATACAGACAATGGGAATTATGTATATTGATACTAGTGTATCTCCTGTCAAAAAATGATGGAAGTTTTCAAAATAAATACACATCAGATTAAAAAATAACTTAATGCAGAACGTTCACTTATTTTATTTATATTTTTTTGATTCATCTATTATCATATTAAACAATTTTATGAGGAACGTTCGAAAATAATTATTTTTGGTTCAGTAATTTGGTGCGCTGCTTTCTAAAATTAGAAGCACTATAAAAAAAATCGATCGAAGCGCCACCTAACAGCATTGCATCCATACATACAACAGGATTTATGTATATGTATATATGTATATATATATATATATATATATATATATATATATATATATATATATATATATATTTATATATATATATAAAAATCAATGTATGTATGTATGTATGTATGTATGTATGTATGTATGTATGTATGTATGTATGCATGTCTGTTATAGCTGACTAAACCATTTATCCTATCGCTTTGAAACTTTTGGAGACTTTTGAGTACGCTCCCGGGATAGAAATAGGCTACTTTGTTTTCAAAATTTAACACTCATGGGGCGCCGGGGGCCTATAATGAGAATTTGTTCTTATATGAGCTATATAAAAATTAGTTTAAGGCTTAGCTGCTTGGAAAATGAATGGATCTTGACCAAACTTGGTACATAACAACTTGATAGCCTATATTAAAGTACCATATGGCATTGAACTCCTAATGTCCGTTCCTTCGGGGCCGGGGGCCCAAAATCTGTAAGCGTTAAATACTTTATTCCCGTTATGATTTACACGATCTTGAAAAGCATTGACTAATATATCTATCATGATCCAGATTGAAATGAACTGGTATTTTAAAGTTATTCTCTTGCACCGATTGGGCCCGGGGGCCCTTAATGACGTTTTTGCTAATCTATATATTTAAAAATCAATGTATGTCTGTGTGCATGTCCTTTATAGCTGACTAAACCATTCATCCGATCCTCATGAAACTTTTGGAGACTGTCAACTTTTTTTCTAAATTTATCACTCATGAGGCGCCGGGGGCCCATAATGTCATTTTTTTCTTATATGAGCTATTAAAATTTAGTTTCTGCGCTAGCTAATGTGTAAATTGATGGATCTTAACCAAACTTTGTATATAAAAATTTGATAGCCAATATTAAAACACTAAAGGGAACTGAACTCCTAATAGTCATTCCGTCGGGGCTGGAGGCCCAAAAAGTTCTTTTTCTTAAACGTTTAAGATTTTATTCACCATTCAATTATTAACAATATTGACAACTGATGACACATGTATCCATTATTATACAGATTAAAATGAACAGGTGTTTTGAACTTTATATCTTGCACTGAATGGGCCCTGGGGCCCTTAATGTCGTTTTTTGCTTTTGTGATCTATATAAAAATTCGTTTTTGCGTTAGCTACTGAGTAAATGAATGGATCTTAACCAAAATTTTCATACAAAAACTTAGTAGCCCATATTGACATAATTAAGGTTTCTGAACTTCTAATGTCAATTTATTCGGTGCCGGGGGCCCCAAATGTCTTTTCTTCGTATATGTTTAAGATATTTTTCCCCATTCAATTTTTCACGATCTTGAGGAATATATCTATGAGGAAACTGAATTAAATGAACAGGTTTTTTAAATTGACACCTTTCACTAAAGGGGCCCCTAAATGTCGTTTTTTCCTTATATTAGCTGTATAAAAATTAGTATTCGCGTTAAATACTGGGAAAATTAATGGATCTTGACCCATCTTAATATATAAAAACTTAAGGGTCTATATTTTATTACTATAGGGCACTGAACTCCTAATTTTCATTCCCTTGGGGCAGGGTCTCAAAATTTCATTTTTAGTAATCGTTCAATATTTTATCGTTCATTCAATATTGAGACATATAAATAAATGTATGTATTTTGAAATTTATTCAAATTAACATGTCTTTCACACTTTATTTCTTGCGATAATTAGGCCCTGGGGCCCATAATGTAGTTTTTTGCTAATATGAGGTATATAAAAGAAAGTTTATGCGTTAGCTACCGAGTAAACGAATGGATCTTAACCAAAATTTTTATACTAAAACTTGGTAGCCAATATTAAAATACTATAGGGCACAGAAGCTCAAATTTCCATTCCTTCGGGGCCTGGGGCCCCAAATGTCTTTTCTTCGTATATGTTTGAGATAGATTTCCCCATTTAATTTTTCACGATCTTAAGGAATATATCTATGCGGAAACTGAATTAAAATGAACAGAATTTTTAAATTGAAATCTTTCACCGAATGGGCCCAGGGGCCCCTAAATTTCTTTTTTTTTCATTATGTTAGCTGTATAAAAATTAGTATTAGCGTAACATTCTGAAAAAGTTAATTGGTCTTGACCCATCTTAGTATATAAAAACTGAAGGGTCTATATTTTATTACTATGGGGCACTGAACTCGTAATTTTCTTTTCCTCGGGGCAGGGGGCCCAAAATGTATGTTTAATATTTTATCGCACAGTCAAATTTTACCAATATTGAGAAATATAAATAAATTTATGCATTTTGAAATTTATTCAAATGAACATGTGTTTCGCACTTTATTTCTTGCAATAACTGGGCCCTCTAGCCCTTACTGTCGTTTTTTGCTTATACGAACTACATAAAAATTAGTTTATACGTTAGCTACAGAGTAAATGATTGGATCTTAACCAAACTTTGTATAAAAAACTTGGTAGCCCAAATTAAAATACTCAAGGTTTTTGAACTTCTAATGACATTTTCTTCGATGACGCAGGGCCCCAAATGTCTTTTTTCATATATGTTTAAGATATTTTTGCCATTCACTTTTAAACGATCTTTATAAATATATCCATGATGAAACTGAATTGAAATGTAAAGGTTTTTGAAATTGACATCTCGCAGCGAATAGGCCCGGGGTCCCTTTATGTAGTTTTATTCACTATATTAGCTATATTAAAATTAGTTTAAGCGTTAGATAATGAGAAAATAAATGGATGTTGACTAAAATTAGTATATAAAAACTTAAGAACCTATAATATATTACTATAGGCCACTGAACACCTAATGTCCATTCCCTCGGAGCTGGGGGCCCCAAATGTCATTTTTACTCCATGGTAACAATTTAATTCCCCATTCAATTTTACACGATATTGAGAAATTTAGCTTGAGTACAATGGCAATAAAAAAATTAAATTATCACTCATTTTTTGGCTGGGCCTCTTAATATCGTTTTTCCTTTTGTAAGATTTTAAATTATTAATTTATTTAACAGTTTGCAATTAAACTTGGACTTTTTTTTTGCTCACTTCCCCGAAGGTTTATGGCATAATTCTTTAAAAACATACCAATCGTTGGTTTCTTTCAATTTATTCATTTTTAAAGAGATCGCTGCAACGCACGACGGGTCTGCTAGTATATAATAAAAAAAATAACATCCTGGGCAAAAACAAAGATTATAATAACTTTTGTGTAAGTTTTCATGGATGTTTATGGAATAAAGTGTATAATAATTTTTTATTGTTTTTATTGGAGTTCTTAAGAAAATAAGCATGCTGATTTTCCAAGCACTACAAGGAATTATGAGTGAATATTTTATCAGATTTATCTGTGTTGCCAGAATAAACAAAATAATATGTCATCTTAAAACATCTGCAAAATTAAAATCAAAATTTTATTCATATGATCAAAAAACTATTCCATCAGGCAGTGATATGTAAAAAATTTCGTTATGCAAGTGTAAATAATAATGTATTGGGACAATGTTTGTGTGTGTGTGTTTGTGTGTGTGTAAATGTATGTTGGAAATACGAAACATTCTAGCTAAATCTTTTCTAAGCTTCACTCTTCGTTGTTTTCAACATTTTCCTCATGCTTTCTCTATCAAAAGATGTTTAAGATATAAGTAAAGCCCACATTGGAATTCCATGGATTTTTAATATAAACTTTATTATCTGTGTTAGCCTTGAAGTATTAATTATACTAAAAAACCACACCCATACAATTCACTTTTTTATTTTAGTTTGGATTGGAGCAAATGACATTGAAAATGAAGGCAAGTTTCAGTGGACTGACGGGTCAGAAGCAAATTTAACTGACCTGAGTCAAATACATCCACTTGATTCCGATGTTGATTCTGACTGCATTGTGCTTTCCATATATTACAAAAAATTCTATAACGTGGACTGTTTAAATCAAAATCCATGTATGTGCATGGTAAAATGTAAGTTTTATTGTCTTTAATTTTTTTATTATTTTTTTAAATATATTTTTTCAGCTTCTCATGAATATGGTATTTTACTCCAACAGTATACGACATAACATGGATAATTTGTTAAATAGAATTAATGAGTGTTTATCTGTATACCCGGGGCAGTAATTGTCTTCACATAAAGAGGCCCACATTTTTATCACACAAGTAATTAACTTCAATTGAAATCCTTTATGCATCTTCAAGTATAATAAGTTTAGAATAAATATGTAAGAAAAGCAATCAGTTCCGAATTACGGTGCCCCAAAATGTGTTTAGGAATTTTGCCATAAAGGATGTAATTAACTCAGTGGGGAACACAGTCGAAGTGGGGTTGATTCAACACAGAAGATATAGGACTTGGTATTCCGTGTTATTTTCACCAGTGGCCACCCATTTAAACTTGTTAGTGACATAAAGTTACAAATGTTAATGACCGAGTCTTCAAACGTCATGTTTGTAAGCGTTGCTCTCAGAAATTGATTGTCCACCACGACTAAATATGCAGCGGAGTCATCGAACGTTATAGTATCGTGTTTGGCTGCAAAATGAGAAATGGCTTCTGTGCAATCTTTCAATTTTTTTTATGCTGACCTAGAGCTCCATGACATGGCCAAATGATACTGATCAACAGGATCAGATAACTCTACGCTAGTTTGTCCCCTTTCTTGTAAGGAATCAGTGGTCCGTACTAGAAACACATTCTTTGAAGACATACGAGTACCACACTGTCACTAAAAGTATCAATTTATTTCATTGACCTGTGTAGTAGCTCCTTTAGTCTAGCATTAATAAGTGCTGCTTTCGCCAGTGTCTACTTATCTCGGATCATTTAAAAGCAAGAGATCCGAATCCTCTTCGACCTTACTCCTAGGTATGAGGACTGAATCTTAAGTTCATTAAGTGCATTCACGTAAGAGGGTTTTTTCGGTCCCATTTCCTTTCTAATCCCTTTTGTAAAAAAAAGGGATCATTTACTCCAAAATACGCTATCGTTCAAACATTGTCATAAATAATATTTCTTGCCTTGTAGTCAGGGCTTCGACGTTTAACATGATTTTTAAAACAGATATGATAAGTGTTAGTTGCTTCACAAAAAATGAAAACAAATATTTTAAAAATTAAAAAAAAATAATTTTAAAAAACCATAATAAAATGTACACATTTGAGTTTTATGTAATGTCAATGCGCTTGTAAGTTGTATGAGCTTTAAAGACCAGGAAAAAAGGTTTATTGCGCTTATAACTTATGAAAAAAATTCAGAGAGCAACTAGTAATTTTTAGTATGCCCAGATAACCTAATTCCTCCCCCTGATTAGCTGTGATTGTCATGCATAATTCACACCAGTGTTTTAAGGTCAAATCTAACAAGCGATAGGTTCTTGCTTTATTTCATTACATTCTCTCCCTTAGACATTGGCAGTATTGATTTGGGCTGGGAGGGGGTAAGGGTTAGATAAACAACATCAGCCCTTCTCACAAACCAGTTATCTCAATGTGGTCGGCATTTCAAAGCTAGGTAGATTAATTTCATTTAAATAATAAGACGAGTCTACATGATTTATTACCGCGTGGCAGATGTTTGCCGTATTCTGTTCATTCGCAGAAACAAAATCTTTTCATTTGAAATGATTTTTGTTGGGAAAAAAAGTATGAACATGCAGAGTATTTTGTCGGAAATATGACACGATCATATGTTTACCATATTTATTCTAAATGATATACGTAATTCACTATATTTATTATCCCTATTATATTTCAAATTTTAATAGTATTGAATGTACAGAATACAATGAAAATAGAATTTATTCAAAGTCAAAATACTTCAATAGTGTTGTGTATTTATCTACAGTGGATGCAGAGACACAAACAAGTGAACCTTTGCCCGTAACTCCAATAACTCCACCACCAAGTAGGTTTGCTTTTAACCAATGATAAATACGTATAAATATATAATAAAAATAATAAATCGATAACGAATAAAACAATTATCACGCTGAGCACTTTGACAATTCTTTATAAAATGTAATTGTATCAAATTCTTTTAATAAAAAACCCCCCGTAAAAAGCAAGTTTTTTTACTATAAATCCTTTATGAACAAGACATAACTAAAAGAATCATATATATATTTACGCTCACTTATTGGTGACTGAGACCTAACACTAAATCATAATCATTTTGGTTTCCATATTAATTTTAACAAAACATCGCACGAACCTATGACGTCAGCATTTGTGTTATTTGTTTGAGCTATTTGTTTGGTGCAGTAATTTGGTGCGCTGCTTTCTAAAATTACTTTAAAAATCTTGTGGTGATTAGCACTGTAAAAAATATTATATACATACTTAGTGTACGTTTCAGGAATATTTATGATAAGTTACTTGGGCTTTTGCAAAAAAACAACAACAACCTATTATAAAATACTTTGTGTACATTTAAGAAAGTTTAATATTACGTATTTATCATACAAGGACAAGTTAGTGGGGCTTTTGAAAAAGGTGGGCGCAGTAGGTTCCCTTAAAAAAGAAGGGCGCTGCAGTCGCCACGGCGCCACAGCACAAACTAGTTTTTAATATAATAAGCAGCGCAAGACCATCCAAAAATACAAAATTGTAGTTGTGTCGTAAAACATGTTTAATATAATGCGCACCGATCAGGAATATATTTATAAAAGTTTTGTCAATAAAAAAAGCAACATATTGCGCGACAGAAAGGTTGTTCAATATAATACGCAACACGACACTCTATCTAAAAAAAATGACATGATACATAGAGATAAATAAAATAATCTAAAAATTCAATAATTTATTTACAGTACATGCGATCGATCTGAAATGTTAACACCTTGTTTTATCATCGGCACAAAACTGCCTGCAAAATTTCAGCCCCCTAGCTTACCAGAAAGTGGGTTAAAAATCGATCCAAAGTTTTTTCGACAAACAAGCAAAAAATCAACCATACAACTAGACCCCACGAGTTAATATAAAGGATTTAAAAAACAACAACTTAAAAATATAAAATCTTTGCATGCATACTTTGTAATGTAATAATAAAATGATGACGTTTATCTTTATGTTATAACTTATATAAAGTTGTAAGTCCATTCAGTGGCGTAGCTAGACCTTTTGCCGCCCGGGGAGGTCTCCAATTTGCCGCCCTTTCTAAGTAGATAGGATCATGTTTTTTATAAATTAATAAACATAAATAAATAATTGTAAGTGAAACAAAGTAAAGGTAGCGAACATTTCTACCATTGAATTCCATATTTAAGTTAGCGGCAATAAATGGTGCCAATAAAGATGTGATACAGTTATACCTATAGATACATATTTTATAAAAATACAAGATACTTTTTTTTAAAGGTTACAAGAAAGTTACTGAGGTTGCAGGCCCCCCTCCCATGAGACAAACGTATTCTAAATTTACACCAAAAAATGAAATTAACAATTAGTATCCATTTATTTTGTATTTATAAATAAATTATTTAATTATATTTTTACAAACAAATTGTGTACATTAGTATGTAAACATATTATTTATACATCTATTTTCCTAACTTTCATAGTAGAAAAATCGTGTATTAAGCTATCAAAATTAAAATAATTTGTTATATTTGTTCTATGGACAATATTGCAAGATTTTGTAGTCTTAAATCAAGGGTCGGGAAACTTTTTGTCTGAGAGAGCCATACATTATTTTTAAAACTAAAAATTCAAGTAAATGTGTGCATTTTGTGTAATTTCAACACTAAATGTACCATAATTATGTCTTTTAATTCTTTTTCATGTCATTATTATGCTTTTTATTGTTTATGCAATTCAAATGAATCTGAATAAACGTTATTTTTAAGAATAGTCGAACATATGTCTGAGAGCCAGATGCAGCCATCAATAGAGCCACATCTGGCTCGCGAGCCATGGTTTCCCAACCCCTGTCTTAAATCATGCACTCATTGTGGAACGAAGATAATTTTTTATCAACTTTAGTTTGGAGAAGCTCTTTTCACAACTAGCGACACTGATAACAAAATTGTTATAAAATTCTTAGAATACAAAATACACAAACAAATTGTGCAATGAAAATATATTTAAGCTTTATTTATAAACTAATACGACAAGCGGGCCTTTTCCTCCATTTTTCCAACGCAATGCCTCTTTTTGTAGTACAGGTACAGCCACAAAACCTGGATCATTTTTCTTTCATTATGGAACTGTTCTTTATCAATGTCAATTAAATCAATTATTTGACATTCAATTTCTTCACTTAGAAGTTACATGGGATTATACACGAATATTTTCTTACATGGACATGCAAATGATCAAAGAGTTCTTTTAATTCCTTTATAATTCGATCCATGGATTAAAACATTTCTCGTTGTACTTTATGTTCTAAAGATAGGACCACGTGTTCTGAATTTTCCACACTCACATGTTTTTCCCTTCTAACTTGGCGATTCCTTTATTTTCTACAAAGTAAATAAACGATTCTACAACTTTAACTTCACCAACATCAATAACTACGTATCTTTTAATTTGACTAGTTTAATATTTGTGGGAAATATCTGCAGAGCTGTCAAATATCATTCAAAAGTTTGTAGCTTGCTTTATTTGGTCCATTATTGCTTTAATCGCTACCCCTATCAATAGATCTATGAATTCATTTTGAATCATTTTCCACAAATAGGAGACAATATATTTATTACCCATCTTAATTTGTACTAAATGTTCACATAATACTGGGTCGCACTTGGCCAACAAGTGAAAAAGCTCTAGAAAATTTCCTATATTTTCACTTGAATTGATGTCTTCCTCATGAATACTTTCGTGATTACCCCTCAACGCAAAATTTTGTTTTGCTAAGAATCTAATTATATCAAGTATTGTGAGAATTTCCTTTCATTTTTTCTTATTTCTTTATCAATATTCTGTTGTTGTAGTTTATCAAAAGTTGCACCATGTCCAATTATTATTTCTAATTCCTTTAATTGGGAAAATGATCGAATCTGAAGTAGACTCAACTCGTGTTGACTTATTCATTAGACTCAACTCATGTTGACTTATTCAGTTGTCTCAACTAGTGTTGACTTATTTTGAGATTAAATTTCCACTATTTGTTAAAAACTATTTTCAATGTTAAAATTTGATTGGAAAAAATCATTAAACAGTTGACAGCAAAAACAACATATAATTTTCTTCAATGGTGAATACACCATCCACGACCTTAACAAAATTTCACCATTATGCAAAATTTTTGGGAAAAAACAACAATCGCGATTAATCTTTCTTGTGAAAAATCGTAATAATTTTCACTAAAATAGACTAATTCAAACTATTTAAACATAACTTTATAGGATATGCATAAAATTTATAGTGAATAAACGTATTTTAATGAAACACCCATTTTGTTTGTGCTACTTTAATGAAAAAACAAACAAGAAGAAAAACAAAAAATTAATTTTTAATAACTTTCATTAGAATAATTTTCTGAAAACATAAACAGTAATATAAATTACTACTTGCAAATTAAACACAATATTTGAACCACAATGCCATGTAGGTACTTTTTCGCGTATCATTCTGTGCATGTCGAAAATCCACGCAATAACTGTCGCGGCGATATTATTAGTATATTCGGTCCAGCAGTGATGTGTTCTTTGTATTGTTTTCTTATAAAAAGCGTCATCTGTGATGTATACCGCTTAATTTTCAAAACAAATCGATACAATTTTTAAGCAATTTTAAATTTCTTAACGGTTATGCGTTAGTTATAACAAACAGTATGTAATACAAAATGTCTTGAGAATCCGTTAATTACGACTCGAAAGTACGAATATTTTATTTTCACCCGGGTTTTCCTCTTTAAAAAGAAAAAGGGTGGTTGTCCGGAAGGGCTGTACTTTTCAAATGCCCCCAAATGCCGCCCCCAAAACGTGTGTCGCCCGGGGCGGACCGAACCCACCTCCCTCCCCTAGCTACGCCACTGAGTCCATTACTGGAGAATATTCAAAACTGACAAGAATAACACCATTAGTTAAATACTTTAACCTTGAAACAGTAGAGGATAGAAGAACCAAGAGCAAAGTAGTAATCATACATATAGCAATTAATTCTAATTTAGAAATAAAACACAACGATAACTTAATACAACCCTCAGATAGACATAAGGATAAAAACACCTTTCTTATTGCGTATGCAAGAACAAACACATACAAGTTTTCCTTCTTCCCGTCCGGAATTCGGGCGTGGAATGGGTTGCCTGAAGAATCCAGGAAAACCAATACTTTATCAACATTTAAATCGCTAATAAAAATGCAGGACTAAACACAAACCATAGATAAGCGTAGGACGCAATAATCTTCTGTATAGAAGGAGCGTCTGTAAACAGTTAAGATAAGATAAGATAAGATAAGATAAGTCCAAATTGTTTAAAGTTAGTTTCACATTTTTATTGTAAACTTTGATTTCAGCTTGTACACCAGTCGTTGATCTCATTTACGTCTTGGATTCCTCCAGTAGTATCGGACAAACAAACTTCCAGAAACAGATCAGCTTCGATATTGATTTGGCTTCAAACATGACAATCGGGCAGCAAGATGTCCGTGTCGGTGCTGTTGTTTTCAGTTTTGATCCAGTTAAATATTTTGACCTTAAAGACCACCTATCTTTTTCCGACCTTAGCAAGGTATTGATGTTATTTTATTAAAAACAGTATTGCTATAGATGAAAGATGTTTTTAAGCAAAAGTTTTTTAGATCATAAATAGTATTTTTAAAAAATAAAACCTCTAGCTTAATCTGTGTTAATAATGTTTGATAATATATTACCATAACATTATGCACATATCTAAAACTAGTTTGTGCTGCGGCGCCGTGGCGCCTGTGGCGCCCCATTTTTTTAAGGGCGACTACGGCGCCCATCTTTTTCAAAAGCCCAACTAACTTGTCCTTGTATGATAAATACGTAATATTCCTGAAATGTACACAAATACCGCGGTCTGCCCAGAGACCCTACCTCCTCCCTCTTCACCGTGGTCTGTCCAGAGACCCTACCTCCCCCACACTGCGGTCTGGCCAGAGACCCTATCTCCCCAAACACCGTGGTCTGTCCAGAGACCCTACCTCCCCACCACTGCGGTTTGTCGAGAGACCCTACCTCCCCTCCATCGCGGTTTGTCGAGAGAGCTGCCGTCTCGATTGGCCATACATGTGTATCAGGTCAAAAATACTATACATTTTGGTTATAACAAATAACCCGTAAAATAAAGTTTTTGACTACAAATCCGAACGCGCACCGATCAAAATAAAGTCTTGGAGAAAATACAGCACCATAAAAAATGTAATAGCCAAAGTCATAGGCTCATTGGATGTGGAACGATGAGGAATGATGTACAACAGTCTAGAGGAGTTAAAAATCGAGTGGTGTTTAATGTTAATCGGGAAACCAAAATGATTATCCAACTTTTTTTAAAAGGCAGAGTGATGTCCCTTAGCGTTAGGCGTCAGCCATAATTGAGCGTAAATATATATATAATTAGTTTGTGCTGCGGCGACCCCCTTTTTTAAGGGCGCCTACGGCACCCACCTTTTTCAAAAGCCCAACTAACTTGTCCTTGTATGATAAATATGTAATATTAAAGTTTCTTAAATGTACACTAAGTATTTTATAATAGTTTTTTTAAAATTATATTTTTATGTCAAAAGCCGAAGTAACTTATCCTTGTATGATAAATACTAAATATTCCTGAAATGTACACAAAGTATGTATATAATATAGATTGTGCTGCGGCGCCCACTTTTATTTAGGGCGCCCACGGCGCCCACTTTTTTCAAAAGCCCAACAAACTTGTCCTTGCATGATATGTATGTATGTATGGCAACCGTCCGTCCTCATGGGACGATGGTGTGTACTCCTGCTCCTCTGCCCCTCCTGCCCTTTCTCCTGGCTCTTCTCTCTTCACTCAAAGCTATGAGGGATGCTTCCGCGACATGAATGCCCTCACGCACTTTTGCCCGCCAGGAGGTGCGCCCCTCGACTATGGTCTCCCACGTGTTATAGTCTATCTGTGCCAATGCCATGTCTTTCTTGCAGACGTCCTTAAAGCGCAAGCAGGGGCGACCTCTTTTTCTCTTACTGGTTGCCAGCTCACCGTAAAGCATGGCTCTAGGAATGTGCTCCGTGCTTATCCTGTGGACATGACCTAACCACCGCAGGCGCCTCTAACTCAGAATTGAGTGCACACTCAGCATATGGCTTCTTCTGAGTAATTCGATATTGGTGATCTTGTCCTGCCACTTGATGCGTAGAATCCTACGAAAGCATCGTAAGTGGAAGCTATTGAGCTGCTTTGTTTGCTTTGGGTAGGTAGTCCAGCACTCACTGCTATAGGGAAGTGTGCTGAGCACGCAGTCCTGGTACACAGTAGTTTTCGTCCTATATGTGAGCTGCGCATTGCTCCACACTCTTTGATTCAGCCTAGAAATTAATGATGCGGCCTTGCCGATTCTGGTTCCTATTTCCTTATCCAGGGAGAGTGTGCTTGTGATGTTACTGCCAAGGTAGGTGAAATCATCGACGACGTCCAAGGTGTTTCCCTCAATGGAGATTGCTGGAATGCGGTCAGTGCCTTCTCTCATTTTTTTGTGTGGCTAATCGTTAAACCAAAATCATTTCATGCCTCTGAGGACTTATTGACCAAGTGTTGGAGTCCTGCCTCTGTATGTGAGGTAAGGGCTGCGTCATCCGCGAAGAGCAACTCTCTGATTAATACATTTTCCAATTTGCTCTACGCACGGAGCCGGCTGATATTATATAGGTTTCCATCCGTCCTGGTATGAATGTTCACACCCTCGGAGAATACCTCAATAGCATGTCGCAATAGCATCGAGAAAAAGATACCAAAGAGTGTTGGAGCCAGTACACAGCCCTGTTTGACTCCGCTACAAACTGGGAAGGGTTCTGAGGTGGCACCATCGAATAGCACTGTGCTGTGCGTATATGTGTGGAAGGACTCGATGATGGAAAGAAGGCGCGGCGGACATCCTATTTTTTCCAGTATACGTAGCAGACCCTTGCGGCTGACCAGGTCAAATATCTTCGTTAAATCTATGAAGGCAATGAAGAATGGTTTCTGTTGCTCCCGAAATTTCTCTTGTAGCTGACGGAGTGAGAAAATCATGTCCATGGTTGATCCTTGTATGATAGATACGTAATATTAAACCACCTTAAATGTACAAAAAGTAATTTTAAATTTAGGTTTTAGGGCGCCTACGGAGCCCACTTTTTCTTTGGTCAAAAGCCCAAGTAACTTATCCTTGTATGATAAATACGAAATATTCCTGAAAATTAAACAAATTATTTAAATAATAATTTTTACAGTGCTAATCACCACACGATTTTTAAACTAATTTTAGAAAGCAGCGCACCAAATTACTGCAACAAAAAATAACTGTTTGAGTCAATCTGCACTGCTTAAAACACAAAATTAAAAAAAAAGCAGAGTGATGTCCCTTAGCGTTAGGCTACATAATTGAGCGCAAATATATATATGATGATACTGTAATTGTTTGTGACTGTGTGTTGAATACATTTATAAATCGCTTGAAGGATCGGACGAAACTTGATATATATATATATATATATATATATATATATATATATATATATATATATGTATGTATATATATATACATGATAATCTTTTATTTAAATTTAGAGATGTTTTAAAATTTAGGACAGTTTTGGCGCTCACGCATTAATTTTTGTTAACGCAATTTCCCTTGGAATAACTGCGTTTATAGATTCGAAATGTCTGTCAAGCTTGAAAATGCAACTCCTCCTGAACCATACCAGATAGAGTGTTCGGGTCATTTGCATATTTTCTAAGGAGGTCTCTCAAGGATGCGCAATGGCCCGAAAAATACCAAAAAGTTTTAATAGATTTCCTGGGAGATTAAAAAAAAATATATCAGTATATTGTAAATTTCTCGCCAACAATAACATCTATTGTGTTGAAACAAACGTCAAACAATAGCTAATAATATTTCGAACAATGTTGGCTAAGGAATTATCAGTCTTAGTTCGACTCCAGTAATTTTAGAAGCAATTTTTTAAAGCAATTTTCTTGTTTAGATTCAAAATTATTTGATTTGAAATTACCTTTATTGCGTTTTCCCGCTTATGTTAGATTGTTGCGTGGTGCGCATTATATTGACACAATCTTTGTGTGATGTAGCATAAGGGGAAATGATTTCATATTGTGTTTCAGAATTACTTATTTGATTCGACTTTTATTGTAATTAAGAATTATTTACCTTGATAAAAAATCGTAAATTCCTTTTTGGAAATTGCGTTTAAATACGCATTCGTATTTATATTCCTCGTTTCTAATTAAATACCTCTAAGGAAACGAAATATTTTTTTAAAATCTAGCTACCGGGTGGTTAGATGGATCTAAGTTAGATGATTAGATGTTTAGTTAGATGATTTCATATATAAACTGCTATAAGAAATGTAATTCTTAATACCCACTTATTTGTCGCCAGGGGCCAAACATATTGTGTTTCCTTATATGAGTTATGTAATAATAATATTTTGAACATAGGCCTAGGGGCAAATGGTTGGGTAATGACCAAAATTAGTCAATAAAAACGTGATGGTCAATATTAAAATAACATAATTTATTGAACTCCTAATTTTTTTAAAGAAATGTTTAAGATGTTATTCTCTATTTCATTTTACAAGTTTTAGACCAAGATGGACACCATACAATAACTTTAAACACTAACATTTGGTTAGTTTTAGACCAAGATGGACACCATACAATAACTTTAAACACTAACATTTGGTTAGTTTTAGACCAAGATGGACACCATACAATAACTTTAAACACTAACATTTGGTTAGTTTTAGACCAAGATGGACACCATACAATAACTTTAAACACTAACATTTGGTTAGTTTTAGACCAAGATGGACACCATACAATAACTTTAAACTCTAACATTTGGTTAGTTTTAGACCAAGATGGACACCATACAATAACTTTAAACACTAACATTTGGTTAGTTTTAGACCAAGATGGACACTACAATACTTTAAACTAACATTTGGTTAGTTTTAGACAAGATGGACACCATACAATAACTTTAAACACTAACATTTGGTTACACATAAATTAAACTCAAATCAAAGTTCGTAATCATTGCTTTTGGGATGAAACCTGTATTTAAATGTCAATTGATTTTAAAGTAATGATTCTACATGTGGAAGAAAATCAGAAGCCCCGAGCCTAAAGCTCTTTATGGGTCTTCCCGGAAGACACTCTCAGCGATCTGGCCCCCAAGGGGACGTAACAGCTGAGGAACCCCCCCCCCTCCCTGGAAGCGGTTGCTTCCGAAGCGGCCACCTGGGCATCCAGGACATAGAGTCGAAAATGTATCCCAATAAATTGGCCTCGCAAGGAGGGATGGAATTCCCTATTACGACCCAATACCACTTTGGCGCCACCCCCGCAAAGCGATCGAATTATTTACTTTATTCTGGGATGTTCTGGAGAATTTATAAAAAGTGTATTTAAATTCTAAAACTCTTTTAAAAGAGGTTTTCATTTAACATATTTTACAAAATTGTACCTATTACTTATCAGAATATAAATTCAAAAGTAGTAATATTAATTGTACCACTTTATTTTGGGTTTATATAATTATTCTAGTAAATCCTACAGTTTATATTTTCAAGATTTCCGTTAATATTAGTACAATTTTTAAAGTTTTATCCAAATATTGTAATATTACGGATGTAATTTAATTTTATTATTCACTTGATTCAGGGTTGATTTCAAATATTCTAGAAATTTGACTTTGTTTTGCGTTGAATCACCCTTATTTATTGGTGGGCATGGTTGTCGACCGGCAGCGCACTCGGCATTCGTACCGAGACCTAAGAGAGTCACAGGCTCGAGCCTCACTGATGGCTATTTACCCCTAGACCACCAGCCCTGAATGGGCACCCATCAGTTGGTAAAAAAACAAGCAGTTGCGCTTTTGCTAGCAACACAATCCCCCTCTATGAAAATAGGACTTTACTTTCTGAATTATATTTTGTTTAGAAAACCTCACAAATAGAGTGGGTCCCCTTCAAGAAACGTCTTAAAATTAAATTGAATAAGGGTTAATAGAAGAGAATATATTTGTAAGCTTTAGATAGAGATCCCATGACGCAAGGGGATCGCACTGGGTAGGGTACACAATGGGATCAATAAAACAGGCCAGGTAGAAGCTAGTTTATCTAATATGCAACATAAGAAAATCAATTGATTTAAAAATAAAACTTAGACAAAGCATTTAGATGCAATGTCGCTGATGAAATCCAAAGTACCCGTTGAGGGTCGGGTAAATCCGAAGCAACCGTTGCGTCCCCCTCAGTTTACTAGCAACGCCATTGAGCTGTGCCGGTTTTGGGCCAGGAGCGCCAGTACGATTTAGCAAAAGGAAGCACAAAGAACGCAGTGGACGCCAGCTCTGAGGAAACCTTCCAGTGGGGGTTACACCCTAGGTAGGTCATTAATGATCCCCCGCTTAGCGGCGGTCAATGCCATTGAGACGTGTATGCTTTGCCGCGGTGGACCAAAGTTGTTGCGGGTCGTAGTAGAGACATTACACCCCTCCTCGTGAGGTTAATCGACATTCTGTCCATGATGCCCAGGTGGCCGCTTCAGAAGCGACTGCTCCGGGGGGGGCAGCTCTTACGTCCGCTTGGGGGGCAGATAGCTAGGGGGAGGTATTTCAGGAAGACCCATGAAAAGCACCAGGATCGGGGCTTCTGATTTTCTTCTACATGTAGGTCATCATTAACAATAAAACTTATGAATATTTAAGATTTTCTTATGTTTGATATGTCCTGCATATAATTCCAACATCAAATGTAAATATTTTATTTTCAGAATCTTAGTGCTATTACATATAAGGGCCATGGGACAAGGACCGACAAAGCTCTGGACCTCATCACCAACGATGGAATGTTTACTCCTGCCGCTGGTGCCCGCAATGATTCTTTAAAAATTGTTATCGTACTCACTGACGGCAAATCTGTCAACCAGACCAAGAGTAAGTTATTTAAAATGTTAATAAAAACGCTTCGAGTCACTATGTTGTAGCAATTCATTTTTAAAAAAATACACACTTGATAATAATTATATTCATATATCTAATATGTTGCAGATATCTTATTATTCAGAATTCCTCGCTCTTAACATTACAATGCATTATTGTTATTTTAGAAAAAAAAACATTTTACTTACATTAGTGTACTTAGAGCTTAATTTAATTATTAAAGTTATGTAGCTATTCAAATATTAAATGTGTGCTTAAATTTAAAAATCAAAGCATTTCATAATATGTTTTCATTAGCTCAATTTAAATTTAAAATATTACTCTGCGTAACTTTGAGAGCATATTTAATTCCCATGTATACACAAACAAACAAATTAGTCATGAAGCCCATAAACAGAGATTTAAGAAAACGAAACAGACTAAAATTTAAACCTTTTAAAAGAATAAAAGGTGTGGGGGGGGGGTAGACAAACTATTTTTATCTATCAGTAAATTACATTTTTATTTAAAAATTTGATGATGACTATAATATGTTCTGTTAGTTGTGTTTTTTTATCCTACACTGCAGATAACATGATCAAAAAATATTTTTTCCGTGATGCAATTGTATGTTCATGATTTAATTCCCAACTTTCTGAAAGGTGTGTTCCCAGAAAGGGCAATAGTTTTAAGATTAACTCTGGAATTAAAATAAACTTCCTGTATTTAAAAGTGCAAATTTTCCATCAACAAAGTGTGCGCACTTTAATTTTTTTTATGTAAAGCTTTTTTTCTTAAACTATTTTTCTACCAAATATTTTCATTCTATTTTTTTGAAGATAGCATATTTTTTACTTTTAATATTTTGTTTTCAGCCCAAGAAGCTGCCACCCGTCTCAAGTCTCAAGGGTATACCATCTACGCTGGAGGTATTGGGGCTGCTGTAAACTCGGAGCTTTTGGCTATTGCAAGTGATTCTAGTAATGTCTTCAAACCTGACAGTAATGAGGATCTGATACAAATTATAACATCCGTGCGCCAACAAACTATGTCAGTGCAGGTATAGATGGTATAAAACAAAGAAAAGAAACAAATTGTGTGATTTTATGGTCGCTAGATACGTAATGGTTAAATATAATTATGCGCTCATGTTCATATCCGACTGCATGATTATTATAATGTCCACAAATTTTCAGCATCTAATCATTTCATTCTAAATTTATTTCTCACTATTACAGGTGACATAGGGGCGGACAAATAACAGTTTACAAGAGAAGACTTTGCAATGATTCAATGAAATTCTAATTATATATTTTTAAAAAAAAATATTTCTCTGAAATGTTCGATCTTCTTTTTAAAATGAGAAGTGCAGTTAAATGAAACAAGTCTTCTACTTGGATATACAATTTTTGAATAAATTAATTCAATGAAAACAACGTATCATTGTTTTGTGTCTGTTTTATATTTAAAGAAATATTTATGACTGTTACAATCTTTTTTGGGGACAAAGTATTTGAAGTAATACTTATTATCTGTTATGTAATGAATGTTATCTGTTATGTAAAAGTTATCTGAAGTCATTTTGTTTTATGATTTAATATCTCGACTCTTGCCTTGCGGCGTGTGTTATTTGTCTGCCTGTATCCAATGTTGAAATATTTTGTTTTATAATTTTTCGTCCCGTACGACTCGCCCCAGAACAGTTCGAACCTGCCGATTCGGCCACATGACGTTTCGAACCCTGTCGATTCGAACCGGACTGTTCGAACACGGACTATTCGATCTCGGACAGTTCGACAAGAGGTTTCGTCCCCATTTCGTTTCGATCCCGGATGGTGCAACCCTTTCATTTCTACATCTTAAATTACGTTTCTTACATTGTTATTATCTTATTTATTTATTATTTTAAAATTTTAATTTTGGGTATAGAAATATTATAGTCTAATATTATTTTCTATAAAAAATGTGACACAAAAAGTTGTGAAAGAGTTATTTTTAACGATAAATCCATGATAAGATGATAGAAAAAACTATATACACTGACAACCAGTCACATTAAATGCGAATTTATGATTGTGTTAAATGTCATTCATGGTAGATTTAATTTTTACGTTATCACATACGTATTTTCTGAGCAACTAATTTTGAGCAACTGATGTTCCTGGTTTATAAGCCCCATAACAGCGTCGGTAGAAAGTACTTCCAGCCTATTCCACCTTACACCCATCCCTATGTTAATAACAAAGAGTGGAGACTGTATACATGTTAAAAGTTTCATGATGTTTTGACCCCGGATGATTCGACACCGTATAGTTCGACCCTGCCGATTTGACCACAGGACGTTTCGATCCTACGACTTTTCGAGCCCGGACGTATCGACCCTTTCGTTTATACATCGTAAACTGTATTATTTCTATTCTTTTATCATTTATTAATTATACTTTTAAAATATTTTAAATGTAGAAGCATGAATGAGTTACGTTTAATCCATGATTGGACGATAGCAAAAAGTATATACACTGACAATCAGTCAACATTCAATGCGATAGCATGATGGTGATATATGCAGTATTCCACTGTAGATTCCATTTTTTTCGTTATCACATACGTACTTTCTGAATAACTTATGTTGAGCACATAATGTTGACCATATTCCCCCCTCTGCCGATCCGATTTAAAGAAAAATGGCATGTGCCTTTTTCATTTTAATCCATCAAAGATTTCGCAGTTTTTGAAAGTTCTCTCTTCTAACTTGGTAATTCGTAGATATGTTTGCAAGTTTATGGATCACATAAAGTTGTATTTTAAAATTATTTTATGGGAAAAAAGTAGACATTCGTTCCGATCATTGACTACTACTTCTTAAGAAAAAAAATTAATAGAAAGTGATTTAAGTCGTCCGTCACAGTTTGTTTAATCTCTGTTATAAAGAAAAGACAACACCAAACATTTAAGTCGTCTGTCACAGTTTGTTTAATCTATGTTATAAAGAAAAGACAACACCAAACGTTTAAGTCGTCTGTCACAGTTTGTTTAATCTCTGTTATAAAGAAAAGACAACACCAAACATTTAAGTCGTATGTCACAGTTTGTTTAATCTCTGTTATAAAGAAAAGACAACACCAAACGTTTAAGTCGTCTGTCACAGTTTGTTTAATCTCTGTTATAAAGAAAAGACAACACCAAACATTTAAGTCGTCCGTCACAGTTTATTTAATCTCTGTTATAAAGAAAAGACAACACCAAACTTTGCTTATTATTTTAAATTACTTTATATACTGCAATCACATAAGTTGATCTATTATGCATTACCAAAAAATATTAAAAGTTTATGAACGTTCAAAAGTTTATGTCAAAAGGTATGTTTACCTTTAACATGGATTGTATAAACATTAAATAACTCCTTTATATCTTTACTAGGGAAGTACATTTACTACTACTTTGTTTATGCTTTTTTTGTCAAATTATAATTCATTCTGTTTTCGCTTTGCTATTTACACCAATATGTAATATATATATTTTACAATTTTTGAAGTAGGTATTAATATTATTAAATGCATGCATTTATAAAGATATGTATTACTATTTTAAAGTGAATTGCTGTGACCCCATCTGCTTGCTGGACATGTGCACTATAAAACTTCTAAAATTATTATTATCATTAAAATTATTTTATATGAAATACAGAATAATAGATACGACGCGCGGCGTAGCATACGCTGCAGACTTGCTAATAGATAGTGCAGAAAAAGGGAGGAAGAACGGACACAAACTACATCACCAAGAAATCAGAATAATGAGAGTTAACCTGTAGGGCGAACCATCGACGCATTGTTGGTCTCGAAACATGGGCACTTCGGTTAGCTATTAGCCCCCCCCCCTCCACAATCCTTCACATCCCCAGCTTGCCAGCCATAAACTGTCATTGGCCGACCATTGCGAGGGTCATTCTTCAAGCTTATTTGCACTTGTCTTGTGCTTGTTCTGGTAAATTATTTAAAGATATTCTTCTTTGGATCCGTTCGTCCATAGGAGTGTTTTGGAAAAGCGGTTGTACATGTTTATCAGGATAGTGGCAAGGTGACGTCACATCGGTTGCTAAGGTGGCTGTGAAATTTGTGTGGACAAGGACATACCGACGCTGTAAATGAATGGCAGCAGAACGTCATCACGTGTGAGAGGCAAGTGAACTTCGTAATGGCCATGATCGGAAGGACCGCTAAAGAGCCGGTATATAGACAAATGTTGACCTGCATTGTAAACTCGAGGAGAGCCATGAAGACGTTCTCGGAAGTAAATGATGATCCTGGCTGGAATTATTTAGGACATCGTGAGAATTTCTGCCTCGCCACCATATACTCCTGAAGTATTCCTGTATTGAGCGTATTGTTGAGTAGAGTGTATGACTACTATTCCGTAACTGAGAACAAAGGAGATCGCGACGCTGAAGTTATCCCAATGTTGAGAAACAAAGTTTACAACCATGTTGTGAAGTCATGTTCGCAAAGTAAGGGGGAAAAGAAAAGGCACAAACAAAAACATTTAAAAAAAAATAATGTCTTAACTGGGGCTTGAACCCAGAACCTTCCGCGTGTTAGGTGGATGTAATAACCACTGCAATACGAAATGCTGTCTGTATAGCACAATGAAAGTGAACTCAAGAAGCATTGTTGGTCTCGATGCCCCCCCTATCTCCTTCACAATTGCTTGCCAACCATAAACTGATTGGTCGACCCTAGCAAGGGACAATTGTCATGCTTATTTGCACACAATCGCTCTTGATTTGGTAAATTACATATATAGTTATATACATTTACAAAGCACTTTGCTATTTTTTATAAAGGACCAACTGTGAAAAACGCAGTTTATTGCTAAGAAATATTTTCAGACTGCGTGAAAATTTTACAAAGAAAAGTATTATTTACTCTATAATTAAAGCACCGTCAGAAAATAAACCAGATTATTGATCAGCCAGACAAGTGTCTTCTTGAGCCCGATCTTTATAATATAGCTGTTGACTCTCTTTCAGATAGATTTAGGACGAATAGAAATACAGTGGTACCTCGAGATATGAATGCTTCGAGATAAGAAAAATCAAAGATATGAACGGCCGCTCGAAGAATGATTTGTTCTAAGATACGAAAAAATATGGGATACGAAAATCGTGGATCTGAGAACATTGGGCATCCCCTGACTGCATTCAAAGCGCCACCAACAGTTCTTGCACAGTTCAATGACATGTGACTGACTCATTTCAGAAATATTGTAAATTGCTGTCAACAACAAGCTTCATAGGATCAAGAGAAAAATAAGAAGGGAAAAAATATTTAAGTTTTTTTAAACATAAGATAAGAAGATGTTAGTGGAAGTGTGGCAAAGAAAATGAAAGGTTAAACATAAAATTTTGTCATTGAAATGCCAAATAAAAACTGTACATAAGTTTAAGTGTTTTGTTATATTTGTTAAGTGTACAGTTAAACTAAATGTAAGTGTTTATTTAGCATTAATTCATGCAAAGGTTTAAAATAAGTTATTATTTTCATAAAGTCAAGAGTTTCGCACGTAATGGCGGAACGGATTAACTTGGTATCTCGAGAAACCACTGTATTATATATGGGGAATTTTTCGTGAATATATACGTTAATTTCAATATATATATATGCAGATGATAAATTTGTCCAATTAATGAAAGCACAAAGCATTACCTAATTTTTAAATGTTTCATGTAAAACTTTTGGTTCGAAGGCAATCATAAACATGCTGAATGTTTAGTGATAGATGGGGTTGAAATATTTACTATAATTCAATTGAGGAACAGCAAGGAGAGATAGTCTTAGAAGTATTTAATTTAAAAAAACTAGTCACAAAGTATAACATACAATAGTGAGGTATACATTTTTAACAAGAAGACATCAACAGCACAAGTAATTGATTGCTAGGAGCACAAGAGAAACCATTTGTTATTTTTTTTAAAATAATACAAAATGAAGACAACAATATACACACAGATCATGTAGGGGGACCGCACAAACATTTTTAGCACACATAATCTCACTCTTTACATTTTTTACACACTAATACTTAACATTAGACAAGCGACAGTAATATATTTTAAGTCACAAACACAAACACAAGCACCGTTATTGAAAATATAGGAGAAAACGCCTGAAGGGTAATTTAAAAAAAAACATCATCACATTCATAACTGATTGTCACTTGTGAAAATTTGATGCAAAGTGAAAATAGCACATAGCGTAAGGGGAAGTAAGAATCAAAGTTTTACAAATTACGTACCAAGCTAGACAAGCTTAGAGTGTATTTAAGCGCAAATAAAGCAACAAACATTTTGTGTCCGGGGTATAAGGATCACTGAGGTAAACTGCATTTTCACGTGAATGTAACCAGTTAATTCGTGGAGTTATATTATAAACGCTGGTCACGAGTTCACGGTGAAAACTAAGCGTGTTTTTTACGCAGAGGTCGAGATATGACAGCCCAGTGGACGAACCAGCGTGCAATCCTAGTACCCATCGTGTCAGGTAACAGAGAGTAGACTTTGCTGGCGTAGACTAGCCTAAGAGAGTCAGCATTGACAACCATGATGTGGAGATATATATATGCAGCTAATGTACTGCTAGTGTATACTATGCTATGGCAGTCAGCCTTGAAGACCATTATGTAGAGATAAACTACAGCTATTGTACTGCCAGTTCAGACTGGACGAAGAGTCTCAAATTTGTGTAAATTGTGGGAGATATCAGATATATATATATATATATATATATATATAATATATATATATATATATATATATATAGGTGTGTGTGTGAATAAAGTACTTGTTATGATACACTGGATTCATACTTGTCACTGACCGGCAGAGAGTAAGACTGGGCAGACTCGTTGCAATGCAACCGTAAACAGAGACGCAAATATTATCACATTCCGTTGAGGGGTTTAAAGAACCAAGAAAAAAAATGCAAATCTTACATTAAATAGAAATGGAAACGGAAATATACAATTAAACAAATGCAAACATGTTATGTAGAAAAATAACACAGACAACAATAAAAGACTCAAGAAATCAAGAGACAAAACAGATTTACTAAGACAAATTTTGTATAACAGATAACATGTATTGCATTACATTCTTTATTCTACGCTAAAATTATAATATTTATAAATATTTCTTGAAACAGAAAAATAATGCAAAGTAACACTGATACGTTGTTTTCATTGAAACAATTTATTCAGCAACTTTATAGACAAGTAAATGACTTTTTAAAATAAAATTGCGTTGGACATTCTAAGAATCTCCACTTATCATGTTAATGTTCGATATAGAGTGTCGCGGTACGTATTATATTGAACGACCTTTTTAATACTTTCCTGTTGCGCGATTCGGTGCGTATTACATTGACGTTACTTTTTAAAAATATATTCCCGATCGGTGTGCATTATATTAAACATGTTTGACGACACATAACTATAAATGTGTACTTTGGATTGTCTTGCGCTGCGTATTATAATGAACATTCTTTTAGTTATGTCTCTTACATTAAGGATTTATAGTCAAAAACTTGTTTTTTTTATGTTTTTTAATATATTTAATTTCTTGCAATTTAATGTTGTTAATAGCCTGTATAAAATTTGTTTCCGTCGGTTAATATACGTAGATCTATATTAAAAAAAACTTATATTAAATGTTAGTTTGATGAATGGTCTGCCCTTAAATCATTGTTTAATATTTTTAAAATTATTATTTTGCAAGGATTGAACTTAACAATTAATCTAAAAATTCACCCCAAGTTATGCTTAACAGTAACTAAGATAAAATTAGTTCGACCCAGATGTGAATGATATTATTGTTGACAAATGCCCTTAAAAATTACACGAAAAGTCCCCTCTATCTTAAAAAATAAATGTGTCGCCAATTAGCCTCAATCCTACTAAAGTACATATTATACCTATATATAGTGCAATTTCTTCTTAAAAAGTCCTGGTAAGTTCTTTTCAATGTTTATTTTCCATTGTGGCGATCCATGAAAGTAATTGTCAAACTAATGCACCAGGGTTCATTTTATTTTCACATGAAACATAACATGAAAACGATATCTGAAAAAATATATCATGGCAACCTCGCTTGACGTCATTTATGGTCCGCTCCTTCAATCGTGAAGGGGTGACACCATGAGCTCTCGCCCCGGGTGACACCAACCCTAGCGACGCCTCTGAAGAGAGTACTCATTTTTTGAAGTTTTCATAAAAAGACATTTAAAAGATGAGGACTCATGCTAATAAGTTCATCGAATTATGTCCGTGTCATTTAAATAAACGACCAGAACATTTTTTTTCAGGAAGTTTATTTTAAAAAAAAACATGAAAAATAAATCTTTATAAATCGCGTTAATACCGCTTTTTTAAAGGGATTCATACGTTAAAATATTATTTCTCTAAAACAGTGATGGCGAACCTTATTAAGGAATTAATATTTTAGTCGCCTGTCGGCTGATGAGGCTCTGCTTGCCGACTGTGACACGCGTGCCATAGGTTCGCCATCATTGCTCTAGAGCAGGGGTGCGCAACCTTATGGCTATTCCCGGCCGCATTAAAAAAAAGTACTTTTGAGACGGCCGCAAAACATTTTTCACTGAAAAACGAAACGGTCACTATCAAAAATTTACCTCTCGTAACAGTCAACGCGAGATAATAACGAAACAATCATAATGTATTGTAGGCAAACACAGTGATTAATTCCAAACAAAAACATTTTCATTGATATTCTCTTATATTTTTACTATACTGAACATTATCATGTAAACCTAACATCATGTCACACACGTACAGCATGAGTGTATTTTTAAGTGGCATTAGTACACTGAGAACACAATAATTGAATAAGTGAGAAGCAGCTTCATTAACACTGTCCATGTAACTTAGCGGTCCAGAGTTCTGGCAATTAAGGACTACCTTGCTCTTGGATGTTTGCAGAGAGTCGCGCAAAGTCCGGGTCCTCGCTGGAGATCATCAGTCGTATTCTTAACGCCAGATCGGTGTCCACCAGTCGGGTTCGATATTTGTTCTTGAGATATTTCATTCGTGAAAATGACGCTTCGCAAATTTAAGTGCTTCCAAACAGCACTAGAGTGTTTCTTGCTATTTCGCGACGCTTGGGATACTCCACATCTACTTTCCATGTATGACGTAGATCATTTTTGTCCTAGAATTTCTTCACAAGCTGCGCGTTATTTTTTAGTTCGATCAGTTCCATTAGGACATCCAACGGCGCTCTCTCTGTCTCAACCACATGTTGAAAAGCAACGCGTCTCATATTTTCTGAAATCTTGTTGAAAGCCTGAAAACATTCTGCGAATTCCAACAACAGTGCTTCGAGAACACCTGAAAAGGATGTAGCCGGAATTTTATGTTGTCTTATTTCATGGCTCTCGATTAGAGCGGTGAGTTGTGGGAAATGATAGAGATTGAGCTGTTCAATATGACTTTGTAGCAGACGACATTTGTCACAGAAATCCTGTACTCTTCTGTGCATGAGGCAAGATGTTGTTCCTTTGCCTTGAGGCAGTTGATATAAATTAACAAATCTACCAGGAAGGCTTTAGAGATTTTAAGAAGGCCTGGTTCTGCAGTGGGCAGTCCTTGTTTTTCGTGGCATAAAATTCCAGTATTTCTTTTCGTAGCAGCAGAACACGGCGATATGTTTCTCCCTGAGACAACCAACGAACGCTGGTGTGGTACCGAATATCTTCAGCCGACGAATCATTTGTGTGAAGAATTTGTATAAATTGGCGGTGGTGAAGAGCATTCGCGCGAATGAAAAGGATAATGCGATTCACATCCTTCAGAATTTTATCCAAATCAACAGATTTAGAACACAGCGCCTCCTGGTGAATAATGCAGTGCAGATCTTTGAGCTGGTCATTACCGTGATCCTTAAACACATAATCGGAAAATCTAGACACGAAGCCATTTTGCTTACCAACCATGTACAGATATCTCACAGGTTCTTCAGATCAATGTCCGAGTCGATGCAAGGTTTTTAAACTGCCATAATATGTCTTCTCCTCGAGTTCAAGTAATGAGTGTCTCCATGGAGAGCAGATCCTCGCACAATTTAAATGTTGGGGATAGGGTGCGAATGAATATGAGTAGTTGCGCTATTTCAATGTCTATGAGCGCTAAACACTGCAGCTAACGCTACAGCTGGAGTCGTAATTTGTTTCGCAATAACACGTGTTTAAGAGGGTTAATGAATATTCGATATTTCGTTTACAACTTTAAAAAATATATTGCCAAATGGAAAATATTTGACGGCCGCAGGTTATTATAAATTAAAAAGATTTAACGGCCGCAGGTTATTATAAATTAAACAGATTTCAAGGCCGCACATTTTCGTGCCCACGGCCGCATGCGGCCGTAAGGCCGCAGTTTGAGCACCCCTGCTCTAGAGTATCGGCCATTTGTAAAATGTGTGTCTCATTTGGTGTTGTTAATATCTTGTGAACACAATAAGAAGGACAAGCAAAAATAAAGTTTTAAAAAGATTATATAAGAAAATATCTCCCAAATGTGTCTGGAAAAAAAATTCAGACATTTTTAAAATAAATAGAGTGCCGCATTGCTTAAAGATTATTTTATCATAGGCGTATGAACTGATGGATAGTTTTATAAATTGCAACCGATTCAAATTTATTAATGGTGTAAAGCAAGTATTATTATTAACCCTAAAACATTTTAGTCTCATGCTATCAGTTATGATGACAGAAGCCTTTAATGGCTGGCTATGAAAGATTCAAAATTAGATAGTGTACTGATGTTCGCTTGTTCGATCTCGGGAAACTAAAATCAAAACCAAAGGACAAGTCAAACAACACTGGTCTACAAATCAGAGGCGTCACTAGGGTTGGTGTCACCCGGGGCGGTAGCTCATGGTGTCACCCCTTCACGACTGAAGGGGCCGTCCATAAATGACGTCACGCGAGGTTGCCGATTTTTACCCCACCCTCCCCCAGCGTCATACTTTGTCACAAAAACTTAGACCCCACCCCTTGTTTACGATATGACGTCACAAAGCTTTGACAACCCTCCACCAAGCCGTATTTTCTCAATAAAAATTAGCATGTTGCAAATTATTTTTTGTCATTTGAATATGTATTTAGGGTAAGTCTGCACTGTAATATCGTAACACGCGTGAAGTCATTGAAAACGTAATTAAATAAATGGTAAACAATCAAATATTTAAGTGGAACTTTTATTTAAAGTTTCGCGTTTTTGATGTGACGTCACATTTCTTAAACACCCCCCTCCTCGAACCACATCGGATTAAAAGGGGGGATGCTGAACGGGCTAAAGACCCCAATAATTTAAGGGCCCCCAAACTTATTATGAATTATAGTGTATAATAAAGATGCAGGGCATTATGTTTGTACGAATCCCTGAAAATGCCTTGGACAGTCATACGACATTGCTGCAAATGAGTAGGAAGTATAACGGAAACCAGGCTATTCTTCGTGAGAAGTGCATTGTAGCTCATTATATGCCGTGCACAGCTCATTCCTTTAATTTGATTTAGAAAAGAGCAACAGGTTGTCCTACTGTGGTCAGATTTTTTGGTCTTCTGCAAAATCTTTATACCCGACTTGTTGCATCTACTCATCGTTGACAGGTACTTCAAAAACATATGAAATTGATACATGCTAACAAACCCTTGTCTGACACAAGATGGTCAGCCTGACATTATGCTGTAAGGTCTGTTAATAGCTCATACCATGAGAATATCGCAGCACTGGAATAATTAGCAACGAATGAAAATCAGCCACGTGACTGCCGACTTGAAGAAGGATTTCTAAAGGAAATTGAACAACTGGAAGTCGCTATTTACTTGAAATTTGGGAAACAATTTTAGGAAGGAAGTCTCTCATTGAGTTTGTTAAAAAATATCATTCTTAATTTTAATCCTATGAAGACAAAGGAAAGGAAAAGTCAGTGGTAAAAACAGTGTAAACAATCTTCAATACTATCAAACAAAAAAGAAAGCGTCAGTTTGATAAAGGGACATCAACAAAACAGTATTGTCCTGGATAAAAAAAAACAAGATTGAGGTGTTTCTGGTAATCATTGACAAACTTTCTTAAGCCCTACAACATTGGTTAGGTGTATATAAATGCAATCCATGAGAAATTTGGCTTTCTTACAAACCTAATTGAGCTCAACACTTTCGCCACCCGATAGGCAGCAGCCAAGTTAATGGAAGAACATTCAAGTGATTTCGAAGAAGGGGTCGGGTAAATCCGAAGCAACCGTTTCGTCCCCCTCAATTTACTAGCAACGCCATCGAGCGGTGCCGGTTTAGGCCAGGAGCGCCAGTACGGATTAGCAAAAAGTGCCGCGAAGAACGCATTGGACGCCAGCTCTGAGGAAACCTTCCAGTGGGGTTTGCACCCTAGGTAGGTCTTTGATTATCCCCCGGTCTGCGGCGGTCCTAACCATGGAGACCTGTGTGCTTTGCCGGGATGGCGCCAAAGTGGTAGCGGGTCGTAGTAGGAAATTCCACCACCTCCTTGTGAGGGCAACTTAGTGGGAGGCCTATTCGACTGTATGTCCTGGATGCCCAGGTGGCCGCTTCAGAAGCGACCGCTTTTGGGGGGGGGGTCCTCAGCTGTTACGTCCCCTTGGTGGCCAGATGGCTAAGGGGGTCTTCCGGGAAGACCCATAAAGAGGACTAGGCTCGGGGCTTCTGATTTTCTTCCACATGTAGGTTCATGAGTGATTTCGAAGACTGCTTACCTTCAGAATTAGTCCAATTTTCAGAACTCTTAAAAAAGTTATTGTCCAGCCCCAGGCTCGGGGTAAGGAAAAGAAATTAGCACAAAGCGAAATTCAAAAAACTTGCACAGAGCTAAAAAAATTGCTGCTTTTGAATGAGCTATATTTCACATAGTCCTTTACAAATGTACACATCGCACTTCGCATCTATCTTTCAATGATGACATCAAACTGCAGCTGACAGCGATCCTTTTCAAAGTTGAAAAGAATATATAATGAGTTAGAATTTGCATGGGACGAAAAAGGCTGAATATGCTCTCTCTAATGAGCATTGAAAAGGAAATTGTAAGCTTACTCAGCTTTATTGACTTGATTGAAAACTTCGCCATTTGAAAAATTCGCAAACAAAAGTTGTAGGTGGAAATAATAATCGTACAAATTTTTCAATAATTTTTGTTATTTCAAATAGAGAAAAGAATTCGTTACCTCATGAATTTTTTTTTAAATACGGAATAACACGTAATACTATTCTTTACGGGGGGCGCGTTCGTAAGCACTAAACAGCGTTAGTCGGGATGGGACCGTCGTAACCGGAGGACTACCTGTATATAAATATGCATGTCTATGCTTTCACGCCTTTAATAAATATATAGATCTATATATAAAATATTAACTCAAAGACATTGAAATCATAATTTTCCTCAAGAAAAACATCAACAAAGAAAACCCATCTTTTTTTGTTCTTTGTGGGGGGGGGGTGATAAAAATCGTATCCCCCCACCCCACTGTGGTGGAGGGAGTCGTGAGGTGGGATTCGTTCATGCTGTCGGTGTGTCCAAGCCCAAATGGCTTTATATCTTTTAAAACAGAAGAAACTGCCTCTTTCATTCCAGCCTTTTTTAAAGATCTCTCTGCTACGACTATTTCTTTTCTTTTTTTCCTAATTTCTTTAAATGTTGTTCGTGTGTTGAGACTGTTTTATTGTTGCAAGTTAACTGATCTTTTTTTAATAAGAATTTTCGCGTTTAACATATTTCATTGTATTTCTTAATTTCTTTCTAGATTAAAAAATTTGTCCTCTTATGTTTTCTGACATAAAATCGTACACAGTAAAATTTTAGGCTCGGGTGTCACCCCCTGATGGGTGTCACCCGGGGCGGCCCGCGCCCCCCCCCCTAGTGACGCCACTGCTACAAATTTTCATTTCTTGAAAACTGCAGACATGAAAATAGGTGTTTCTTACACAACTTTTCATGATGATTCCAAATATGTAATCCAACTTGTGTATCACGTCAGGATTTTTTGCACTTTGACATTTTATGATTATATATTAAATATATATTACTAGCCGGGTTACCCGGCGTCGCACGATTAAAATAATAGTCAACAGATTTTTAAAAAAAATATTTCAATTCATTCATTGAAAAACAATTTAAAAAATAAATTGAAATGTAATTAAAAATAAGTACATGTAATTTATATATTGCTTATATTAAGGCTTGTCGATAGACTATATTTTTGGTTTTTCCGTCTGGTGCAAAAATGAAAAGATTTGTTGGTGACCCAACTCTAGAACATGCCACATATAGCTGTCCGTGGGCAAAGCATGCTTCCTCAAGTACAATGCCTGCCACTTTTAAAGACTGTCCCTGTGCCTTGTTGATAGACATGGCAAATGCAAGCCTGATTGGAAACTGGAGGCGCTTGAAATCAAAAGGCATATCTGTTGGTATGAGTGGAATTCTTGGGATGAAGACATCTTCTCCTTTGGCGCAGCCTGTCAAAATTGTGGCTTCTATTACATGAGGTAAGAGATGCTTGATGCTCAATCGTGTTCCATTGCATAGTTTAGGGGGATCCAAATTTCTCAGAAGTATGATAGGAGCTCCGATTTTAAGTTCCAAGTTATGTGATGGCATGCCAGGAGGATCTAATGAATTCAAAAATTCTGTTGGATAGTAAACAGCTTGGGCCGGATCTGTAACCGTATCAATAGATTTGTAGTTGTTTGAAATGCCTGGTAGAAAATTTTGAATTTGAGAATTGATGCTGTTGACACTTGAATTCTTTGGAGCAAGAATGGCCCTTTCGCACAACCACTCAGGATTTTTAAACTGGTCTTGGATGTTTGGAAAAACGGCAAGTTTCAACTCTTCAAGTGACTTTGCTACAGTGCAAAAATTTGATGGGAAAGAAACTGTTCCTGATGCTGGGTCTACCTGCCACTTTCCATCGCCAAGTTGAAGCAATTGATGTGAGAAGTAGCCTGCTGCATTATCTCCATGTAAATGGACTCTCATGTTGGTGGTCAGAGTCATTTTCTTGACCTGTTTCCACAGAGTTGAAGCTTTGAGGAAGGCATTCAACTCATCGCTTGGTGTTGACCTTGGAATGACAGGCAAAGTTTGTCTAAAATCTCCAGCTAATACCACAACTGTTCCTCCCATTAGTTTTGTGTTTCCTTTTAAATCCTGAAGAGTGTTGTTCAAGGCTTCAAGAGCTCGCTTGTGTGACATTGTACACTCATCCCAGACAATGAGAGAACACTGTTCTAGTACCTTGGCCTTTCCTGATCCTTTTGATATGTTGCAGGTTACATTCTCAGAATGGTTCATGTTCAAAGGTAACTTGAAGGCAGAATGAGCTGTTCTACCCCCGGCAAGCAATGTTGATGCTATGCCAGAAGAAGCAACGGCTAGAGCAATACCTTTGTCTCGTCTGATTGTAGCCAAGAGCAAATTGATCACAAATGTTTTACCTGTACCTCCTGGAGCATCAAGGAATATGATTCCACCTTTTTTTGAGGTAACCAGTTCTAAGATGTGAATGTAGGCAGCTCTTTGATCCTCAACTAAACGTGGTTGATTTTCTGAGACATAGGCCATCAATTCATTTGTGTTATAATTTTGTTCTCGTAGAATTTCACTATTCTGAAGATTGTTTTCATTTCTTTGAGGCGTTGGTAACCCAAACTGGTCAAGGTTCCTTCCTGACATTGATACACACAAATCCTCCAACAACATAAGACACCTTTTGTAAATCTCATTAGAGAACTCAATTAGCAGTGTTTGATTCTCTCTCTTGGTTTGCAACATAATGTCCTCACTCAAATATGTTTTAAATGTATCCCAGAGAGCAAGTGGATTAGAAACAGAGCATGTTGTCAGCAAAATTGAAAACAGATGTCTCAAACGGGTAGGTGATTGAGATGTACACGCCTCCTCCATGGTCAAGACCCAATGGTGATCGTTTTCTAGTAGCCCTTGCATTTGGCAAGCTTCCCTAAATGTAGCACACACATGACCATCAACAGTTTTTAAGTCAGTGTAGGATGTTGGTCCTCTAACAACATGAAGTAGCATCCTCAAAAAGAAGCATTCTGCATTAGATGGGTGAACGGTGTACACACGTCCCAATGCATCTGAAGATTTTATCCCTGGATGATATTCAACATCTGCTCCTTGTTTTCGGCGTTTAAATAATTTTTGAGAAGCATTCCAAGTATAGTACCTTGGAACCACTCAATAGAGAATGGTTTTTGCAAAGTCGTCTTGTTGGCACAGTTGAAAAAAAGCTGTCAAAGTTGTTCTTGGTGGCTCCAGAATTTGATGATATATATTTTCTTGGTTGAAGTATACTCTTTGCCCATTTTCAAGATGAACACTCAAGTGAACAACTGTTGGATACCGTTCATGAATTTGGAAATTCAAAATTCTCCAGACTGCTTCATTACTGCTGATGTAACGACCCATTAGAAATTTTTGCACCTCATCTGGATTCTCTTGGTTTCCTTCAAGACCAAAAACGGCCTGGTCACTTTCTTTATTGACGTACTTTCAGATGTATTTGATGGCCTTGACAGATTGGCAAGATTCGACATTTATGTGAGCTTGAAACATTTTTGTCAAAATTGGAGTGTAGGGAACCACCCATCTGTTGTCCATTTCTATTTCTTGATATGTTGAACCAACCTTCATTTTGATTTTTGCAGTAAAACCACCATCTCCTGGTTACGGCGTCTGTACACAGGATAGCCATCTTCACCAGTTTTAGTTTCTTGTATCAAATTCCTTGGATATTTTTTGAGCATTTCCCATCAACCATGCAAGCAGAGTTTCTGTTCAAGTTTCCACAGGGTCCATGCAGCATATTTTTCACAACAATTTCAAACAAAAAATTATCTTGTGTAGTGTTTGGTATTTCTGCTGAGATTACATTGTCAATTTGATTAGGTCGTAATTTTTTCATCAGCCAGATTAGGATGTGTGCATGGGGTAAGCCTCTCTTCTGCCATTCAATTGAGTACATCCAGCATCTCGTTTCACCATAGACATGACTTTTTGTAATGACTCCCATTAATTTTGATAGTTTTCGTTTGAAGACTCTAGCAACCAAATCATGTCGATCCACTGCTGATTGGCCAGGTAAAAGATTAGCCTGAATTTCTTGCCATAGTGGATTGCATGTAAAGGTGATAAACAAATCTGGCCTTCCATAATTTCTGACATAAGTCATAGCATCTTGAGTGTACTCATGCATGTGTCTTGGACTTCCTGTAAATGTTGCTGGCAAGATAACCATTTTCCCCAGATCATTTGGATTGGCATCATTTGCAAGGGCATCTCTGAGGTGAATGTAGTCTTCAACTCTCAGCTTCTTTTGATTTAGACGGATGTAGAGCAAGCGTTCACTTTCAACTTTCTCGTACATATCTACGATGAATTGATGGAACAGATGTCTAAATTTCAAGAGATGGTTATCTTCACCACTGCGAATCATGATTCGATATGCATAAAAGTCCATTGCTGTAACCTTTTTACCCAAAACATTGTTTCCCGTGTCTGGGTTTGTCTGAGGAATGCCAAAGGAGTACCCATCTTCACCTTGCCAAAACATTAGGGGGTATTGCAGAGCATCATAAGAGCGATGAGTTTCTGCAACTCTTTGGAGAAGGTTGTTTCGCTTTTGAAGGACAATGTCACGTCTGTCAAATTCATTTCCTACCATGACAATGGCCACTTCATCAAATGTTGGTACATTGAACCGCCTTTGGTGTTCATGTCTTGGTGCTTTGTCAGCTCGTATCACAACTTTGTATTCATCAGTTGGCATTCTTTCTAGAGCTGTCTTAAAAATGTGAAGGTAGGCATTGTTTGCATGTAGGAGTTCTTGCAACTCCAAAACAACATTTTGTTGCAAGTCTGGAAAGTTTGCACATCTGTGTTGGACTTCTCTAGCTTGGTCTCCCATGAAATAGATCTGCAGAAACTGAGGTTCGCCTTCAGCTGGCAGCAGAGATCCAGCCCTGTGATAAATTTGGCCTTGAACTTTAAATGTTGGCATGAATCCTTGTTCACGAATTTCTTTGCTGGCACCAAAAGATGTCACTTGAAAGCATGAGTTGTATTTTCTGATGTTGGCTAGGAAGCGTTTAGACGTTTGAGATACACCTTGAAGCAAATGATCAAGTGGCTCAGGTGGATGTTGCAGAGTCTCTAGTTTAACTTTGCCATTGGAACAGCACATTCCAGGGTGCTCATCTTTCCATTTAAATGCACTGCAATGCTTGCAGATCAAGTTCATCTCACCAATGTTGACCTTTTCATGTTGATGGTATGGAATATCTGGGTCATATTGATGAGCAGCACCTTTTAGGTCTTGCTGCATTTCATTTCTTCTTCTGTTTAAATTTCCATTTCTCTGGTCTGCAAGTCTTATTTGGGTTTGTTCATTTGTTGCATTTTCTCTTCTCATTGAAGGTCTGACTCTTTTTTCATCAAGTCTTGCCTGTGTTTGTTTATTGGTTTCATTAGCTCTTCTGATTGAAACTCTTTCTCTCTCATCATCAAGTCTTGCCTGTGTTTGTTCACTGGTTTCATTAGCTCTTCTGATTGAAACTCTTTCTAATTCATCATCAAGTCTTGCCTGTGTTTGTTCACTGGTATCATTAGCTCTTCTGATTGAAACTCTTTCTAATTCATCATCAAGTCTTGCCTGTGTTTGTTCACTGGTTTCATTAGCTCTTCTGATTGAAACTCTTTCTCTCTTATCATCAAGTCTTGCCTGTGTTTGTTCACAGGTTTCATTAGCTCTTCTGATGGAAACTCTTTCTCTCTCATCATTAAGTCTTGCCTGTGTTTGTTCACTGGTTTCATTAGCTCTTCTGATTGAAACTCTTTCTCTCTCAACAGCAAGTCTTGCCTGTGTTTGTTCATTTGTTTCATTTTCTCTATGTAAGGCTTGCTTCTTTGCCGTTTTAGAAACACGACCGAATTGAGTTTTTCTTTTTGGGGGCATGATTTCTCTGAAGAAAGATTGGAACATAATAGCTTATATATTGTTTTAGTGTACAACTGCTTTTAATTATTTCCCTTTGTTAAACTTTCTTCTTAAATACCATACTGAAGGTTTTTTCTCCCCCCCCCCTTTTTAGCATCAATAAACTTATAAGTAACTTAGATAAATAAGTAACTTATAAGTAAATTATTAAATTAGTTTAAATTTTGCTACCCCATGACTATTTGTTTAATTCGGACACATCAATTGTGTTTAGACATTTGTAAAACAGGTGAAGTGTTAATTTAAGTTTTGGATATATAATTTGTTTAGTGATATTTTGTATTGATTATAAGATCCAAAAAAAAATATTCAGAAGAGATTAATTTAATTTAACCTTCACCGGATCAATAAATATATGTATTTAATTCATCCTTCTAAACATCAATGAACAGATGAATTTAATTTATTCTATTAGCACCACTAAATGGCTGAAAGGTATTAGATAGGCTAATATATAAACTTGTTAACTACTTCAAGTTTGGATAGGTAAGGTTAGTTATTGTAAAATCTTAAAAAACACATTCTAAAGAGATTAATTTCATTTGTTCTTCTTAAGAATGTCAAGTTCTAATGATTTTTATGACTCACAAGGCTTCAACTCAATAAGTAAAAACACCATCAGAAGAATCAATATTTTAATTGAACAAAGAAATCCTTCAAGGCAAAATAATAACAACACTGTGCGTGCTCTCCACTACAAAATAGTCCCTCTAGCATATCTCTCTATTGACGTCATCCCACACCAAACTACGTCACACCAAGCATGTGTCAAAATAGTGCGCACTGTGCAACAGTCAAACATTGACATTCCCAAAGCGGGAAAAACCCCATCTAATATATAAAGATGAAAGTTTGTTTGTTTGTTTCTTTTGTTTGTTTTGTTACTCATAGAATGCCACACCGTTGGACCTAGGTGCTGAAATTTTGCATGGGACCCTCATTTGACCCGGGACAGGTCATAGGCTATGTAGTTTTTTTCTTATATAAAAAAACTGACTCATCACTAATTGAATTCTCCAACTTCGCGTGTAGGTAGAAGCATGAAGCTTTGGGAAGTTGTTGAGTAGCCTCTCACGACGATCATTTGTGTAAAAAAGTTGCAATTCAGTCATGGGGGCCGGGGGCACAAAGACGTTTTTTTTCATTATATTGGGCTATATGAAAATTGATATTTAAATATTTTTTTTGCTCGTTACCACCACGGAAGTGTACTTAACAACCACCCAGAGTTTTATGCTTCTAACTACACGGAATTAGTGATCTTTAGGTTCACTTGTGTTAAGTTTAATGACTTTCTTAATAAGTTCGTTAGCTAAAGTTTAAATAGTTAATTTGTTTAGCTTATGTAAACATAAAATTATGTAAACATGAAATGACAACATAGGTCCTAGGCCTTTATATGCATGTCAAGATCATTGATTCTTATTTTTAATAAGTAAGTTTATAGTAATGAGCAAGTTTTATTATGTTGTTGAAAATATTCAAATAGTTATTTGTTAAGTATGTATGTGTATGCAACGATTTACTTTCTTCTTATTTTTTTGTATTTCTCTTGATTAACTTCATTTAGTGCCCTCCCCTTTTCTATACTAATAAAAGCCTAAGCCCCCTCTCACTAATGGTCCAACTTCCCATTTGACTAAAAGTCTGTAAAATTTACGAATCATACTAAAAACAATTAAGCACGACTCAACTCTGAACTAAAAGTAATTAGTAAAAATCGCCCTTTATCTAATTTCCAGAAACAAAAACAGGAATTTTTTTTTACAAAATATAATGTCTTATCTCAAAACGGGAATCAAAAAAGAATTGTATCCCTTGGTGAAACAGCAACATATAAGATTTTGGAATCCATCGCTAAATGGACCGTTTTGTAGAAAGGGACAAAAGTGAACAAATTATAGTCAATTTTTAGTCAATTAAAGTTAATTTAAAGGCGGGCGCTTAAAATGAAGTCTTATAATGCAGTACTGCTCCAAAAATAAATTGTATACTTTTTGATAGTCTTTATTTATTAGTGTTTTAATATGGAAATGATATATAATGCTTTTTTTTATATTTGTCTCTATGTTATACGATTTAAATTTACGGCTTTTATGTAATAGGTATAATTTTAAAAAAGAATTCAAGTATGTTTTGGACCATGTTTCCCGATGGGACATCATAGTTTGTAAATTATATTTCAAACAACAGATTTAGTTTCTGCAAAATAAATAAATTATTTACGAAATAGGAAAAAAAGATGCTATGTTTGACTAAACATCTATTTTTAAAATGGCTTTTGTTATTCCGCAACAGCGTAATGACCATGGCATATTCAATTCGCCGCCCAACTTAATTAATTGCTTATAGGTTCACTTGTATTGAGTTTAATATGCTTATGTTTATAAGTCCGGTAGAAAGGTTTAAATTGTAAATTTATAGAGCGTATGTAATAAAAAAAACACAGCATTGGTCGTAGGCTTTTATATGCATGTAATATTCCTTGATGATTTACGTTAATAATTAAATTTAAGGGATTGAGCAAGTAAAATAAGCAAGAAAAATTAATATAGAACACGCATCAAATTTTAAGAAAAACAAACGTATAGTTCCTCTAAATTACGATTAAGCTTTTTTGACTTGGGCAATTTCTTTTATTTGTTTAAATTAAAATTTGAGTCATTAGAAACAACATAATAAAACTCTTAATTTAAAAATAAATACCATACATCGTGTGACAAATGTAATGAAATAGTGTTAACAGATCTATAATATCAAGAAAGTATTTGTATAAAAGGCCACTGTTTTGTACCGCAAGGCCAAAACAAATATGAATGTTATTATAATAAAATTACACTGCTCACTTTTAGATGCGTACACGAAAAGGTGCGCACCGTAATTTGACAATAAAAGATTTTTGAAAGCGCACAGCTAAAAATAAAGTATTGTAAAAAATAACGCACCAAAATGAACTCGTTTTGAATGCCCGCATGAAGCTGTTCAATATCGAAATGAGAATTTATTTTGTCTTTATTTGGCTCTACATTTTCTGATTATGGGCCCCCTTACCCTAGGGGTGGTCACCTGGGGTTGAAACATAGCCTACGACCTGTCTAGGGTCGAATGAGAGCCCCATGCAAAATTTCAGCATCCTGGGTCCAACGGTGTAGATTTCCATTGGTAACAAACAAACACACAAACAAACAAACACACAAACTTTCATCTTTATATATTAGATTTATCTATACTAATAAAAGACAAAGCCCTCACTCACTGACTCATTCATCACTAATTCTCCAACTTCCCGTGTAGGTAGAAGAATGAAACTTTGGGAAGTTGTCGAGTAGCCTCTCGCGACGAAAATTGGAGTAAAAGAATTTTAAAAATAACACTCATGGGGGCCGGGGGCCCAAAAACGTTTTTTTTCCTTATATGGCCTATATAAAATTTGAAAATCACCAATTCTCCTATTTTCCCGAGTAGGCAGAAGCATGAAACTTTGGGAAGTTGTTGAGTACAATCCCGCGATGGTAACGGGAGAAAACAATATTTAAATTATCACTTCCTGGGGGCCGGGGGCCCAAATGAAGTTTTTTCCTAATATGAGCTATATAAAAACTAAAAATCACTAATTCTCCTATTTCCCGTGTAGGTAGAAGCATGAAACACTGGGTAGTTGATAAGCACACTTCCGCGATGGTAACAAGCGAAAAAAATATTTAAAATAACACTTAATGGGGTCCGGGGGCCCAAATGTAGTTTTTTTCTAATATAAAAAACTGACTTATCACTAATTCTCCAACTTCCCGTGTAGGTATTAGCATGAAACTTTGGGAACTTGCTGAGTACACTCTCTCGACGATAATTGACGAATAGGAATTTAAAAATTCACACTGTTGGGGGCCCCGGGCCCTAAAAACGCGTTTTTTTCCTTATATGGACTATGTAAAATATGAAATCACTAATTTTCTCATTTCTCGAGTCGGGAAAAGCATGGAACTTTGGGAAATTGTTGAGTACAAACCAGAGATAGCAACGGGATAAAAAAAATTAAATTATCACTTCCTGGGGGCCGGGGTCCCAAATGAAGTTTTTTCCTTCAAAAAGGCAAAGCCCTGACTCACTCACTGATTCATCACTAATTCTCCAACTTCCCGTGTAGGTATTAGCATGAAACTTTGGGAACATGCTGAGTACATTCTCTCGACGATAATTGGCGAATAGGAATTTTAAAATTCACACTGTTGGGGGCCCGGGGCCCAAAAACGCTTTTTATCCTAATATGGACAATGTAAAATATGAAATCACTAATTTTCTCATTTCTCGAGTAGGCAAAAGCATGAAACTTTGGGTAGTTGTTGAGTACCCTTCCGCGATGATAACATTCACAACCAAATATAAAATTATTATTCACTAGGGGGCCGGGGGCCCAAATGTAGTTTTTTTCTTATATGAGCTACATATAACAGACTCATCATTAAATATCTAATTTCCCGTGTAGTTAGGAGCACGAAACTTTGGGAAGTTGTTGAGTACCCTCCCGCAATGGTAGCAGATGAAAAATAAATTAAATTATCAGCTCGATAGGATCACGGGAAGTGTGTCATTTTTTACTTTTCGTTTTTGTTTTTCTGCGGGACTACGACAGACAGATAGACAAGACGGTGAAGTTAATATATGTATTATATTCATCATGATCCAGATTAAAATCAATTGGTGTTTTGAATTTGTGTTACGCTGGTTCTCAACGGTAACTGAAATCCTATTTTCCGCAGCGTAGCGCGGGTATTTTGCTAGTCTAATATATAAAGCTCAGTTGGTGTTTGTAACTTTGTCTAATGAATGTTTGTATGTTTCACTTTACGACTTTCTGTTACACAGCCACGGAAAAACCAAATGACGAACAGGGACCAAATTTGGCAGGACGGTTCCTTTTACCCTGGAGATGTTTTTAAGTTAGTTTTTGTAATTGTCTCTTTAGCCCGAATGCCGTAAATTAAATAATCAGAAAACCTCATTTCTAATTTGAACAACTTTACGTGGACGTTCAAATTCCGTTCAAAGCGAGTTTTTTTTGGTGACTTTTTTCCCCCCAAATACTTTATTTCCAGCGGTGCGCATTCAAAAAATATTATATTGTCTAATTACGGTGCGCACATTTTCGTGTACGCTTCTTAATTTGAGCTGTGCAGTACAAAGAATTGTCATTATCTTTACAGGTACTTTCTATATATTATAGACAGGTGAACATATTTAACTACAACTGCCACACGATGCATTAGATTTAATTGTTTAAACGTTTACATTTTATTGCGAATTTGTTTTAATTATTTTCTGTTCCATAACTCGACATTTAATAAAATACTATTTATGTAGTAATAATTGTGTCAGTATTTCTTTCAAGGCTTCATTTTTAGCGGTGCGCGTTTTAAAATCTTTCATCGCCAGATTACTGTGCGCACATTTTCGTGTACGCATGTTAAATTTAGCTGTGTCCTATTATTATAACATTTATATTTTGTTTGTCTTTTACATAATCTATTATACACCTAAACTATTCAAACTTAGGCTATTGACCTATTAACATAAGTAGATTAATATAAAAAAAGTGTATCACAGGGGTAAAAGAACTCTCCATGAGCATGTCTGCGGGGCGTCTAGTATTTCTATAACCATTTATTATTATTGTCTAAATACGGTGCGCACATTTTCTTCAATTCTTTTTAAAACGACTGCTTTAGTTTCTTTGAAGTATTTTAGAAAGTACATTTCACATATAACATTTATAATTTAATTTATTGGCGCTATAGGTTAAGTAGATTTTGCCTTTGAGGGGGTAATGCCATATTATCTTTATCTCATAGACGCTGATGCAAATATTGTATTAATTACAATTGTGTGTCGATGCAGTGTCGTAAATATATGAGCTTTTTTAGTGACGACAGTGGCAGAGATCTTTTGGAAAAATGTAAACAAAGCAGTGGCCAACTGAGCTTTATATATTACATATGTGTTTAAATTATTTTATTTCAATTTTATTCACGATGCATTGTAATAATATTTTACATGTAATGAATATAATTGGGATTTTTTATAATTTAATTCATAACTCGACATTTAATTAAAAACCATAGATGTAGCGAGTTTATTTTGTGTTGAAAGCGAGCTGACATTTTGCACATAGTCTCGGGGTTATTTAATTAAATCCCTTATATTTTCACCGGCGTCTCTCTCTGTCGTTCGTCGTCGTGCGGGCGGAATAAACAAAAGTAAAAAATGACCCACTTCCGTGATGCCATCGAGCTGAAATTTGGCACATAGACTCGTGTCACCTAAAAATGCATCGTATCAAACGTACCGTAATTAAATTAATGATTTTTTAGTTTATCTCTTTAAAACTATATGTAGCAGTCACTACTGTTTACATTTTACGGGTCACTTGACTTCACGCCAGCCATCGCTGACCACATCTCGTGTTTTAACCAGTTGCAATTCCCCCAGTTTCCGGCTGTAAATGTTTGTCGCGTTGGAACATAATCAATACTTTAAGTTCTGTCTCATATATAAGGGATTTATAGTAAAAAACTTTGTTTTTACAGGGTTGTTTAATTATTTAAATCCCTTATATTAACTTCAAAATCTTGACTCTCTCTCTCTCTCTCTCTCTGTCGGTCGTCATCTCTTCGTACTTCGGGCAGGCGGGCGGTAAAACAAAAGTAAAAAATGACCCACTTCCCGTGATGCAAATCGAGCTTTAATTTGCACATAGACTTGTGTCACCTAGCAATGCATCGTATCAAAATTTCAGATCGATCGAACGTACCGTAATTAAATTAATGCATTTTTAGTTTATCTCTATACGACATATGCAATTCAATTTCACGGTTTGTTATTGGTTTTTATTCACGTGACAATTCAGTTCGCGCGTTGACGCCACATCGTCGATGTACCGGCGTGATTTTGTTTACATTTTACGTGTCACGCTGAGCTCGGCCCAGCGATCGGTGATCAGACCTTTCCCTCCCCCACCCCCACCCCCAGGTTATAAAGCAAAGGGGAGTTAAGGACATATTCAGAATGTAAATGTTTGTCGCGTTTGAACATAATCAATACTGTTAGCTATGTTTCATATATAAGGGATTTATAGTCAAAAACTTTGTTTTTACGGGTCCTTTTAAATCCCTTATATTAGCTTCACCGCCGTCTCTCTCTCTCTCTCTTTCTTTTATTTACTTTTGTTTTTTCTGCCCTCCCGACCGCGAACCCAAGAGACGGCAGTGAAGTTAATATAAGGGATATAACAACATCTTATTTATTTGCACTGTCTAAAGTAATTTTAAGAAGTTAATAAAAGTTTACCTTGACTACATTGCTTTAGGCTTCCCTATGTTTTTGTTATTTTTTTCATTTGTGAAGAAGATACGACTTGCCTATTCACTAGCCAACTTTCATGACCCTATTTGTGTGATGATGATGATTATTATTATTATTATTATTATTATTATTATTATTATTATTATTATTTATTAATAAAAACATTTTCTGACTCCAACCCAAACCAAAAAATAACAAATTTATGAGAAGCCAAAGAATGACTTGTACAGAAGACGTATGCATTTGTGTGTGTTACTAAAGAGCAGAAAGTACAAGTCTGAATGATCAAGTTTTATACAATTGTATCAAACGTACATTAACATATATTTTTCATCAGCACTTGAATACAAGACACTGATATTAATTATTTAATGTTTATGTTGAACTTTAGAAAACATTGATTTATGTGAACATCGATAAAGGTCAATGCATTTTTTCGCTTATATTGGATAATTTTCAAACAATTAATAAATATCATATTTTATAGTATTTCCATAATGATAAAAATAATTGAACAAAATTGAACAATTTTCCCTAAAACTATCAAAGCTATTATAAATATATTATACAAGTACTTATTTCATACGTCCTTAAAATTGTAGGTCTTTGATAAATTTCTTAGTCCAATAATAGAAAAAAATTGAAGTAAAAGAACAAAGGTACAAATTTGATTCAAATTAACCAATAGCATTGTTAAATTAATTATCACAGGGTATCAAACTTAAACTGTTGTTCAAAAGAATCTGCAGTGTCCAGTGTCCACCCTCATGGTTATTAATATTTTATTAAAATATCAAATTTCTCCAATCTTTGTTACAAATTACTTTATAAACATAAATTTAAGAGATAAGGTTGCATCTATGACAATTTGATGAGATGTTAAGAAAAGTCTCAGCTTGGTCTCATACAGTTTTGTGAGGCAAGGAAATAGCTCAGTGTTTAAACTAATCGTTCTATGATCATAAACTATTTAGTTAAATGTGCAACAAAGTAATGGTTAATTAAATTAACTTCATCTCTATCGCAAATTATTAAATTTAGCGAAACGTTTAATATCGGAAAAAAATGTAGCTTGTAACACACGTTAGCTCTAACAAGAGCTACACAGAGGATAAAAGAAACCAAGCAATTCATAGACATATTATCCTAATACATTGGAGCGAATGTAAGTGGCACGCCACTTACTCACAAAATGTCTATTATGTTAAAGAAGCGGTGCCTAAAATTGTAACTAGACATCAATAATGTTGTAAGCTAATATATTAAATTAAGATTTTTCGTACATTTGCAATAAATTATTGTAAGAATCTACCATTTTCGTAACTATTTAATTTATTTAAATGCAAAGTTAGGCTCCATAAAATACGCAATTTATGTAACACAAATTAATATAGTATGTCTCACAGATCTTTAAATTCATAATTAGTGTTATTTTAATTTAATTTGTAAGATTCTCTCATGTATCTTGTCACCTAAGTTGTCTCACGTACAACATAATGTTAAAAAGATCAGTGCCGGTGCTTTTTAGTGCGGCGCTTTTTAGTGCGGCGCTGTCAGGAAATATAATTATAATGCACATTAGATATGAAAATACAAAGTCATTAAAATAAACATTTTTAGCTGTTGTATACAGACCAAATCGTGATCCTAGTTTTACATCACTCTTTTGTAAATGTATTTGTTTGTATGTTTTTAATTTATTGATAATCATGTCATGAAACAAAGATTTTATTTTTGTAATTCTTCTCATTTTATTGTCATTTTCTAAAGGATTATAAACACAAAAATACATTAAACACACACAAACACACACAAACAAACACATAAAGATTTCAATAACCTAACACTAACTATTAAGCAGAGTAAATAACAACAATAACACATAAAGATTTCTATAACCTAACACTAACTATTAAGCAGAGTAAATAACAACAATAACACATAAAGATTTCTATAACCTAACACTAACTATTAAGCAGAGTAAATAACAACAATAACACATAAAGATTTCTATAACCTAACACTAACTATTAAGCAGAGTAAATAACAACAATAACACATAAAGATTTCTATAACCTAACAATAACTATTAAGCAGAGTAAATAACAACAATAACACCTAAAGATTTCTATAACCTAACACTAACTATTAAGCAGAGTAAATAACAACAATAACACATAAAGATTTCAATAACCTAACACTAACTATTAAGCAGAGTAAATAACAACAATAACACATAAGATTTCAGTAACCTAACACTAACTATTAAGCAGAGTAAATAACAACAATAACACATAAAGATTTCAATAACCTAACACTAACTATTAAGCAGAGTAAATAACAACAATAACACATAAAGATTTCAATAACCTAACACTAACTATTAAGCAGAGTAAATAACAACAATAACACATAAAGATTTCAATAACCTAACACTAACTATTAAGCAGAGTAAATAAAAACAATAACACATAAAGATTTCTATAACCTAACACTAACTATTAAGCAGAGTAAATAACAACAATAACACATAAATATTTCAATAACCTAACACTAACTATTAAGCACAGTAAATAACAACAATAACACATAAAGATTTCAATAACCTAACACTAACTATTAAGCACAGTAAATAACAACAATAACACATAAAGATTTCAATAACCTAACACTAACTATTAAGCAGAGTAAATAACAACAATAACACATAAAGATTTCAATAACCTAACACTAACTATTAAGCAGAGTTAATAACATCAATAACACATAAAGATTTCAATAACCTAACACTAACTATTAAGCAGAGTAAATAACAACAATAACACATAAAGATTTCAATAACCTAACACTAACTATTAAGCAGAGTAAATAACAACAATAACACATAAAGATTTCAATAACCTAACACTAACTCTTAAGCAGAGTAAATAACAACAATAACACATAAAGATTTCAATAACCTAACACTAACTATTAAGCAGAGTAAATAACAACAATAACACATAAAGATTTCTATAACCTAACACTAACTATTAAGCAGAGTAAATAACAACAATAACACATAAAGATTTCAATAACCTAACACTAACTAATAAGCAGAGTAAATAACAACAATAACACATAAAGATTTCAATAACCTAACACTAACTATTAAGCAGAGTAAATAACAACAATAACACATAAAGATTTCAATAACCTAACACTAACTATTAAACAGAGTAAATAACAACAATAACACATAAAGAATTCAATAACCTAACACTAACTATTAAACAGAGTAAATAACAACAATAACACATAAAGATTTCAATAACCTAACACTAACTATTAAACAGAGTAAATAACAACAATAACACATAAAGATTTCAATAACCTAACACTAACTATTAAACAGAGTAAATAACAACAATAACACATAAAGATTTCAATAACCTAACACTAACTATTAAGCACAGTAAATAACAACAATAACACATAAAGATTTCAATAAGCTAACACTAACTATTAAGCACAGTAAATAACAACAATAACACATAAAGATTTCAATAACCTAACACTAACTATTAAACAGAGTAAATAACAACAATAACACATAAAGATTTCAATAACCTAACACTAACTATTAAACAGAGTAAATAACAATAACACATAAAGATTTCAATAACCTAACACTAACTATTAAACAGAGTAAATAACAACAATAACACATAAAGATTTCAATAACCTAACACTAACTATTAAACAGAGTAAAAAACAACAATAACACATAAAGATTTCAATAACCTAACACTAACTATTAAACAGAGTAAATAACAACAATAACACATAAAGATTTCAATAACCTAACACTAACTATTAAGCACAGTAAATAACAACAATAACACATAAAGATTTCAATAACCTAACACTAACTATTAAGCACAGTAAATAACAACAATAACACATAAAGATTTCAATAACCTAACACTAACTATTAAGCACAGTAAATAACAACAATAACACATAAAGATTTCAATAACCTAACACTAACTATTAAGCACAGTAAATAACAACAATAACACATAAAGATTTCAATAACCTAACACTAACTATTAAGCACAGTAAATAACAACAATAACACATAAAGATTTCAATAACCTAACACTAACTATTAAGCACAGTAAATATCAAGAATAACACATAAAGATTTCAATAACCTAACACTAACTATTAAGCAGAGTAAATAACAACAATAACACATAAAGATTTCAATAACCTAACACTAACTATTAAGCACAGTAAATAACAACAATAACACATAAAGATTTCAATAACCTAACACTAACTATTAAACAGAGTAAATAACAACAATAACACATAAAGATTTCTATAACCTAACACTAACTATTAAACAGAGTAAATAACAACAATAACACATAAAGATTTCAATAACCTAACACTAACTATTAAACAGAGTAAATAACAACAATAACACATAAAGATTTCAATAAGCTAACACTAACTATTAAGCACAGTAAATAACAACAATAACACATAAAGATTTCAATAACCTAACACTAACTATAAACAGAGTAAGTAACAACAATAACACATAAAGATTTCAATAACCTAACACTAACTATTAAACAGAGTAAATAACAACAATAACACATAAAGATTTCAATAACCTAACACTAACTATTAAGCAGAGTAAATAACAACAATAACACATAAAGATTTCAATAACCTAACACTAACTATTAAGCACAGTAAATAACAACAATAACACATAAATATTTCAATAACCTAACACTAACTATTAAACAGAGTAAATAACAACAATAACACATAAAGATTTCTATAACCTAACACTAACTATTAAACAGAGTAAATAACAACAATAACACATAAAGATTTCAATAACCTAACACTAACTATTAAACAGAGTAAATAACAACAATAACACATAAAGATTTCTATAACCTAACACTAACTATTAAACAGAGTAAATAACAACAATAACACATAAAGATTTCAATAACCTAACACTAACTATTAAACAGAGTAAAAAACAACAATAACACATAAAGATTTCAATAACCTAACACTAACTATTAAACAGAGTAAATAACAACAATAACACATAAAGATTTCAATAACCTAACACTAACTATTAAACAGAGTAAATAACAACAATAACACATAAAGATTTCTATAACCTAACACTAACTATTAAGCAGAGTAAATAACAACAATAACACATAAAGATTTCAATAACCTAACACTAACTATTAAACAGAGTAAATAACAACAATAACACATAAAGATTTCAATAACCTAACACTAACTATTAAACAGAGTAAATAACAACAATAACACATAAAGATTTCTATAACCTAACACTAACTATTAAGCAGAGTAAATAACAACAATAACACATAAAGATTTCTATAACCTAACACTAACTATTAAGCAGAGTAAATAACAACAATAACACATAAAGATTTCTATAACCTAACACTAACTATTAAACAGAGTAAATAACAACAATAACACATAAAGATTTCAATAACCTAACACTAACTATTAAACAGAGTAAATAACAACAATAACACATAAAGATTTCTATAACCTAACACTAACTATTAAACAGAGTAAATAACAACAATAACACATAAAGATTTCAATAACCTAACACTAACTATTAAACAGAGTAAATAACAACAATAACACATAAAGATTTCTATAACCTAACACTAACTATTAAACAGAGTAAATAACAACAATAACACATAAAGATTTCAATAACCTAACACTAACTATTAAACAGAGTAAATAACAACAATAACACATAAAGATTTCAATAACCTAACACTAACTATTAAACAGAATAAATAACAACAATAACACATAAAGATTTCAATAACCTAACACTAACTATTAAGCAGAATAAATAACAACAATAACACATAAAGATTTCTATAACCTAACACTAACTATTAAGCAGAATAAATAACAACAATAACACATAAAGATTTCAATAACCTAACACTAACTATTAAACAGAATAAATAACAACAATAACACATAAAGATTTCAATAACCTAACACTAACTATTAAGCACAGTAAATATCAAGAATAACACATAAAGATTTCAATAACCTAACACTAACTATTAAGCAGAGTAAATAACAACAATAACACATAAAGATTTCAATAACCTAACACTAACTATTAAGCAGAGTAAATAACAACAATAACACATAAAGATTTCTATAACCTAACACTAACTATTAAGCAGAGTAAATAACAACAATAACACATAAAGATTTCAATAACCTAACACTAACTATTAAGCAGAGTAAATAACAACAATAACACATAAAGATTTCAATAACCTAACACTAACTATTAAACAGAGTAAATAACAACAATAACACATAAAGATTTCAATAACCTAACACTAACTATTAAACACAGTAAATAACAACAATAACACATAAAGATTTCAATAACCTAACACTAACTATTAAACACAGTAAATAACAACAATAACACATAAAGATTTCAATAACCTAACACTAACTATTAAACACAGTAAATAACAACAATAACACATAAAGATTTCAATAACCTAACACTAACTATTAAACACAGTAAATAACAACAATAACACATAAAGATTTCAATAACCTAACACTAACTATTAAACACAGTAAATAACAACAATAACACATAAAGATTTCAATAACCTAACACTTACTATTAAACAGAGTAAATAACAACAATATGTATAAAAAAACAACTACACAAATAGAAGTAAATGTTTAAACAATCAACAACTAAAAATTTAATCAGTAAAATAAACTGAATTCTCTTATGCCATAAATAAAATATACATTAAACTGTTAAACATATGTTTTTGATGGAACTAAAGTGCTTCAAAAAATAGCAACTAAGAAAAGAGTATTAAATATTGAAAACATCAATATTTCTTTAACTGAGTTTATAAAGTAAGTATAGTCATTAAAACATCCATTTTCAACATATTTTGCTATATGTCATTAGTCCTTTTAACACATTTTATGTTTTTCTTAATTAAATGTATCTCATCTATCTAAGATGACACAAGTTCTTATATTGAGAAAATAAAGTTGAGCCTGGTAGATTAACGTTATAAGAAACAAAATTGTTGTGTCGGCTAGAGCTGTTTCCCCAGACATCTACTTTGGCTAGCTATACGGTAAGTCACATCAACATGGAAACACGCACGATTATAAGGAGTTAATATAAAACATTTTTACAATGTTTATAATGTGTTATTAAACATTGTTAGTGGATAGGAAGGTAGAGATATGATTGTTATTGGATAGGAAAGTAGAGATAGGATTGTTAGTGGATATGAATGTAGCGATATGATTGTTAGTGGATTGGAAAGTATTGATATGATTGATAGTGGATAGGAAAGTAGCGATATGATTGTTAGTGGATAGGAAAGTAGAGATATGATTTTTAGTGGACAGGAATGTAGAGATATGATTGTTAGTGGATAGGAAAGTAGAGATATGCTTGTTAGTGGATATGAAAATATAGATATGATAGGTAGTGGATAGGAAAGTAGAGATATGATTGTTAGTGGATAGGAAAGTAGAGATATGATTGTTAGTGTATAGGAAAGTAGAGCTATGATTGCAGTTGTTGTTAAAGTATATTGAAATAGTCGCATGCGCGCAACTGAGATCACAAAGACTAAAAACCATAACCCGTGGATGGTCGGGGTACTTGAGTGACTGTTTTGTCCCTCTTCTCTAGAACTCATTTGAGAGGTGCTTCTCTTCTCTAGAACTCATTTGAGGGTGCTTGTTTCGAGCAATGGATGGGAGCGGGCGACACGCCACGAAGGATAATCTTAGCAACTCATTGTTATTGAATCCAAATGTGCAAAGACCGAGATCAGTAGCGTGTCAGTTGGATAAAAATGTAATTTTTTCTTTGATAAGTATTTTAATAAATATTACAATCATTTCATCCTAATTTTGGGCTTAGAGTTTTAATACTTGGTTCAATCATGCTAGAAGTTTCGTACTTCAATCATTTCTTTAATAATAGGTGATTTTTAAACGTTCTTGATTTTAAGAAAACTTAAAGACAAAATACACGCCAAAACATCTGATAATAGCTTATAAATTCACTAGACTGTGATGTATTCATTTTTAGACTTTATTTCTATTTTTTTGTTGTAATTTGTAATTAACATTAATCCAATTTGTCCTCAGCGAATAGGCAGTTTATGTCAGCAACAGTAGCCTGTGGTCAGCTAGTTGGCAGTTTATACAAGCACGAGTAGCATGTGGTCAGCTAGTTGGCAGTTTATACAAGCACGAGTAGCATGTGGTCAGCTAGTTGGCGGTTTATGCAAGCACGAGAAGCATGTGGTCAGCTAGTTGGCGGTTTATGCAGTTTATGAATAATGAATAAATAATCAGAATAAATGGTATTACATATAATATTAGTACTCTTAGTTCATCTTCTCTTTTTCGGACTTATCTGTGTAGCTGAGTTGCAATATTTTGTGTTATGTGTTTTTTGTAGATTATAGTCCCCAGTGTTGGCCTATATTTGTAGTGGGTATAGTATGCTGTTTTGCTGAATTATTTTATTAATGATCTGTGTCTATTGCTTGTTTTCTGTAAGTGCATTTTTAAATTTCAAATGAGGAAATTACGAAATGACAATGGACTTTGTAGTTTTAATTGTACATTTTACTCCTTTTTGATCTTTAAAATGTAAGGTTTCTGGAACATGTTTTGCATCATTGTTTGTATCTGTCTTTGAAATGTAGAATCTATCTAATCTTGATTGAGCGGTGAAAATATTATTCTTAAATGTTCTTTAAAGTGTTCTGTATGCGTCCAATAATTTATAATTATCAATTATTCATTGTAATGCTTCTATCCTCGTCGTTACTTCTAGTATTTTCTCTTTCCTTTTGGGGTTGGTTGTATCTAGAGGACTTGTTATATATTCGCCTCCTAAAATAACCTCACCTCTCTCAAATACATTTATCAAATTTTGATATAGTTTCTGGAAGAAAAATGTTTTTTCCTTGCTCTTAGCAGGGGCGTATAAGTTTACAAGTTTGTAACTATCTTTCTTGTCTGTAATATCCAAGATAACAATTATTCCATCGCTATCCCTGTCCTTATGCGTTATTTCCCATCTATCGGATGTCTGTACTATTCCCAAACCTTTAAATCTCCCTAAGCTAAGTGACTGCTTTCCATTCCTAAGGTCTTTGTATATATATTTGAGTCACGTTCTGTGGTTATGTTAGTCTCCTGTAAAAAAATAAAATATTGTATGTTTATTTTTTTACTAGGTTAATGATGTGTTGCTCTTTATTTGAACAAGTCTTAATGTTGAGTGAGAGAGTATGCAGTGTAATCTCCTTGTCTGTTTTGATCGTGTTAGCTGTGTAGTCTCCGTGTCTGTTTTGATCGTGTTAGCTGTGTAGTCTCCGTGTCTGTTTTCATCGTGTTAGCTGTGTAATCTCCGTGTCTGTTTTGATCGTGTCTCGGGACTCAGTGACGATTTCACGTAATTTTGGTTTGTTTTAGCATGGTGCACTTGAGTGCATTCTAATTTCATTTTCACTTGTATGTGGAACATTCTAATACCATTTTAACTTGCATGTGGAACATTCTAATATCATTTTCACTTGAATGTGGAACAGTCTAATATCATTTTCACTTGTATGTGGAACATTCTAATATCATGTTCACTTGTAAGTGGAACATTCTAATATCATTTTCACTTGTATTTGGAACATTCTAATATCATTTTCACTTGTATGTGGAACATTCTAATATCATGTTCACTTGTATGTGGAACATTCTAATATCATGTTCACTTGTATGTGGAACATTCTAATATCATGTTCACTTGTAAGTGGAACATTCTAATATCATTTTCACTTGTATTTGGAACATTCTAATATGATTTTCACTTGTATGTGAAAGGTTCTTATCCATGATGTTAATAGTTTGAAAAAAACAAGTAATAAAAACTCCAATGAGTATTTAAGGGCTATTTCCACAAAGAATTTCCGATTTTTTTATTAAAGGGAAATAATTCTACAGTCACACCAATAATAGGTCAATTTATTTGGCACCGCGCAACAGATAACATTCCCAAACACAAAGCGGGAAAACCCCATTAACTATCATTCTAGATTACATTAAAATTCATTTCAAATCTATAATTAAGAAACTAAACAAAACAATTGTTTAATAAGAAAAACCCGTAAAAAAACAAGTTTTTGACTATAAATCCTTTATGTACGAGAAGTAACTAAAAGAATGTTTATTATAATACGCAGCGCCAGACCATCCAGAAATACAAAATTGAAGTTGTGTCGTAAAACATGTTTAATATAATACGCACCGATCAGGAATATGTTTATAAAAAGAGCTGTCAATAAAATACGCACCTTATTGCGCGACAGAAAGGTTGTTCAATATAATACGCACCGCGACGCTCTATCTCAAAAAATAGCATGATACATAGGAATAAAAAAAATAATCTAAAAAATCAATAATTTAATTACGGTACATGCGATCGATCTGAAATTTTGATACTTTGTTTTTATCATCGGTACAAAACTGCCTGCAAAATTTCAGCTCGCTATCTTGCGAGCAAGTGGGTTAAAAATCGATCAAAAGTTTTGGCGACAAGCAAGCAAGCAAGCAAGCAAGGTCCGCCGCAGACACCACGAGTTAATATAAAGGATTTAAAAATACGCACTTGTATTTAAAAAAGACATGAGTCGATCAAATCCAGTTCCATTTTTTTCCTTTTTGTTTCCTTTTTATGTTAAACCAAGAGCTGGAGTAAGTACGACTATGTAATAGAGACATTTATGCATAAACTGAATAATTAAATAAATATAAAAATGCCACACAATACATTGTGCCAGATTTTTAATTGGTTAATAACATGTTTATCATGGATCATTTGATTCACTGACTTGACGGCAATTAGATCAGCAATAATTTCATGTCAGATACATCTATAACAACTAAAAATAAAATAAAATTTAAAAAAAAGATAGTTAATACACTAAAACTTAGATAGTAATACGTGACATTGGATGTGACAGTTTGTAAATGGTTGAGTCATATTGTCATCATAATCGCTAAACATTGGATGTGACAGTTTGTAAATGGTTGAGTCATATTGTCATCAAAATATCTGAACACATATGCTGCCAAAATGGATGAGTCATATTGTCATCATAATCTCTAAACATTGGATGTGACAGTTTGTAAATGGATGAGTCATATTGTCATCAAAATCTCTAAACACATGATCTGCCGAAATAAGAAATTGGCAAAGGCGCTAAATAAAATCAGTTTTATTGAACTATAATAATCTATTCTGATTTTATTGAACTGTAATAATCTATTCTGATTTTATTGAACATTGAACTTAAAACACATACTGCCAACGACCGTAATAAAATATGTATCGTACTATAATAATCTATTCTAATAAAATTGAGCATAGAACTTTAAACACACAAGATAAGGGGATTTTCCTTATGAAATCTTCGGCCTTTAAGAATACATCTCTCAGTTGGTGTTAACAAAACCACGGCCTTATAATCTCTGACAATATCTGAACATACAAACATAACAATCGATATCTGACTATACAAACATAACAATCAGTATCTGACTATACAAACATAACAATCAATGTCATATTTTCATTTGGAGTGATTTTCTGGGAATTACATCCAAATTGAAACATCATTTCACTTACAAGGATCTTGATGACATTCATAATTCTTTTAGTTCTTTAAACCTGATAAATTTTATATACAGCGACAATACTAACACAATAGAAGCATTTAATGGTGAAAATATACTGATAAACTAATGCTATAAAAAGTTATTCATACAATACAATAAGGGGACGCGGTGGTCGAGTGGCAGCGCACTGGACTGTCGTACCGATGGTCACGGGTTCGAATCCGTGTGAAGGCAAGGGTTTGTTCCCGGGGCCTAGGGCGTCCCTGAGTCACCCCGCTCCGAATGGGTACCTAACACTTACATGTAGTTAGGCGGCTGGGTAATGCGTGGAACCCACAAAGCCGTGGCCTGTGAATGCTGCATCACTTGCCAACAGATAATCTGTCATGGTCTGTGGACGCAACTATCTTCTGCATAGAAGGAGCGTCTGTATAGATAAGATAAGATAAGGGGATTTTAAAATCGATTAAAATTATTGAGGATAGAAAATACAATAATTTCAATATTACAAAAAAAATCAATAAAAAGCTGAACAATTTCAAGTAGTATAATAAAATATTCCAAATTAATTAGGAAAGTTTATACATTTGTGATCATCACAAACTTAAGTTTAAATATATTATAAATAACATTTTCAAAGATGCTTGTCAAAATATAGTAAAGCCCAATTTAAAGACGTTTATAAACATTCTTAACGAAAACTTCTCCACACGCCACTAATTAGACAGTGTTTGTGATAAATATGTAACATTTTTTAAAGCCATTTTCATTCATTTATTCGGAATTGTTTAATTTTTGACTTAACAGCACTACATCCATACAGACAACGGGAATCAATAACATATGTAACTTATTCTTGTTTGATAAATACGAAATATTAAACTTGCTGAAATGTACACAAAGTATTTCATAATTATAAATCCTAATTTTACATCGTTCCCTTTTCTAAAAATATTATATATTTACTCACTGACTCACTGGCTGGATGTGGAACGCTGAGGAACGATGTACAACAGTCTATAGCAGTTAAAAAAATCGTGTTAGCACTGTAAAAAATTATTATATGACGTCATTGTTTGATCTAATATTTAATACAAGGTGTGCATCAAAAGGTGTGCAAATTAATTACAAACTAAAGACGCGCTGTAAAAAATATATTATATGACGTCATTGCTTTAGCTTATATCTTAATTTTGGAAAAAGGGAACGATGTAAAAATTGGATTTGAGGATTTATAATTATAAAATACTTTGTGTACAATTCAGGAAGTTTAATATTTCGTATTTATTAAACAAGGATAAGTTACTTGGGCTTTTGAAAAAGGTTGGCGCCGTAGGCGCCCTAAAAAAGTGGGCGCCGCAGGTGCCACGGCGCCCCGGCATAATCTAGTTAAAATATAAGCTAAATCAATGAAGTCAGATAATACTTTTTTTTACAGCGCGCATATTGCACACCTTTTTGCGAGCCTTCCGATGCACGCCTTGTATTAAAATATACATAATTCCCGTAATGGATGTAATGGTTCTTGGATGTAATGATGTTAGGTTCAATAGTGCGCAACAAAAATTACTGCACCAAATATAACTCTTTTCGAACGTTCCGCATAAAATTGTTCAATATGATATAAATGAATCAAATAAAAATAAATAAAATAAATGAAAGTTCTGTATTACGTTATTTTTTAATCTGATGTGTATTTATTTTGAAAACTTAAGTAATTTTTGACGGGTGATGCGCTAGTTAAAGCTCAAACTTTTATAATAAAGGCGAAAAGGAATTTAATGGGTAAGACCGAAAAAACCCCAACAAGAGAACAAAACAAAATCAATGTCAGCGCCACCTAACATCATTACAAATTATATCCATACACACAGACAACAGGAATTTTGTCTTATATTATACTATTTCCATATGAAAATGCTCGACATTATTTGAGTTCGTAACTTTAAAGAGGTAAATCGCGTGTTTTCAATAAGTGCATCTTCATTGATTCAACTCCAGGGTTTGTATCTTACTAACTAAATGAAAGTATTTTTATCAGAATCATACCAAACAACAGATATATTTTTTATCGTAAAAGCTTTAAGAGAAGGTGATAGTGAATGATTCAGCGTTTACGGTAAAATATACAATTCAATATTCTAATTTGAGTACATACTTAAAATTCTTACATTCTTGTGCACAATCAGGACCTGCAATCTGTTACACACTCAACTAAAATAATGTAATCACTAGACTGTAGTACAGTTTAATATATATTGTAATTATCCTACAACCTATTACACTATTTAAAGTCCCTTAATCTCGTACCTAAATACCTGGGTTAATCAATGTCACAAACAGGGAAATTAAAACATAGAGTTATTATTATGAGACCTTTTGTGTGATGCAATGGATCTGAATTGTTTACATTTTAAGCTTCAGACATTGTATTGTTAAAATAAGATAACACAAATGAGATTTATAACTAAAAATTTAAATTTTTAATTATTAGGAATAACAGAAATGATGACTACAACAAAAAATGTAAATTTGTTTGAGAAATAATTTCAACGCATTAGAACGAATCTATTATTTATATGTACAATACATTATGACCAGGTCAAACAAAAGAAACAAAAGATAATAACTTTCAGAATACATTTTTAATTTATATGCTAATACAAAATGTGTGATTTTCTAACTTTATGATATTTGCAAAAACTTTGATATCATTTTGACCAGGATGAAACAGAAATTTAAACTTAAAATAAGCGTATGTCGATGCTAGAAAAAAAGAAAGTAAATATATAAAGAATTGGTTTAAAATTATTATAAAGGAGATACAAATTATATAAGTATGAACAATTATTAGTTTAATAGATATAATCAAAGAAAATGTATTAAAATGTAAAAAACAAACGAATATCACATTGGTAATTTGAAAAATAAAATACATTTTATCTTAAGCAATTACAAAAAGTCGAATAATGATACTTCATTTCACCCTACAAAGCATCGTTAGGCTAAAACTATGAAACATACGGGTGAATTACAAAATATATAAAATTGAACAAAATAATAACTTAAGATTCTTCCTAAGATTACTATTTTATAGAAGCACTTGAAATAATTTACAATGAACATTGAAATCTGTTTTTTAAAATATTAAATAAGGGTTTATTGGGTTAGGAGAATCAAACTTTTTCATTGACATTGTACCCCTAATTATAGGGATCGAGTTCTAGTGGCGTGCCACTAGGATATAATATATAAAGAACCAGGCTTTCAGTTAAGAGTCAGTTTTTACATGTAGGTTAGACATATCTTTTAAAGTAAATATATAAAATGAAAAGTTTTCTTGAAAGTGAAATGAATAAGATATTAAAATGTGTTTCGTTCCTCAAATGTTATAATTGTGTAAATTCTTATAAGCTTCATGCTGAAGGAAACATTTAAGTAGTACACGTCCTTGATACTGAATCTCATAGAAGTGTAAATTATAGTTTAATATATTTCTAAATTACAGATGCTATCATTAGTATTCTCATCTAAGCTTTTCAATTAAAAATTCATAATAAATACGTCAGCACTGGTGTTTTGTGGTGCGATGGTGACGGGAAATACAATTTTATTTCACGTCCTACATGACAAGTAAATGTCCATTATTTAAGACAACTATTCATTTCGTTCAGAGATGCGAAAGTTTTCTTATCTGTGCATTCATAGAATTGAAATTATATTTGCATTTTATAGTTACATTTAAATATTAATTATAAAACAAAACACACAGAAACTCATCTATTTTTTTCACTTTCTAACGACACCTTTTCGCGTGTTTATATTCAGGCCAGCGGTTTGAATTTTTCGATGGTTCCACCACCAGCACGACAGAATCCTCCATTTCTTTAGGACGTTGTGAAGGTCTTCTTCCGTAACTAAATTATCGATAACCTCTCTGGGTAGATTTGAGGTACTCAGACCAACTTTTGTTTTGCAGCCAAAACATGGACTCATATGGCGACTGCTGAATGCCTTGGTGAAAAGAACCAGGAAAACTAACACTTTATCAACATTTAAATCTCTAAAAAAATGCAGGACTAAACACAAACCATATATAAGCAATAATCTTCTGTATAGAAGGAGCGTCTGTAACAGATATGATAAGATAGTGATATCAAAGGCGTGTTTTAACTGTACTACGTTTTCCATTTCTTTGTACTTACTTCCTTAACATATTTAATATCATTTTTTAATTTGTTGTCTTTCTCAGCCTATATTGACATATATCGTAATAAAATAGAAAGTGATGATAACAAACAAACAACCACATGCACAAGATCACTCAAAAGGCAACACGATATCTGATATTGACATCTATTTTCAAATTTAATCTCAAGTGTACTTCTTATCTGCAGTCTAAATGTTATTAACAGTATTGCTATAAAATGTCTAGTCTGCAGTATACATGTTATTAACAGTATTGCTATAAAATATCTACCTTGAAGTCTAAATGTTATTAACAGTATTGCTATAAAATATCTAGCCTGCAGTCAAATGTTATTAACAGTATTGCTATAAAATATCTACCTGAAGTCTAAATGTTATTAACAGTATTGCTAAAAAATATCTAGCTTGAAGTCTAAATGTTATTAACAGTATTGCTATAAAATATCTAGCTTGAAGTCTAAATGTTATTAAACAGTATTACTATAAAATGTCTGGTCTGCGGTCTACATGTTATTAACAGTATTGCTATAAAATGTCTAGTCTACAGTCTGCATGTTTTTCAACCAGTTAATTTTTAAATTTTCTAAAGATATGAAAAGAATTTTTTTAAAATAAACAAAATTAAAATATAATTCAATTTTGTATTTATTACAGAGAGATTATGTGAGATTTGAGTAACATGCTTTAGTTTAGGTGTCGAATTTTCTTTTAAAATAATAATAATACTATATTTATATATATAATTCACCATAGCTTGTACGTGCAAATGAGCATGACGAATGACCCTTGCTGGGGTCGACCAATGTCTCGAGACCAGCAATGGTTCTTGCGTTCACTTGCGTTGCTCCTTTACAGAATAACATGAGCTTTGTACTGTAGTAATTATCAAGTTAGCCTTAGTTGATTTTTTGAAGAATAAAAATGAGTTCCTTCCAATGAGGTATGGTCCCTTGTGTCAATCTATCACGGTAAAAAATATGAAAGCTGTATTGAGAGATAATTTTACATAAGTACAGAATAATAAGTTTCTATCAAATATAGGCCTAGCTTACTTCAAATTTTCAATGAAGGATATCTTCGTTCAACCAAAAGTTGACATATAACCTTGTTATTTGAGGGTGGAGATTAGTATTTTATAGTTATATATGTATTTTATAGTTATATTTGTATTTTATAGTTATATTTGTATTCTATAGTATTTTTTTTATTTTATAGTTATATTTTAATTTTAAAAAATAATTTAACAAAACACCCTGAGAAACACGCAGGCACATTTTAATAGGTTACACTAGCTAAATTTAAAGAAGTACTACTAATATGTTGTATACTTAGTAAAGTGTTAAAATTGATTATATCCGAGAATAATAACTGAGTTTATATAAAGTCAGGAATACTAAAATTATATTTGTTATTACAATTGAGGTTTGTGTAAATACTGCATTCAATGTAAAAAATGAGAATCAAAGAGAATTTCCGAGAGCAATGTTACCACATTAGTCGTGTCGCTGTCGTGTCGTGACCAATGTCAGTCAGTTATAAACAAAATTGAATTTAAATAGATCACTATGTTCTTAATTCTATGACTAAGCTTTGTCCTAATTTGTGTACTCTAATAATAAATCAATTAGTTTTGTAATAAAATTAAAACAAATTCGTTATTTAAAGTTGTTTCCTGTTTGATGGGGGCTATGTTGTCATTGTCACTAAAACTATCATCGTGTTTAGTTATCTTGATTGTTATGGAAACAAGGTCAGTGTTGTAAACTACCATCGTGTTTAGTTATCTTGATTGTTATGGAAACAAGGTCAAGTGTTATTAAACTAGCATCGTGTTTAGTTATCTTGGTTGTTATGGAAACAAGGTCAAGTGTTAGTAAACTAAAACTAGCACCGTGTTTAGTTATCTTGGTTGTTATGAAACAAGGTCAAATGTTAGTAAACTAAAACTAGCACCGTGTTTAGTTATCTTGGTTGTTATGAAACAAGGTCAAATGTTAGTAAATTAATGTGTGATTGGTTACTTGTCGATGCAGCTACTGTTTCTGTTGGCTGGTAACTAAGAGGGTGTTGTTAGTGAATGTTTTAGCGACTGAGTAGGTTTTATAAGTCGTTTTCAATATTTTAATAATAAAATACAGCGTGCTTAACAGGTTTTAAATAATCAAACCCAATAAATACTGTTGAGTTTTAAATTTTAAACCAGAAAAAAGGTATGAACTCACTTCCCCGCAAAAATAAACTTAGCAAGTTTTGCAAAAGGACTCATCATTTATCTTTGCCTTGTATTTCCAAGTTACAATTAATTGCTTGTCTATTGTTAAAATTGTAACAAAAAAATTAAATACCACTGTTAGTTCTTACATCTTCATGACGACATCTTAATTATGATTTCCACTCTTCAAATCAAAGTCGCGTCTGTTACTACAATAATCTTAGACTTCTTTTAAGATCTTTCCTATACATTGTTATTTCCCCTTTCTACTCTGCTGTCTTTCTCATCCCATTTATTGACCATGTCTATACGTATACAACCGATCGTAATAAAGTGATGGTAACACATTAACAAACAATTACACGCAAAAGATCATACCAAATTATGCAGGGTATCTAATATTGACATCAATTAAAAACTTTTCAGTCTCCAGTGTATTTGACATTAACAAATTGTATATGAAACTTCTAGTCTGAGGTCTATAAGTTGTCTTATCTTGTCTTATCTATTCAGACGCTCCTTCTATGCAGAAGATAGTTGCGTCCACAGACCATGACAGATGAACTGTTTGGCAAGTGATGCAGCGCTCAAAGGCCACGGCTTTGTGGGTTCCACGCATTACCCAGCCGCCTAATGTAGTTAGGTACCCATTCGGAGCGGGGTGACTCAGGGACGCACTAGGCCCCGGGAACAAACCCTTGCCTTCACACGGATTCGAACCCGTGACCATCGGTACGACAGTCCAGTGCGCTGCCACTCGACCACCGCAACATATTTGCTATTAAATGTCTATTTTATAGTTTATATGTTTTTATTCTGTTTTTTTTTAATGAGTATAGACTTGATACATATTGTATTAATATATTAAAAGAATAGGGGAAAAAAATAAGCTAAGTTGGTATTTATTACATAAAGATTATGTGAGATTTGAGTAATGTGTGGGTTTGATAACGTGATTTATTTATAAGGTGTCGAATTTTCTTTTCTATATGATAAAATTAATAGTAACATAAACAAATTTGTAATTATGAGAACAACAATTATATGGCTAAAAGCTTTAAAAGTAAGAGAAAAAAATGTGGGATCCCCGGACCCGGAGAAGTGAAATTGGGAGTTTAGTTTCCCATTTATAATTTTTATATGGGCCAACACGTTTGTATGTATCAAGTTGGCTGAAGATCAATTAGCAACTGTTAAAATAATTTTTTATGGAACTCATGTAACGATTTTGGGCCCTCAGAACTAAATAATTAGTATTTAAAAAAAAATTATGTCAGAATCTTTTGTGTTAACGTAATGTACGACTTTTGAGTGAACGTACTGTACAACTTTTGTGTGAATAACATGTTTCCATTAGGGCTGGTAACGATAAATTTAAAATTAATGGTTAACTTTTGAAAAATTAACGATTAATTTCATGAATTTACGTTAATTTCGATTAAAGCCAAAAATTTTAATTTATTACGTCATTGAACTGAACATCTCAAGGGAAGTAACAAAAAAGTAATTAAAATATTTTGTTTTATTGACTTATTTCCCCTGTATAATATGTTTTCTGCTGAAGGTTGTACCACTGCGATGTATTTGATCCCCTAAAGGAGAACTGTTTTACGGCAGTGAACATAGTAACTTTTTTCACAATTTTCTACTTTGCCATCCGCAGTTAGCTTAAAAACAAAATGTTTGCTCAATTTTTTTTATTTTTTTTTACATTCTTAAATTTAACTATGCCGAAGGTGACCTACCTTATCAACATTAGTAAACATCTGAACGTCTACATAAATTAATAAATTATATCAATATGCGGGAAAAGTTTATACGTTAAAAATATATAAATTACTATTAATTATTAATAATTATTTATTTTTTAACAAATTTAAAAAATAATAGTATACAAATTTTCTTAAATTTAAATCGAATTGGTTTCGATTAAAATAATTTTAATCGATATTTAATACGTTAAAATTTTTAATTTCCGCAGCCCTAGTTTCTATCAAATATAGGCCTACCTTACTTCAAATTTTGAAATAAGGAAATCTTTCTTCACATAGAACCGTGTTATTTTAGAGTGGTTATTTGTATTTTATAGTTATATTTTAATAAAAATAATTTAACAAATCACACAGAGAAACACACAGGCATATTGTAGTAAGTTATACTAGCTAAAACTGATTTTTTTAAAATACTTACATTTTATGCTTAGTAAAGTGTTAAAATTGATTATATCCGAGAAATATGAGTGAGTCTATATAAAGTAAGTAATCCTATACTTTATATTTCTTACAATGGACTAGATGTATACCAATAAAAGAAACAATATTAAAAACTGTTCTCAATAATTATTTTGCAACTGAAAAACAAATTTAAAGATTAACTCATTCTCTATAACCTTTTGGAAAGAATTAAGAAAATACTGCCTTAAAAAAATATTTTTATAACGATTGTGGTTCGTAGAAGTACAGATGTGAATATAAAGAATTAGAATCATAGACAATTACCGAGAACAATGTTAGCTCATTAGTCGTGTGACTCGTGTCCCTGTCGTGTAGTAACGCGTGTCAGTCAGATTTAAACAAAAATTAAATTAAATAGATCAATTTGTTCTTATTCTATGTTACTAGTCTTAATAAAATAATCTTTAAAAGATCAATTATTTTTGTAATTAAATTAAAATCAACTTCGTTTATTTAAAGTTGTTTCCTATTTTATGGCGGCATTGTTGTAATTTTTACTAAAACTAGCATCGTGTTTAGTTAGATTTATTTTTATGAAAAAAGTTCAAATGTTAGTAAATTAAATTGTGATTGGTTCCTTCACAAAGTAACTTCCAATGCTATTGTCAGGGTTTGTTACTAAATGTTTTAGCGACTTAGCACGTTTTATAAATGTTTCACATTTTACTTTTAACAGCGTTTTTAGTAGGCTTTAAATAACCAAACCAAAAAAATAATTTTGAGTTTTAACATTTAAATCAGAAAAAGGTATTAACTCTTTTTCTCGCAGAAATAAACTTACCAAGTTTTGCAAAAGGACTCCTCATTTATCATTGTGTTGTATTTCCAAGATGGAATTAATTGCTTTTGTATTGTTAAAATTTCGGCAAAAATCTTAAATCTCACTGTAATTTCTTACATCTTCATGACGTCATCTTAATTATTTTTTACACTCTTCACATTAAAGGCGACTCTTATAAAAATAATATTTGACTTCTTTTCGGAGCGATGGAAGTACCGTGACTTAAACGATTTTGCAAAATAATGAATCGTGACTTAACGTTATATATATATATATGTATATATATATATATATGCGTTATAAAAATAAAATTAATCGAAATTAATCAATTAAATTTTTCCTGATTAATCGAAAAAATAATTAATGAGTCCCACCTCTACTTTATTGATAATATTTGAAACGTTTGAGAATAATGATTTATGCGAGATGACAATCTGTCTTTGGAAATACCAATCTTTTTGTAGTTATTAAACTTTTGTACAAATATATCTGATATTCATATTTTTCTTGAGTATTCATGCAGTCTGCTTTTTTAATAAATTTACTTTTTTAAAATTATCTTTTAGCATACACAATTTGTTTGTGTTTTTGTTTTGTTGAAATCCTTAAAAAATGAAATTAGCAGTATTTAATCAAATAAATTTGTTGAGTAAATTTAATGAAGTTAATATATAGGAATATAAGGCACTTGAGCCCGAATTGACACTGCAGTATACGGCCGAGCGCGCTTCGGAAAAATTATTTTTGAGGCTGGCTACACAGTAAATATATAGATAATATTTATCCCGACGGGCGTGCACAGCCGTTTTTTACTGAGCAAGTGTAGCCATGCACACTATTTTATGGCATTTCATTTTTTTTAACGATATGTGTGAACAAATAGTCATTTTTTTCTCTAAAGAGCAAAAGCTTTTAATAGAGGACTTTGTAAATTTCATACGAGAAATAAAATTGTTTTTCAAGTCTGAGCGCTCCAGTAGTCACCAGTGCTATTTCATTTCATATGATATTGTATTTGAGAAAAACTGGCCATCACGTTTAATGAAAAAATCTAATTAAATAAACTTTTATCATAATTTTATTTTCAATTCCAAAGGATTTCATAGAAATAGCTGACTAATATGTTTTTAGATGTTGTCTTAAACGATTCAAATCTGGACGTATACATAATTGGAGTGTGGCATTTTGTTTAAGTGTTTGATTAACAGACAAAGTATGCTTTGTCTTAATGTTGCGGAAACCTAATAATAGAAATAGTTTGGCTATATATATCTTTTTAAGGACAAGTTTCATAAAAATTTAATAAAAATATGAGTGAATATGTAAATGTATGTATATTGAGAATAATTTATCTTATCAGCTATGTGCTAATTCTTCGTTAATTTAAGACATGTTTTTGAACTTGAAAAAGGAAAAACAGTTTCTTCCTTTTACTATGCTTAAATTTTTTGAATTTTTGAAAGAAATTAACAATTTCGTTGGACTTCCGTAATTTTAGCATCAATTTGTAGATAGCAATTGATCTGTTTAGTTTCAAAATTATTATTTTAAATTTACTTTTAATCTAATCGAGAATGAAAGTTAATGGGGGTTTTCCCGCTTTGTGAATGCTGCTGTTAGAATGTTGCGTGGTGAACATTATATTAACACATTCTTTGTGTGATGTAGTGTGAGGATATATGACGTCATAGTGTGTTTAGTTTAAGACTTAAACATTTGAATCGACTTTTATTGTAATCTAAAATGATTTCACTTGAATAAAAAAATCGTAAATTCATTGGAAATTGCGTTTAAATACTCATTCAAGTTTTTATTTCTTCGTTTTTTATTGGGTTGTCATATAAGACGGGAAACACAAGTGTTCTCCTGTGAGTGTCGCACCACAAAACACCAGTGCTGACGTATTTAATATGAAATTTGACTTAAAAATATTAGATGAGAAGATTAATGATAGTATCTTAGTTTTAAAAATGCATTAACATATAATTTACACTTTTATGAAATTTAGAATTAAAATGTGTGCTACTTAAGTGTGTCTTTGCATAAAGCTTATAGGAATTTATTGAAATACAACATTTGAGGAATGACACACTGTTTAAAATCCTATTCATTTCACTTTCAATAAAATTATTAAATGTATATTTTTAATTAAAAAGCATTGCCCATCCATATGTATAAATTGTACTATACTGCATATCCTCTGCTGATGATATATATTTTATTCTGAGAATTGTGAAGCTTTCATCGGGAGCTTTTTAATGAAGAGTTAAAAATTCTCACTCTATAAAAACTAATATGTCAGGTCTATACAAAAAATAGCCAAGCACCCACTATTTGATTCTACTTAAATTTGCTTATTTCAAGAAACATCTACAGGTTACAAAAGTTAACGAAATTGGATTTTATCAGGGTAGGAGGGCTATAAAATTCAGCGACGTTGCATCTCTTGTTATATGGATTGAGGTCATGGGCGTAAATACTTGGGTATTGTAGAATATACGACCCGCGGCGTAGCATACGCCGCAGACTTGCTCATCATAGATAATGCAAATAACGGGGGGGGGGAGATGAGAGAACTGACACAAATTTAGTTTGCACATGATTGAAACCAGGTTAATAACAAATAAAATGTATCCTTCTTGGTAAGATGGATATCTGTTAAAACAAAAACAAAAAATATTTTAGAAAATAACAAATCTTTTATATGCTCTAAGATTCAATCAATTCTAAATGAGGAGTCCTTTTGCAAAACCTGCTAAATCACTTTTAGTGTTTGAGAAAAAAAGGCTTTTTCTAAAAGGGTATGATTTTTTAATTCATGATGACCGAATATTTTAATTTTTTTTTCTGAATGTTGGTCCCATCAGAAAAAGTGTTTGTAAAAGAACTTATTCATTTATTATATGTATTTTTATTTTTATTTTAACTACACAATTTTTACTTAAATGTTTTTGAAAGTGGAAGCATTACTTAGCGGGTGATGAACGTGTCTTTATTTCTTAGTAGGTTTTAAAAGGGATTGATTACTTATCAGACGGTATAAAACACTTTTTCAGAAAATAAATCAATATTTTTAGAACATCTACCCTTAGTTTCTTACGCATTAACCAATATAAAGTTGTAATATATATATATACTAGCGTACACCCGTCAAACATTACGGAAGTTTTCAGCTAAAATCTATTTATTTTATAAAAAATTCACTTTTTTTAGGTCGCCTACGGCGCCGACCTTTTTCAAAAGCCCAACTAACTTGTCCTTGTTTGATAAATACGAAATATTAAACTTTCTGAAATGTAAACAAAGTATTTTATAATAGCGTTTACAGGGCGCCTGCGGCGCCCCTTTTGTTTTTTGGTTTTATAATTAACCATCATCTTTTTACATTGATCCCTTTTCCAAAATTACAATATGAGCGAAAACAATGACGGCATATAATATTTTTTTACAGCGCATATTTAATGTGCACACCTTTTGATGCATTGGTGCAGTAATTTGGTTTTCCCTGCTTTCTAAAATAAGTAGCGTCAGGAGTGACAGACAACACTTGCGTGACAATTGCAAATTATATTGTTTAATAATGGTATTGCAGTGTATTGAATAAATGTTGTCCTTTTCAATTCAATCTGCATAACTTCAGTCTCGAAAAACGATGGTCCATCACCGTGGGGTTGTGTTGCATTTCCTCGTGTGACTGTGCAGTCCTATCATTGAGTGTCAGTCTTTACCACGTGTGGCTGTGCAGTCCAATCATTGAGTGTCAGTCTTTACCACGTGTGGCTGTGCAGTCCTATC
>CALYLW010000628.1:0-348742 GCA_944989445.1 Ampullaceana balthica
TGAGTAGTTATATGAGCATGTTGAGTGAGTAGTTATATGAGCATGTTGAGTGAGTAGTTATATGAGCATGTTGGGTGAGTAGTTATATGAGCATGTTGAGTGAGTAGTTATATGAGCATGTTGTGTGAGTAGTTATATGAGCATGTTGTGTGAGTAGTTATATGAGTATGTTGGGTGAGTAGTTATATGAGCATGTTGAGTGAGTAGTTATATGAGCATGTTGAGTGAGTAGTTATATGAGCATGTTGGTGAGTAGTTATATGAGCATGTTGAGTGAGTAGTTATATGAGCATGTTGAGTGAGTAGTTATATGAGCATGTTGAGTGAGTAGTTATATGAGCATGTTGGGTGAGTAGTTATATGAGCATGTTGTGTGAGTAGTTATATGAACATGTTGAGTGAGTAGTTATATGAGCATGTTGAGTGAGTAGTTATATGAGCTATGTTGAGTGAGTAGTTATATGAGCATGTTGAGTGAGTAGTTATATGAGCATGTTGGTGAGTAGTTATATGACATGTTGAGTGAGTAGTTATATGAGCATGTTGAGTGAGTAGTTATATGAGCATGTTGTGTGAGTAGTTATATGAGCTATGTTGTGTGAGTAGTTATATGAGCATGTTGAGTGAGTAGTTATATGAACATGTTGTGTGAGTAGTTATATGAGCTATGTTGTGTGAGTAGTTATATGAGCATGTTGAGTGAGTAGTTATATGAGCATGTTGAGTGAGTAGTTATATGAGTATGTTGTGTGAGTAGTTATATGAGCATGTTGAGTGAGTAGTTATATGAACATGTTGTGTGAGTAGTTATATGAGCTTGTTGTGTCAGTAGTTATATGAGCATGTTGAGTGAGTAGTTATATGAGCATGTTGAGTGAGTAGTTATATGAGCATGTTGGGTGAGTAGTTATATGAGCATGTTGGGTGAGTAGTTATATGAGCTATGTTGGGTGAGTAGTTATATGAGCATGTTGAGTGAGTAGTTATATTAGTATGTTGTGTGAGTAGTTATATGAACATGTTGGGTGAGTAGTTATATGAGTATGTTGGGTGAGTAGTTATATGAGCATGTTGAGTGAGTAGTTATATGAGCATGTTGGGTGAGTAGTTATATGAGTATGTTGGGTGAGTAGTTATATGAACATGTTGAGTGAGTAGTTATATGAGCATGTTGAGTGAGTAGTTATATCAGCATGTTGGGTGAGTAGTTATATGAGTATGTTGGGTGAGTAGTTATATGAACATGTTGTGTGAGTAGTTATATGAACATGTTGGTGTAGTAGTTATATGAGTATGTTGGGTGAGTAGTTATATGAACATGTTGAGTGAGTAGTTATATGAGCATGTTGAGTGAGTAGTTATATGAGCTTGTTGTGTGAGTAGTTATATGAACATGTTGTGTGAGTAGTTTTATGAGTATGTTGGGTGAGTAGTTATATGAACATGTTGAGTGAGTAGTTATATGAGCATGTTGGGTGAGTAGTTATATGAGTATGTTGGGTGAGTAGTTATATGAGCTATGTTGTGTGAGTAGTTATATGAACATGTTGAGTGAGTAGTTATATGAGCATGTTGGGTGAGTAGTTATATGAGCATGTTGGGTGAGTAGTTATATGAGCATGTTGGGTGAGTAGTTATATGAGCTTGTTGTGTGAGTAGTTATATGAACATGTTGAGTGAGTAGTTATATGAGCATGTTGAGTGAGTAGTTATATGAGCTTGTTGTGTCAGTAGTTATATGAGCATGTTGAGTGAGTAGTTATATGAGCTTGTTGTGTCAGTAGTTATATGAACATGTTGAGTGAGTAGTTATATGAGCATGTTGAGTGAGTAGTTATATGAGCATGTTGGGTGAGTAGTTATATTAGTATGTTGGGTGAGTAGTTATATGAGCATGTTGGGTGAGTAGTTATATGAACATGTTGGGTGAGTAGTTATATGAGCATGTTGGGTGAGTAGTTATATGAGTATGTTGAGTGAGTAGTTATATGAACATGTTGAGTGAGTAGTTATATGAACATGTTGGGTGAGTAGTTATATGAGCATGTTGGGTGAGTAGTTATATGAGTATGTTGGGTGAGTAGTTATATGAACATGTTGGGTGAGTAGTTATATGAACATGTTGGGTGAGTAGTTATATGAACATGTTGAGTGAGTAGTTATATGAGCATATTGAGTGAGTAGTTATATCAGCATGTTGGGTGAGTAGTTATATGAGTATGTTGGGTGAGTAGTTATATGAACATGTTGTGTGAGTAGTTATATGAAAATGTTGTGTGAGTAGTTATATGAGTATGTTGGGTGAGTAGTTATATGAACATGTTGAGTGAGTAGTTATATGAGCATGTTGAGTGAGTAGTTATATGAGCTTGTTGTGACAGTGTTATATGAACATGTTGTGTGAGTAGTTATATGAGCATGTTGAGTGAGTAGTTATATGAGCATGTTGGGTGAGTAGTTATATGAGCATGTTGGGTGAGTAGTTATATGAGCTTGTTGTGTCAGTAGTTATATGAACATGTTGAGTGAGTAGTTATATGAGCATGTTGAGTGAGTAGTTATATGAGCTTGTTGTGTCAGTAGTTATATGAGCATGTTGAGTGAGTAGTTATATGAGCTTGTTGTGTCAGTAGTTATATGAACATGTTGAGTGAGTAGTTATATGAGCATGTTGAGTGAGTAGTTATATGAACATGTTGTGTGAGTAGTTATATGAGCTTTTTGTGTCAGTAGTTATATGAGCATTTGGAGTGAGTAGTCATATGAACATGTTGTGTGAGTAGTTATATGAGCTTGTTGTGTCAGTAGTTATATGAGCATGTTGAGTAAGTAGTTATATGAGCATGTTGAGTGAGTAGTTATATGAGCATGTTGTGTGAGTAGTTATATGAGCATGTTGAGTGAGTAGTTATATGAACATGTTGTGTGAGTAGTTATATGAGCTTGTTGTGTCAGTAGTTATATGAGCATGTTGAGTGAGTAGTTATATGAGCATGTTGAGTGAGTAGTTATATGAGCATGTTGTGTGAGTAGTTATATGAGCATGTTGGGTGAGTAGTTATATGAGCATGTTGGGTGAGTAGTTATATGAGCTTGTTGGGTGAGTAGTTATATGAGCATGTTGAGTGAGTAGTTATATTAGTATATTGTGTGAGTAGTTATATGAACATGTTGGGTGAGTAGTTATATGAGTATGTTGGGTGAGTAGTTATATGAACATGTTGGGTGAGTAGTTATATGACCATGTTGGGTGAGTAGTTATATTAGTATGTTGGGTGAGTAGTTATATGAACATGTTGGGTGAGTAGTTATATGAACATGTTGGGTGAGTAGTTATATGAGCATGTTGGGTGAGTAGTTTTATGAGTATGTTGAGTGAGTAGTCATATGAACATGTTGAGTGAGTAGTTATATGAACATGTTGGGTGAGTAGTTATATGAGCATGTTGGGTGAGTAGTTATATGAGTATGTTGGGTGAGTAGTTATATGAACATGTTGGGTGAGTAGTTATATGAACATGTTGGGTGAGTAGTTATATGAAAATGTTGAGTGAGTAGTTATATGAACATGTTGGGTGAGTAGTTATATGAGCATGTTGGGTGAGTAGTTATATGAGCATGTTGGGTGAGTAGTTATATGAACATGTTGGGTGAGTAGTTATATGAGCATGTTGGGTGAGTAGTTATATGAGCATGTTGAGTGAGTAGTTATATGAACATGTTGGGTGAGTAGTTATATGAGCATGTTGGGTGAGTAGTTATATGAACATGTTGAGTGAGTAGTTATATGAACATGTTGAGTGAGTAGTTATATGAGCATGTTGAGTGAGTAGTTATATGAACATGTTGAGTGAGTAGTTATATGAACATGTTGGGTGAGTAGTTATATGAGCATGTTGAGTGAGTAGTTATATGAACATGTTGGGTGAGTAGTTATATGAGCATGTTGAGTGAGTAGTTATATGAACATGTTGGGTGAGTAGTTATATGAGCATGTTGAGTGAGTAGTTATATGAACATGTTGAGTGAGTAGTTATATGAGCATGTTGAGTGAGTAGTTATATGAACATGTTGAGTGAGTAGTTATATGAGCATGTTGAGTGAGTAGTTATATGAGCATGTTGAGTGAGTAGTTATATTAGTATGTTGAGTGAGTAGTTATATGAGCATGTTGAGTGAGTAGTTATATGAACATGTTGAGTGAGTAGTTATATTAGTATGTTGAGTGAGTAGTTATATTAGCATGTTGAGTGAGTAGTTATATGAGCATGTTGAGTGAGTAGTTATATTAGTATGTTGAGTGAGTAGTTATATGAGTATGTTGAGTGAGTAGTTATATGAACATGTTGAGTGAGTAGTTATATGAGCATGTTGAGTGAGTAGTTATATGAGCATGTTGAGTGAGTAGTTATATTAGTATGTTGGGTGAGTAGTTATATGAGCTATGTTGAGTGAGTAGTTATATGAGCATGTTGAGTGAGTAGTTATATGAGTATGTTGGGTGAGTAGTTATATGAGCATGTTGAGTGAGTAGTTATATGAGCATGTTGAGTGAGTAGTTATATGAGCTATGTTGGGTGAGTAGTTATATGAGCATGTTGAGTGAGTAGTTATATGAGTATGTTGGGTGAGTAGTTATATGAGCATGTTGAGTGATTAGTTATATGAGCATGTTGGGTGAGTAGTTATATGAGTATGTTGGGTGAGTAGTTATATGAGCATGTTGAGTGAGTAGTTATATGAGCATGTTGGGTGAGTAGTTATATGAGCATGTTGGGTGAGTAGTTATATGAGCATGTTGGGTGAGTAGTTATATGAGCATGTTGGGTGAGTAGTTATATGAGCTTGTTGTGTCAGTAGTTATATGAACATGTTGAGTGAGTAGTTATATGAGCATGTTTAGTGAGTAGTTATATGAGCTTGTTGTGTCAGTAGTTATATGGGCATGTTGAGTGAGTAGTTATATGAGCTTGTTGTGTCAGTAGTTATATGAACATGTTGAGTGAGTAGTTATATGAGCATGTTGAGTGAGTAGTTATATGACCATGTTGGGTGAGTAGTTATATTAGTATGTTGGGTGAGTAGTTATATGAACAATTTGGGTGAGTAGTTATATGAACATGTTGGGTGAGTAAGTATATGAGCATGTTGGGTGAGTAGTTATATGAGTATGTTGAGTGAGTAGTTATATGAACATGTTGAGTGAGTAGTTATATGAACATGTTGGGTGAGTAGTTATATGAGCATGTTGGGTGAGTAGTTATATGAGTATGTTGGGTGAGTAGGTATATGAACATGTTGGGTGAGTAGTTATATGAACATGTTGGGTGAGTAGTTATATGAACATGTTGAGTGAGTAGTTATATGAGCATGTTGGGTGAGTAGTTATATGAACAATTTGGGTGAGTAGTTATATGAACATGTTGGGTGAGTAGTTATATGAACATGTTGAGTGAGTAGTTATATGAGCATATTGAGTGAGTAGTTATATCAGCATGTTGGGTGAGTAGTTATATGAGTATGTTGGGTGAGTAGTTATATGAACATGTTGTGTCAGTAGTTATATGAACATGTTGTGTAAGTAGTTATATGAGTATGTTGGGTGAGTAGTTATATGAACATGTTGAGTGAGTAGTTATATGAGCATGTTGAGTGAGTAGTTATATGAGCTTGTTGTGACAGCAGTTATATGAACATGTTGTGTCAGTAGTTATATGAGCATGTTGAGTGAGTAGTTATATGAGCATGTTGGGTGAGTAGTTATATGAGCATGTTGGGTGAGTAGTTATATGAGCTTGTTGTGTCAGTAGTTATATGAACATGTTGAGTGAGTAGTTATATGAGCATGTTGAGTGAGTAGTTATATGAGATTGTTGTGTCAGTAGTTATATGGGCATGTTGAGTGAGTAGTTATATGAGCTTGTTGTGTCAGTAGTTATATGAACATGTTGAGTGAGTAGTTATATGAGCATGTTGAGTGAGTAGTTATATGAACATGTTGTGTGAGTAGTTATATGAGCTTTTTGTGTCAGTAGTTATATGAGCATTTTGAGTGAGTAGTCATATGAACATGTTGTGTGAGTAGTTATATGAGCTTGTTGTGTCAGTAGTTATATGAGCATGTTGAGTAAGTAGTTATATGAGCATGTTGAGTGAGTAGTTATATGAGCATGTTGTGTGAGTAGTTATATGAGCATGTTGAGTGAGTAGTTATATGAACATGTTGTGTGAGTAGTTATATGAGCTTGTTGTGTCAGTAGTTATATGAGCATGTTGAGTGAGTAGTTATATGAGAATGTTGAGTGAGTAGTTATATGAGCATGTTGTGTGAGTAGTTATATGAGCATGTTGGGTGAGTAGTTATATGAGCATGTTGGGTGAGTAGTTATATGAGCTTGTTGGGTGAGTAGTTATATTGTCAATTTTTGTTTATATGAGCTATATAAAAATTAGTTAAAGCGTTAGTTACTAAGTAAATAAATGGATCTTAACCAAACTTTGTTTATAAAAACTTGGTAGCCCATATTAAAATAACAATGGGCACTGCACTTCTAATGTCCAATTGTTCAGGGCCGTGCGCCCAAAATGTCTTTTTTTCGTATATGTTTGAGATATTATTCGCCATTCTATTTTTAACGATTTTGAGAAATATATCCATGATGAAACTGAATTAAAATGAACAGCATTTTGAAATTGACATCTTAGATCGAATGGGCCGGGGCCCCAAATGTCTTTTTTTTTGTATACTCTAAGATATTACCTACAAATCAGTTTTTAACGAACTTGAGAAATAAATCAATGATGAAACTGAATTTAAATGAACAGGTTTTCAAAATGTACCTCTTGAACCAAATGGGCCCGGGGGCCCCTTAATGTATTTTTTTCATTATATTAGCTATATAAAAATAAGTTTAAGTGTTAGATAATGAGACAATAACTGGATTTTGACCAAACTCGGTATATAATAACTTAAGAGCCTATATTAAATTAGGGCATTGAACTCCTAATATCGATTTCCTCGGGGCTGGGGGCATTAAATGTATTTTTTTACCAAACTTTTAATATTGTATTCCCCATTCAATTTTACACGATATTGAGAATTATAGATAAATATATTAATATATTTGTTATGCAATTGATTGAAATGAACAGATTTTCGAACTTCATATGTTAAACTGATGGGCCCGGTAACCCTTAATGTAATTTTTTTTAAATCTATATAATGTATTCCCTTTTACTGAGATCGTTGTAACGCACGACGGGTCTGCTAGTGTAACATAAAAATGATTTTTACATTTTTTTTTCTTATCATTAAATATACCTAACGGTAATATAAGGCACAATGAAATACAACAATTAAGTAGTACAAATCAATGATACTATTTCTCATAGACTTGTGTGTTATAATTTAATTCAAAGTTTTGAAAACTATTATTATTTTCTCCTTTATATTAATTGTCTGGCGTACAACTTCATTTTAAAAATATCAGTACCGGTGCTATGTAGTGCGGCGTTGTCAGTAAATATAATTAAAATGCACGTAAGATATAACAATAAAGATTTCTTTAATATAAAGATTTTTTCATGTTCTTGACAGATTAGAAAGAGTTCCTATTTTTACAACTCTAAAATCCGAAATGCATTTTCTTTGCATATTTTGATTTTTAATAACAATCATGTAATAAAGCAAAGCTTTGATTTATCTAAAACTTCTGATTGTATTTTCATTATTGTAAGGTTACATAAGCATAAACATGCCGGAAATGAATTTGCACATTTTGATTGAAAATAAAAAAAATAACTCATTCAGTCTACTCTAGTGAGTATAGGTTAATCAAAGCTGCGCATGTGTGTAAGCGTGTTTGTGTTTATAAAATCTTTAGACAATGACGATAAAATCAAACGTAATTGTTAAATTAAAAGGTTACTTTATTACCTAATCTTTATTATTATTAAAATTAAAATCCAAATATACAAGAAAATCATTACCGACTATAGGGATGTAAACATAGGAACTGGTTTCAATACGTCAAAAACAGGAGAAAGTATTTACATTAATGAACTTTGTATTGTTATATCCGACGTGCATTTTATTATTACTTTTGACAGCCCCGCACTAAAAAGCACCGTTGCTGATTTATTTAATGTATCGTTGTACGTGAGAAAACTAAAATAATGAGAAAAACTGAATAGTGTTGTTAAAATTTAATGTTAATTGTCATTTTAAGTTCTTTGAGACACAGAATTTTCCATTTTGTAATAATTAAGTGTTGTATTTTATATAGCCTAATATTATATTTAGATATATTGAATTCCAATTAAAAAAATATTTTAAAAATTATATTTATTTTAACTTTAGGGAAACTATCATATTAGTATTTTATGTGACATATATTTAATTTCTAGATGTTAAAGAAGATGTTCACAAAATAATAGATGTCCTATTAGGAGCTGGTTTATTTATAAGTGGCACGCCACTTAACTTCGTTCCCTTTACGTTGGGAAATATATTAATAAACTGCTTGGTTTAGACTGATATGATCAAGACTCCCTTTTTTAATGCTGTTTGTCCGTATTGATGGACGATAACCATTCTCATCATATCAGTCATGTACTTTGGCAGCCATGATACAGAAATAGGTTAAGACACAAATACAAATACGTTGTTTATGAATTCCAGAAAAAAAGGGGGGGGGTATAATTCATTTAGATTTTCCATTGCTATTTGCGCCATAATGACAATATGAACTATGATGGATATTTTTAAAAAGGTAAACACATGAAACATTACACAGCTAAGCTAGGGAAAGATTAAAGCACAAGCGTATTTGTTGACACGCAAAAACACGACGATAACCACAGTAGGACCCTTGCCAAGATACCCTCACTACAGTTGCCAGGAAGTCGATTGGGCCCTTGGCACTTAACAACTCACCCAGAATGCTCATTTAACTACTCACCCAACATGCTCATATAACTATAACTTAACCTGCTCATATAACTACTCACCAAACATGCTCATATAACTATAACTTAACCTGCTCATATAACTACTCACCACACATGCTCATATAACTACTCACCACACATGCTCATATAACTACTCACTCAACATGCTCATATAACTACTCAATCACCATACTCATATAACTACTCACCAAACATGCTCATATAACTATAACTTAACCTGCTCATATAACTACTCACCACACATGCTCATATAACTACTCACCAAACATGCTCATATAACTACTCACCACATATGCTCATATAACTACTCACCAAACATGCTCATATAACTACTCACCACACATGCTCATATAACTACTCACCACACATGCTCATATAACTACTCACCACACATGCTCATATAACTACTCACCAAACATGCTCATATAACTACTCACCACACATGCTCATATAACTACTCACCACACATGCTCATATAACTACTCACCAAACATGCTCATATAACTACTCATCCAACATACTCCTATAACTATAACATAACCTGCTCATATAACTACTTACTCAACATGCTTATATAACTACTCTCACAACATAGGACATTGAAATGTGCATTCCTTTGAGACCGGGGCCAATTAAAAAGTTTTACTAAACGTTTGAGATTCCATTGCTCAGTTTATTTTAAAGAATTCTGAAAAATATTGATGATTGAACGCGAGGCATTCAAAGTCTCTTCTTTTTTTATATAAGCTAAATAAATAATATTTGTTCATTCTATCGCTTAGACGCTTTGGGACGGAATTTGTTGAGTAAACGCCAGCCACTCTAACAAATTTTGGAATTAAAAGTTTTGAAAACACAAATTGTAAATAGCGGGGACTCAAAATGTCTTTATTTCCTAATATGATTTTTGTAAAAATGTATTTAAAACATTGGCTACTGGTCTAGATGCATCTTGATCAAGCTTCATTCATTAAAACTTAATGGTCTATACTCTATACTTAAATATTATAGGGCATTGAACTCCTAATGTCAATTCCTTCGGGGCCGAGGAGCCCAAATGTTTTTGTAAACTGTCTTTCTTCACTTCTCCATTTTACCAGACCTAGACAAATTTTGACACCTAACGCAATCTTGATACCCACTGGTATCTTTAGGGTTTGTAACTAAAACAGCATGCAACAATTTGACTTTGTGGCTTTAATATCATTATTTTCCCCTTATTTAAGCTATATAAATATTATTTTATTTATCAGATAACAATGAAACTTTGTGCATTGTTGTATACTATCCCGTAAAGGTTTTAATCGTTAAAAGAATGACTAATTGAGGCAGGGGTTCCAAAAATTAATTGTGTAAATAGTGACACAAAAAATCTATTTTTAGCTTTGGCTAGTTGGTAAATTTATTTTTTAACCCCTTTTGGTGTATAAATATTTTACCGCCAATATTAAGTAATATAGATAGCATTGTATATATTGTATATATATATACAAATTGTCACCAACTAAGGGCCAGGGACCTTAATGTCTAATGTTTCTTAGAAAGGGAGTTTTAAAAAATTAATACATCCGATCGCCATGAAACTTTATCATGTTGTTTAAAACATTATCATGAAGGTTTCTAGAATAATTGCTGTTTAAATCACCACTAATTGGCTTCTTTTCTACTGAAATTGTTGTCATGCGCGACAGGTAAACTAGTACAGCACTTCTCAAAGTGGTAGTCTGCGGACCTGTGCCGGTCCGTGTGCCATCCGCTGCCGGTTCGCAGAAGTTATCAAGAAAGGACAGAAAAATATAATTCATCATCCCTTATTTGCAACCTTTAATATTAACTGTTTCGTTAATAAGCACATAAAATGAAACCAATAAAAATATTTAAAAAATTCGCTAACACATCATTACAGTCAAAATAGTTCACCGGTCCCTGATGCAATGGAACAATTCTTGCCGGTTCGCCAAGCTAAAAAGTTTGAGAAAAAGACAGAGCTAGTATACTCTAGTTTTTGTAAATGTATAACATATAAACAGGGTATTAGTTAGCCTGACAAGACGTAAGGGACCGTCCATAAATGACGTCACGCGATTTTGGGCGATTTTTACCCCCCCCCCTTCGTCACGCGTCGTCACAAAAACTTAGACCCTCCTCTAAAAATACGTCACAAATCTTTGACCCCCCTCCCCTAAAAAAGTTGATTCTCTATTTGAAAATAAGTATGTTTCAAATCACTTTTATTGTTATTTAAGTATTTATTATTTATTTAGTGAAGATATACATTGTAATATCGTACCCCGCGTGAAGCTTTTTTTTAATAAACGTTTAAGCGGCCTTCAGAAAACGAACTGTGTTAACATCCTTAGATTATATTTTATTTTAATGCTTACAAAATTAAACATTGACTATTAATCATCATGGTTAACGTCTTTGTTTAGAAAAAAGATGATTAAAAATAACTTTTTTAAAAATCCCTAAATTGACTGACGGGCATCCCGTAAGAAAGAGATCGGCGGTCAAAAAGGGAATTATTGGGGGTAATGCAGACTCATTTGGGACATATAACATCTACTACAATCCACTAGATATATAAAAATACGTCATGTGTACGTCTACGCTTGGAACATATGCCCATTATTGAACCTGTCCCTTCCAGAAAATGCATTTTTTTAAAAATTTGACAACTATGAAGATTTCTTACCTACGTACTACACGAAGACACCTAAATCTACCCTACTTTCATTTATATTGACACGAGTGACAATAATCTTAATCCACATGACTTGTCTGTAGCACGTATCCTTTCTGTGATATTTAAAACTAGGTTGTGCTGCGGCGGCCACTTTTTTGGCGCAACCTTTTTCAAAAGCCCAAATATCTTGTCCTTGTATGATAAATAAGTAATATTAAAATTCCTGAAATGTGCACAAAGTATTTTATAATAGGGGCTGTGGGGCGCCTATGGTGCCAACATTTTTGTTGTCAAAAGCCCAAGTAACTTATCCTTGTTTGATAAATACGAAATATTAAACTTCCTGAAATGTAAGCAAAGTATTTTATTATTAATAATCCTCAAATCCTCTTTTACATCGTTCCCTTTTCCAAAATTAAAATTTTTACGACGAGAAATTTTAGAAAGAAGCGCACTAAATTACTGCACACAAAAAAATAACTATTTTCGAGCGTCGCATGAAGTTGTTCAATTAATAATAGTGTGGAGTGTGTTTAATGTTAATCTGGAAACCAAAATGTTTATGATTTTTAAGTCTATATTTTCAACTTTTAAAAAAGCAGAGTGATGTCCCTTAGCGTTAGGCCAAAGTGAGTCAGTCATAGTTACTGTAAGGTAAATATATATATGATTATTGCCTTAAAAACTGAGCTAAGATGAAAAGTTGTTTTGTGCTCCTCTCTAATTTCGATCTCAAGAATTTGATGCATTCAATAAAGTTAATGAATACTTGACTAATTTTAAATGGGCTCATTTATCATTATATCTAGAAGACTAGAATGGCCAGGGGCGTTTGACCAAAAACCAATCGAACAATTATATCAAACTTAAAACGTTTTTAATTATATCAAATAGATTCCCCCCTCCCCTTTTAAAGAAAAAGGATATTCCGTGTTGTTTTGACTTGAAATATCTACACATCATCATATTCATATCATTTTTCACACGTGTCATGCTTATAAAACTCATCAGTAGCATTTTCGGCTAACGACGACTCCTGCTGTGATAGAACCAAACGGAGCTGCGGTTACATCACAAATGCTTTGATGTCAACATCAAACGACACAGTGTAACAATTTCAAACGTTGTCTTGGGAATTCTCAAACTTAAGGATTTTAATTAGATTTAATTTTTGTTTCTTGATTTAACTTACGCCAACCAGCGTCTGATGGCCTACCGACCGGCACATTGAGAAGCACTGATTTTTAAAAAAATATTTTTTTTAAATCGTAAGCGACCAACTATTTCAGTGGAAGTTTTATTTAAAGTTACCCTTTTGATGTGACGTCATATTTCTTCAACCCCCTCCCCCCCCCCTCGTCACGCATCGTCTCAAAAGTGTGACCCCCTCCCCCCCCTTTTTTTTCTAGGTGCGTGACGTCATTTATGGACGGCCCCTACCACAACAGCGAACGTTTTGGCAAAGAGCCTTCATCAACGAACAAATAGTACACAAATAAAACTATACCCGCAGCACAAACTAGTACTAATACTAATAAGAAGATCTTAATATTTTTTTAAAACTTTGATTTAAATTGTAACTTAAATGAGTATGAGAAATAGTGTTATTGATTTTTATTTCTACAGAGTTTTATTTGATGTAGCCTTTAAAATTTAAATAATACAGATAATTACCAAGAGAAGATTTTATATTTATATAATTTTATAATATTAAATATATGAGACGTAACGTATTTATATAGCGTTTTAAAAAGTCACAAGGCAAAAATAATAATAATAAAAATAAAATAAATATAATATATTTAATCTTTATTTAAAGTTCCTTAAGTTTTGGTTTGGTAGCTGCTGGGGTGTCTTACTAATTAGGTTTTGTCAAATCAGGCAACTGTGCACCCACATGGAAATGAGCACACAATAACCATTGAATGACTAGAAGAGTGGTTCTTATCCAGTGGAATTAGGCTATGTACGATCAAGTAGCCAGTGTTATCAACTACAATATCAAAGTGGATGGCATTAAATTTTCTTTGTCTATCAGAAAATAATGACCAAGATCGCCGTATTGGTAGCAAATAACACAGTATAGTCGTAAGCCGAAAAAACAGGTAGACATTTCCTGCGCGTCTGTTATGAGTTCCTTAGCGACAGTACTAATAACCAACCACGGATTTACAGAAATCTCAGTCACAATAGATGGTGTCGTAAGATGCGCTTTTAATTGTTTTATAAGTCAGTAATGAAATAAATCATAAATGGTTTGTATTAGTTTCTTTAATATCAATTTATTTTTTAATTAACAATTTTTCACATGAATCAATGGCCGATTAGCAATTGGCCATTTATCATGTCATTATTATTATTGTCATTAATCAGATAATAATCATGAAGCATATTGACATTGATAATATTAAAATTAAATATTCATAATCATTATTATTCAAAATTATTGTAATAAATTATAATTCATAATAGATAATTGTTTTTAAAGGAGTTTTGTTGGTATATATAGTATTAGTGGTACCTATGCAGAATACTATGCTTATGTGTAATAAATGTTGTCTGTAGTTATCAGATAATTAAAATTTCAAGCACAAGTAAAACTAAGACTAAAGTCTAGTAAAAACATATAGTCATAGACATAGTTAAATTCGAAGACTAAATAACTAGACTATAGGCCTAACTAAACTTATACTATAACAATAATATTTATAAGCTCAAGATTTAAACTGGCTTAGGTCTAGTCTTAGCCTAACGTCGACTAACGTAGCTAGCAGCATATGGCTAGGGCTCACTGGCACAACCTCATTCAGTTATTTAGATTCACATGCACTTGGCTCTCACGGTAGTGAAATTGAAATGAAATTAATGTAGTTTTTAAGATTTAAATATTTTCAAACCCATTCCTTAATAAATTTGTATTTAATTGCTTATTTATAACCATACAATTGTATGACATATTCTTTTTAATTCCTTATATATATATAATTTTATTATGTAATTGTTATTGCATGCAGTAGCAGTAGACTTGAGTCAGTTCAAGCAAAGATACCTGATAATGACACTGATAATTGATAGAGTAAAACATATTTTTACTGCATGTGTTTATGATCATTATATTGTTCTACAGTAAATTATGTAAATTGATGATCAAAAGTATGTCTTAAAATAGCTGATTGATCTAAAAAAAAATAATGCTGAGGCTGAGGTCATTTAAGAAAAAGATATGTGCCTGGTTATTAGATTAAAATTTGAGATTACTTTATTTTTTCATGTACTATTTCTATGATATGATTATTATGTAAACAGGTCTGTGCAGATTCAAAATATTACATTCATGGAAAAGAACTGACCCAAACTAAAGATGCAAAATACTTAGGAGTCTTAATAAATGAGAAACTATCATGGAATCCCCATGTCAATGAAGTTATTAAAAAATGAAACAAAACCTTAGGCTTTATAAAAAGAAACTTTAACAAATGTAATAGAGATATAAAACTAAAATGCTACCTCACTTTGGTGAGACCTGTACTAGAATATGCATCTTCTGTATGGGACCCATCCACCAAAGAAAACATTGATAAACTAGAACAAATTCAAAAAAGAGCTGCCAGATTCATTACTTGAGAATATTCGAAACTGACAAGAATAACACCATTAGTTAAATCATTAAACCTTGAAACACTAGAGGATAGAAGAACCAAAAGCAAAGTAGTAATCATACATAAAGCAATTAATTCTAATTTATAAATACAACACAAAGATAACTTAATACAACCGTCAGATAGACATAAGGATAAAAACACCTTTCTTATTCCGTATGCAAGAACAAACACATACAAGTTTTCCTTCTTCCCGTCCGGAATTCGGGCATGGAATGGGTTGCCTGAAGAATCCAGGAAAACCAACACTTTATCAACATTTAAATCTCTAATAAAAATGCAGGACTAAACACAAACCATAGATAAGCGTAGGACGCAATAATCTTCTGCATAGAAGGAGCGTCTGTAAACAGATAAGATAAGATTGCAATTTGCAGTAAGATCACTGCATGTATATTTTTTTAAATTTTATCTGCACATCAATTTTACAAGGATTTTGAGACAGGGTTTCAGTGTTTGTTTGGTAGTGCTGTATGCTAAATGCATAAAATAAATTAACAATACAGAATTTCTTTGAAAATGAGCAATTAGGATAATAATGGAAATAATAATTTTATAAAAATAAAATGCTTTGTACAAAGTAAAGGAAAATGTTTTTGTTTTCACAGCTTTCAGTACGGAGATTGAGGTGATTAAACAAAATGAGCTCTGTGGTAAACTGTAAGTATCTATTTATTTGAAAATAAATGCTTTGTTGCTCCTCATTTAAAAGGTATCTTTTTTTTAAAAAATAATGTTTTTGTCCTCATTGTTGCTCAGACATGTGTTCGAATCTCCATGAAGGCAAGGATTTGTTCATGGGACAAAGGGTGTCCCGGAGTCCACCCAGCTTCAAAAGGGTACCTGACACTAGTCGGGAAACAAAGGCGGCTGGGCATAGTGTGGTCCCTCATAGCCGTGGCCTGTGATTGCTGCATCACTTGCCAATTGGTTCTTATCAGAATGTAGGATGCAATGTTTTGTATAGAAGGAGCGCCTGTAAGATATGATAATAACCAATAATGACATTTTTACCTTTTTGGAGGACACAAAGTATTTAATCAAAGCACAGTGTCAGTGCATTTGGTTTTGCATTTGGCAAGGTTATGTAGTTATATGACAGACAGATATTAATTTACATAGAGTATTACCAGGATACTTATTGGTGATTTGCATGACCATAATTAATATACTTGGACTAAGGCATGGTTTTTAGATTTGATGATGATTTTTATAAATGAAAGTCCTTCAAAATAAATAGCCATGTCATGTAAACCATGTCAAAACCGGTTAAGTCGACGGCGTTGGGGTATGAAAAATGGTGTCGAGATTATCAATGATCGAGTTAAAACGAAAACCAATGTGGCGGCAAAATATTAACATGTGCTTGAAATTTCTTTATGTACATGATTAATTGGTTAGCGTTAATTAGTAATGGGACGATTAATCGGAATCGTATCAGAACCCTAATATTTCTTCGCTCTTTCCTAAGGTTGTAATGACCGTTCGTTTTTAAGGACCATTTAAAATTTAAATATAACCATGTTTCCCAGTCAGGAAAACGGGAAAAAGTCGGGAATTCTTTAAAAAAATTTATCGGCCTTGAAAGTCGGGAAAAGTTTTGACTAATCTGGAATTTATATATATATATATTTATGCCGAAGTAAAGGACTTTGATTACGTCTCTATCATGTTTCGATTCCATCTAATGAAAAATAAGTTACCAGTTTATAATTGTCTGCGCATGCGCTAAAAGGTCAAAGTTTACGCCTCGTCGTGTCACAGCCGCTAGCATTTTCAATGCCGTCGAATCAGCGAATAAAAAAAAATAAAAATATCAATATGGTAATTTTAAGTTTAATGCTTTTGACGTGCAGGATATCTGTTACTATCAGAACGCTCTCGAATTTCCTCAGTCTTGTAATAATATAAATAAAACTATTGCGGCCTTGACCGTTGATCACAGCACGCTGTGGGCTGTGTGTTAGACCTCGGCCGGCAACTAAGACTAAGTCTAAGCGAATTTTTAAAAAAAATCATTCCTTATCAGAATTTGACCTACAAAAGTGATGACGTGTATATTAATAATATTATATACATGTACTGGAATATTAAGAAAATGATTTGATTTCATCGTCACGCGCGTGTTAGTGTCACAGTCACGTATCTTACTCACTTACTGGTAACAAAGCAACAACACACTTTTAAAAGAATAATAATTTTTTATTTAATTATATGAAAACCACCGTCGATTCTCAATACAAACCTTTATTTTCATTTCTAAAGATATTCGTTTATCTTAAAAAATAAAATGATCAATGCATCAGAAAATGAATTAAGTTTAATAATAATATAACATGCACTGCAAAATAATGACGGATTAAAGATCGCTAACGCTTATTTACGGGCACCTCGGGTGAATACATCTAATTCACACATGGATCGAAAGTGAAAGAAGATAATAGCATCCTGTAATTTTTATTGAAATCTCGTAGAATCACACAATAGCCGGAGGTCTCGAAGAAAGCGAGATGTCAACACTATTTTGAACTAAAAATGCTTTGCTAGGCGAACCGACGAGGATCGAGCTAACCAACGTTAAGTTGCAAATTTGGCCCTCTTTTGTGCTCGAGGTATTAGGTTTCGGCGACTTAGAAAAATCGAATTAGCCGATGAAAAAATGCTAAGACAAAGAGAATTTGGTGGTTCCAATAAAAAACGTCGAGTTAGTGGGGTGGTCGAGCTAACCGAGCTCGAGGTAAGTGGGTTCGACTTTATTACTTTTTAGAACAGTCACTGTAAATTTTGTAAAGGTTCTACAGGCATAAAATATTACTAATCGATAGCAGTTAGAATTAATTGTATTTATCCTTAAATAAAATCCTGAAGCATCAATATTTAAAATATTTTTCCTAATTTGTGAATATCTTTGAATATATTTGTGTATATCCTATATTGGGGCGCGATGGTCTAAGTGGTAGCGCACTGGACTATCGATCCGATGCAGAGCCCGAGTCGCGGGTTTGAGCCCAGGTACTGGCAAGGCCCCTAGGGCATTGTGCTGGCCACACATTCCCCTGCTCGTTAGTGGTGGCTAAAAACTTGTGAACGCTACTTCACTTTTCCCATAGTCTGTCATGGACTGGAAAAGGGGGTCATAAGTATATCCTAGACATAGAAATTTATGTGTTGGTATTCAGATCATTATCAACATTTATAAATTATATCCCTAAAGTTCCTTTAGAAATAACCAGCACTACCCAGAAACTGGCATCACGAAAATGGCACTCACGAACATCACCAGACTCAACGCCAAATTTTGTAAATGATCGGGACACATGGTATGATGTTCCTGATCCAGCTAAAAAGGCAGTGAGCATTTTAGATGAGTGTAGTTCATCCGTAAAAACAGTGACAGAGCTTGCGCAAAATATCAATAACGATCCTTATATAGAAGATGAGGTTTGTATTTTATAAATTATTTTTTAAAATTAAATAATCTCTTCAATATTAATTTAATTTACTTCCTTAAGTCAATAATCCTTATTCCAAATGAGGTCTTTCCCCAACTCTGATTGTAATTGGTCATTTAATGACTTGCATTCTCATGACAGGCTGAGCTGCAGTTCCTATACTCAAAACCAAAATGTTTCATTGTCCTTGGAAAACCCTGGATGTGGAAAAACTAAGTTGGCCAAAAAATTAGCTCAAGAATGGAACTGTGAGCTCATAAACTGTAAGGAATCTCTATTTTTTTAATTGTTGTAATTTTAATCATCAATATTTTTTATTTTTTCCTGCTTAATAATGACATTTTATTTTTTTAAATAGTTGAGTTAATCTGAAATTAATTATTTTTATTTTTAGCAACTGATATAATTTTGCAAAACATGGAACTTCAGACAGAAATTGGTCTGAAAAGCAAAGAACTTTTGCTGAAAGGACATGCAGTAACAGATGACATGGTGATGAAAATGATTATTGAAAAAGTGAACTCACCAGAAGTTGCTCATCATGGTATGGTCAAAAATGAAATATAGCTGAGATATAGCTTTTAAGTAGATTTATAAGGAGTACACAATATGTCTAAATGAAACAGTATATAAAAGAATTGATTATTATAAGACAAAATACAAATTGTACAAAGTATTATTTTCTTATGTACTCTCAATCATTGTGCTTTGGAGACGCATTGTGTATGAATGGTTTTTTGTTGACTGAGATTGACATATAATTCTTATAATTAAGATTCCACATGGTGTTTCATAACTAGTACCCGTACCATAAGTGCATTGGAATAATAGCGTGTTGTTAAAAATCCATTTTTACCCATTTTCAAATCCTTTATATTAACTCGTGGTGTCTGTTTGTTTGAACCCTTGATTTCTTGCTTGATTGTCGGTCGCCAAAACTTTGGATCGATTTTTAACCCACTTCCTCGTAAGCTAGCAAGCTGAAATTTAGCAGGCAGTTTCGTGGCGATGATAAAAACTATAAAACAAAATTTCAGATCGATTGCATGTACTGTAATTAAATTATTGAATTTTTAGATTATTTTATTTATCGCTATGTATCATGTTATTTTTTGAGATAAAGTGTCGCGATGCGTATTATATTGAACAACCTTTCTGTCGCGCAATAAGGTGCGTATTTTATTGACAACACTTTTTATAAGCATATTCCTGATCGGTGTGCATTATATTAAACATGTTTTACGACACAACTACAATTGTGTATTTTTGGATGGTCTTTCGCTGCGTATTATAATGAACATTCTTTTAGTTACTTCTTGTACATAAAGGATTTATAGTCAAAAAGTTGTTTTTTTACAGGGTTTTTTTATTAACAAATATTTATATTTAAACTATCAAAATAACAAATTGGGGAATATTCCATAGCAACTGAAAATTTAAAATGATGTTAATTTAAGTAATTTATGTAGGATATGTCTTGGATGATCTACCTTGCCTATCTGAAGAACTGATGCCCATTAGAGAACAGATTGAAATGATTAAAAATTGGAAGCTTACACCTGATTTCATTATAAACATAAGGGTAGGTGTAATCGCCTGTTAAAATTGCTCAGGTCTTAAATCGAATTCAACATTTTTATGGTAAATTTAAAGAAACGTGCTTTAAAAGAAAGGTTAAAAATAAAATTTCCTTTTATGTTCTCATAGTAGTTTTCAATAGCTCTCCTAATAATGTAAATACTTTCCAAAATCAAATATTTGCTCAGAATTTTAGTATGTAAAATAAATCACTCATTATTCCTTAAAGTAATGTTATAATCATTCACGTTTGAGTCATTTCAACTCAATATGTCTACCCTTTTGAATTTTTATAATTTAAAATATTTTGACCAAAACTGCACAACTTTTTTTTTGCAAGAATTTTAAATTCTCTCATAATTAATCTACTGTTTTGACAATAAAATGATTTCCTTTGCCTTACTACAAGACACATAATCATTCTTTAAAAATTCTAAAAATATTAGTAATATTGTCTTATTTTTCACTTTTTGCAGATTCCAGATAAAGATATTGAAACTCGAAGATTGGGACAGAAGCTAGATCCTTTCAATGGAGAAATTTATCCTAAAGAACTTTTTGCTCCTGAAAAAAAAGTTTCATTAGTAAGTTGTTTTTTTTCACGTGAAATACTAACTTCTCAATAATCTTTATTATATTGAAATAATTGGATTCACATCAAGGGATCTTCAAATATGTCAAAGCTTCAATGTATTTTATAATGATAAACCTTTTTTTACTTAAGAAGAATGTAAAGTTTAATTTTACAGCTGTAGTAATTTCTATTTTAAAAATTTATTTATCATATAATGCACTCTTTATTTTCAAAGCCTTTTTGAAAATGGAAGAATGTTTTTATTTATTGCGATGCTTGTAGGTGCTAATTATTATGTCTAAAATATCCACTTATTCAATCACTCCAAAATTTCCCCAAAACTATAAACTCGGAAAACATTATTTTTAAAATTTAGCATTTTTTGTACAAAGAATCTAAAAAGCTGTTTTACACCTCTTTAATATCTTGTGGCAAAGTGATATTAATAGAAATATCATTAAATTTTATTTTTTAAAAACTTATATTTTTAATAAATTTTAGACTTTAGGTTATTGGGTTATTGGGTTTTATTTATATAGAATATGTTTTCAAATAAATGTAATTTATTTAATTAATATTCAAGGGCAAATTCAGGGGCTTAATATGTTGTCACTATTTAAAAGCTATTATGCAGTGGTGATTTACTTGTTTTTGTGCATACATAACATCTTTCTACTTATGCAGTGATGATAGTTTGTTTAAATATACTTTTACTTTACCTGGGGAAGTTTTATTTAAGTAATTTTCTGTTATGATAAATGTCTTTGATTTATAGAGGATTAGTTAGTTGTTTAGTTTAGAATTTTTCTATACAATCAAATTATTTGTAGTTGCTTTTCGGTCATTTAAATAATTTATATTTGCTCTTGTAGTAATTGAAAATGTGCAAAATAATGTAAAAATCTAAGTATTTTGTTAGTTCCTAGAAAAGCTTAGTATTTTTATTTTTAAATTTTTTTATCTATGTCAAAATTACAACTGATAATACATTCATAATAATCTTTCATAAAAATAACAATTTTAAGATAAGATAAGATAAGTCTTAATTTTTCTCTTTAGCCAGTGGAAAGTTCACCTCCAGTAAGTTGGACTGTAGTTGTTATTCCATGATATTCTAAGTAATGATAATTTTGGGGGGAAACAAATCACTCACCAGGATACATTTTAACATGTACATATACCATAATTTTATTTTTAACATCTTTATAATTAAACAATTTTTTTTTAATTTAATGATTGAGGCTCAGACCCTACCATATGAGTAACTGAAATATTTAATAAATCAAATTTAAAACTGATTACATGTATCATAAATTCAAAAGAAATTTTAAACTTTGAGCAATAACATAGTTAAGAAGGTTTGATCTTCACACCAAACCATTCTTTTATTATTGAAAGTGATGCACTTTTCAGCAAGTTGTTTCAGAAGAACTAGCTTCAGTAGTAAGTTCACCATAACAAAAATTATATTTGTTGAATTTGACATTGTGTTTTCACTGTTAATAAACATTAATTTTTTAAGAACAGGAAATGATGCGTTCAATTTTTGTTAATCTTTTGTCAACAACAACAAAAGTTTTCATGTTGCACATGCTTTTAGCAGCAGCTGGTTTTATTCGCAGCAGATTTACCAAAAGAACGTCATTTGGTGTTTGTACATGAATAGAAATATTTTGATCTTAACTTAAATAAAAATAAAAAATGTTAAAACCCAAATCTACTTAAAATAGTTCTTAAATAATCATCCACTTACATGCTCCCAGCATAATAAAAAAGAATTTTAACCTATAACCTTGTAAAAACAAAATTAATTTCAATTTTTAGAGTTTCAAATATACATTGATAAATAATGCTCCATCAATAATCAAATTTTATTTCTATTTATTAATATATTTTTTAAACAAAAATTTAAAATACTTTCTGAAGTGTCACCACAATTTAAAACCTACTATTGAAACATAGAAACAATGTCTTTGATGATAAAAGATGTTATCACAAATAGTTAGATAAATGTAAACAGCTGTGCAAATTAAGTACAACAACTATTCTTTTATTAGTTTTTTTTCTGTGATATTTTTTAATATCAAATTCATTGGTTACAGGAGCCAACAAAAGACACAAAAACTGAAGATGATGAAGAAACAGAACAAGCAGCAGAGGATGAGGAGACAGAAGAAGAAGAAGAATTGGCAGTTGTAAGTTTTACAGCTTTTATGTGTAGCTTTTTCTTGCCACTAAGTACATCTCTAGAAAAAATCATCTCATTATTTTTATTGTAATAATTTATATTTTCCAATTCAGAATCGAGAGCTTGCAGTGGAGATAATTCAGCGTTTAATAAAAAGACCAGAAGATATGCCAGCACAAGTCTCTGCCAGCATAAATGCTTATAAGAACAAGATGTTGAGAATCCTTGAGGTAAATTTGAAAGCAACTCATATCCTACATTGCTAACATTTACTAATGTGTAAGACACAGACAGCCCAATTCTATTACTGTTTCAAATCAGGGTTTACTGTCATTTTCTCAAAGTTCTGGATTAACTACTCAGAATTTCAGGAAGATATGCACTATAAATTTTAAAGTATTCTAAATATATATATATTGCTTTTAAAAAATAAAAATTGTCAATATTTGAGGGGGTTTTTTCTTATTCAACATACAGTGGGACCCGCTTAAGTCGACGGCCTCGGGGTATGAAAAATGGTCCCAAGATAACAGATCATCGAATTAAACAAAAACCAATATGGTGGCAAAATATTAACATGAGCTTGAAATTTCTTTATATACATGATGTGCGTTAATTAGTGATGGGACGATTAATCGGAATCGTATCGGAATATCGGGACCCTAATATTTCTTCACTCTTTCCTAAGGTTAAGACCGTTCGTTTTTAAGGACCACTTAAGTTTAAATATAACCCAGGGTTCCCACTCAGTCGGGAAAAATTTGGAAATTCTTAAAATAATTTTCCCGGTCTTGAAAGTCTGGAAATAGTTGGGAAAAGTTATGACTAGTCATGAATTTTTATATATATATTTTTTTGCCGAAGTAATTGACTTTGATTACTTCTCTGTGGTCATGTTTTGATTCCATTTAATAAAAAATAAAGTTACCAGTTTATAATTGTCTGCGTATGGGTTAAAACTAAGGTCAAATTTCTCGCCTCGTCCCATGGCGTGTGTGGCGTGGCATGTCACCGCTGCTTGCGTTTGCAATGCCCGTCGAATTGGCTGAATTTTTTTTTCTACCTGAGTACTCTGAATGAAAGGTGTATTAGAATACAATAATATACTCATTTCAAATTCAAATTGTGCACAGTCTTTCAGGGTCATCTGATTGATTGTTAGTAACTTGTGTTTGGGAGTTTTCTCCGTCAAAAAGGAAGCATTTCTAAAAATAGACGTAAAGCCTTAAAATGGAACTAGGGATCACTTTCTCTTTTACAATGGTGTAATCTGCAGTTTTAGTTTTAACTAGTTTGACCACATTATTCAAGTCAGATGACTACATACAAACATGTGCTTAGATTTTAACTGGATGTTGCTATGAGACACAGGGGTTGGAATTTTTTTCTGGTGTTGTGTATCCCAATGCTACATGAAACAATGATGTGGTTTTTTAAGACTTGCTTAATGAGAATTTTTAATAAACAAGTTTTATGCTTTTAATGATTTATTGCATGTATTTGTTTTGTAAAATGAAACCTTATAACTAGTGTGTCAAAGAAAACTGATTTTTTATTCCAAGGAATATATGGGAGATCATGATCAACAATATCTGATAGAATTGGATGGAAATCAACCTCAGAGTTCTCTTATTGAGGTAAAATTTGTTCTCATATTCTTTTAGTAAGTTAAATAAATTAATGTAAACAGTTGTAGCAATTATTTTCAATTTAATTTTTTTTTCTGTTTTGTGATTTATATAAACTCTTTCAATGTTAATTTAAATTTTTTTTTAAAATTCTTTTAGCAACTCTTACAGAAGTTTCAGACATTCAATTTGCAACCTGCTGCAGTTGTCAGACGTTTGTTAGAATCTGAAGAGGAAGAGCTGCCTGAGGACATTGAGACAGATGAACTCATGAGATTTCTAGCACCCAAGCAGATGGTTGCCCCAAGATATCGCTGGCGGCGTAGTAGATGGCTACAGTACTGCCCAGTGGCACTATGGGAAGGGAATTTAACTCTTGGCAAACCAGATTTTGCGGTCAGGTGAATATATGTGTTGCGTTTTTTAACATAAAAGAACTGCTGGCTGAGTAAAAATATAATTTGATATACCTTTTTTCTAGTCGCTTCTTTTATAATTTGTTTCAAAGTTTATCAACAAAAGATTGTTAGAATTGTGTAAAAACTAACTTTATTGTCTATCCTCTTTTCTTTTTGATAAAAAACATCACATTAACACTCCCTCCTGTCTACCAAATAACATTGACACATCACACAAGCTTGCACACAACTCACAAAGCTCAATCAACTGCCATGACAAAAACATGGATTAAGAAGATAACTACCTTAAATCTTATAAAAAATGGCCATTCACAACATCCTTCTTATTCACAACGATCAATTTTCTTGCTTGAGGAAATACATCAGTATATTCCTTTAAATTGGGCTAATAGGCAAATACAGTGTGATACAAACAAACGGGAATTTTTGTTGAGGAATCTTCAGCAGATTTCAAGAATGCATTCATAGGGGAGGACGCCATCTAAAGGACGTAATTTTAAAAATTGATAAATTCCATGAAAGTTTTTTAAAACACATATTATAAGGAATCAATTACTTTGAATAAAATGTTTGTTTTTTTCAATAATTTTCGGATTTTTTTCACACTTTATAAGTAAAAGGGCCATGAGATTTCTATTGAAATGCTGAAAATGTATGTTATGGAGCACTATTTTATTAGATGAATCCTCTACATATCCTTTACATAATGAAAAAAGTCCCAGATACCAAAAATTTCATGTCAAAGAATTTTTTTCTTTGAATGTGATCTATAAATTGTGGAAATAAGTTTGTTTTAACTCAGAGCATTTTTTTTCCAACCTTTTTTTTAAAATAAATAATTTCAGCTTCTTGGACAAGATGTATGTTTTATCAACTTTGGAAGCAATGGAGAAATTCATTAAAAATCCAAGACCTTACCTCCTTCCGCCTCAACCTAGACCCCCTTGTAAGCTCTCAGTTATTGGTGGTCCTTTCAGTGGAAAGACAACTCTGTGTAACTTACTGGCACAAAAATATGGAGCCAAGGTATGGAGCTCATTGTGCTTACTTTTATATGTCAAACATGAAATGAATTATTTTGAAATAGAACAGAAAAATCAATATACTATTGAGTAATTAAATATCACAAACTCAATAAAAATATTTTTACCACTCTTTACATTTAAGTTTAATAGATAATTTATTTTGTTTTTATTTAAGCTTTGTTCAAACTTCCTTTCAAAATTTCAAAGACTAAAGACATCTAATTAAAAAAATGTGACTATGTGTTCTATAGCATTAACAATTTTGATGTCTTTTTTTGGGGGGGCATGATTTGAATTTGAACAGATATTTGATGTAAGTGAATTGAGCAAAACTGTAAAAGAGGCAAAGAAAAAAGAATACATTGAAAATGTGAGGAGGGAAGTTACAGAAGCTGCTATTCAGCAAGTGAAAGCGAAATACAAAGAAAGATTGGAAGCCGAAGCTGCAGCCAGAGAAGAAGGTAATTGTTTTTTTAAGTCAAGTATATGAGTCCTCCATCCATGACTGAACCATTAAGCTCCTACCTGGTTTTATTAGGTAAATGCTTCAAAGATAAATCTTTTAGGTTAGTTCACATAGTTTAGCTTCATTTCATGGGTTTCTTCTAATTTAGTATTAAAATAGTGAAAATTTGTGGGAAGTGAATGGTTCACAGTCATGAGTGTGTCAATTGCAATAATTGAGTTCAAAGCCCATTAAAATCTAAGATATGCAAAGAAATACTTAAAGAGATTTGGCCGCAACAATATTATTTCAGAGGTGGAAGGGAACATTGACTTTGAAGCTTCTTATAAAGAAAATTAATAAGGAACATTTAGAGATAACTGTATAGCAATGACATATGGAAACTGTTATCCCCCCTTTGTTAACCATCTTCTGGAATCCAATTTTTCTTCAGATGTCGATTCCAAAGAAAAACAGAGTCATTACATTTGTCCATGGTTTATAGATAGTCTTGCATTTTTATTTGAGTTTTGAATGTTTAAAGTGCGTTGTTTTCTGCTTTGTTTAGGCAACCTCTTTCACGCCCAAATTCCAGATGGGAATAAGAAGGATTCGTATGTGTTTGTTCTTGCATATAGAACAAGGAAAGTGTTTTTATCCCTATGTCTATCTTTATTTCACAGAGCGTAAAGCCAGATTGGCTGTAGAAACAGCAAAGCGTGAATTTGGTACGTAAAAAAATATATACATACTTCAAAATAAAATATCTCAAATATTCATTAAGAAAACTTCTTTGTTTAAAAACATGAAGCAATGTACTTTAAAAAAAGTATTTAAAAGGAATTCCTCATTTTCCTCAGAAATGCGCAGCATAAAGGAAATAGAACATATCTCACAATTTGGTAAAAGAATCTATTCCGTAGATTGAAATAAAAGTATTTCTTTTACTGTTTTTCTGTTTAAAAATGTTTTTTTTTCTTTTTTTTTATTGGTTGCATTAATTCATTTACATTTATTTTAGCATGAATGTTTTTACAGTTGTTTGAATAATGACGGTATCCACTTTTAAGTTATGTTTATCTAAAAATAAACTGCTTTAAAAATTCTGAAAAAATAAAGATAAAATAATTTAACTTTTAACAGTATTATTATTCAAAAATTGTATATATTATGTATTTATCTCATTATTTCTCAAAGGCTGGTTAAAGCTTTAAGTATTAAATATTTTTGTTAAATTTAGTTTATATTTACATGTACTTTGTTCAGCTTTAAACAAGTTAGTTGTCTTATGAAGACTTATCTGGAATTTTAAAACTAATAGACAATTTTTATAAATAGTTTAATATCTTGTTATTGCAATAATCTTCTGTATAGAAGGCTCGTCCGTAACAGGAAAGATATTTACCCGGTCCTAATATTAATTTGATGTCATTGTAGAGGAAGAAGATGAGGGAGAAGATGATGTACTGACTGATGGCCAAACCAGCTTAGAGAAAGTCACTCCTAAAGATTCAGTTACAGAGCAGGAAACTTTTGAAGTGAAGCAATCAGGCATTCTCTCAAGCCAATCAGTCCATGAAGAGGCAGTCACAGAGACAGCAGCAGAGGAGCTGCCAACAGAACCTGAAGTAATAAACTTACTGTTGTCACAAGTTTCTTTCACTGTGAAAATCAAGAGTCTGTAGTTGTATTTCTCCACCGAAATACATTTGAACAATTAAGATCATTATCTTTGCTGATCTAATAGGATAGAAGGAACAAAGTGATCTCGGATGTTTTCAAAGATTTACTATTAAAAATTACCTGATATTGTCTTAAAGAATTCTTTTTCATCGAATTATCGTAAATATATTTTAAAATTAATTTCACATACTATTTTGTCAAATAAATATTAACAAAAAAATTTCTAACGAGACTTTTTCAACATCTCTTGCATGGTACCCCCTCTATGTTTGGCTTTAAAATCTATGTTTTTATACTGTTTGAAAGATTTATGTGTTAAACCTTTGTCAATTTATCAATTTATTCTGAAAAAAAAATTTCCTGAAATGTTTGTGCTTTTTGATTTCAAGATTGATGAGAACCATCCAGACGTCGTTGGCATTGTTAATCTTGCTGTGGCTGATGCTGGAACTGTTGTGATCACACTAACTCCAGAGCAGCTGGCTGAAGTTCTAGATGATTCCATTAAAGAATGGGAAAAGGAACTTCGCAGCAAGGAAATTGATGGACCTTTGTGAGTAACCTGTCTCTGTTATTGACAAAATGCAATTTAGATTTAATTATAAAATAAGTTATAGCAGAATAAAAATGTAATTTCCAGATAATTACTAAGCATCAATTATTTTACTTTAAAATACATGATTTAAAGATCTGGGATTTGAAAATGGATAATTATTAAGATATTGATTTGTTTTCATGTCATCAGTTGCTTCAGCAGTGTGCTACAGCCCCCTCCTCCATCCCCCACTTTTCTTCTCCAAATACCATTCAATTCCCAGTGGGCATCTCATGTCAAATAATAACAGTAATGTTATTTTTTTACTTCAGGAACTCTCTACTTGTCAATGTTGTATGAACAATTTTATTCAATATAATATTTTTATCAACTGCATGTTAAAGAAGACATGCATCTAATTATTGTTCCTTTTGGTTGAAATTTTATTATAAATTTAATTTAATTTGATTTATTTTAGAGACTTTAGAAAAGAATTGTATTTTGAAATTTAAAAAACTTTATTCAAGATATGGGTCATGGATCCTTGACAACTTCCCAAGTAACAAAGAACAATGGACCGCTTGTGTGGAAAGAAATCTGATCCCAGATGATGTGATTCTGCTAGGAGATGCTGCCAGTGATGAAAAGACATCTAAGGCTAATATGATCAAACTGACCACAGAGAGATATTGTTTGAAAAATAAAGAATGGATTTTGAATGAGGCCAAGCAGAGGGCACATGATAAAGCTATTATTGATGAGATGGCCAAGAAGGAAGAGATGAGGCTGAAATTGTAAGATGTTTAAACTTATTATTACACGCTTTTATTTAAGTCACAATGTTTGTATGTTGTATCCATCCTTCCTTCAAAACTTGAAACGTAAAATTATACCACTTCTGATGGTCCTAGAGATCTAAAAAATTTTACCACAGATAGATCTTGGATGACAATGCATTGTATCAAAATTTCAGATTGATCGAATGTACCGTATTGAAATTATTGCATTTTTAGTTTATCTATAGTCTATATCTCCTCGCGAGGAGAAAAGGGCCAGGAGAAAGGGGAAGGGGGGCAGAGGAGCAGGAGGAAACGCCATCATCCCATGAGGATGGACGGATGCCATAGAGAGTCTATATATAAGCATCGGTACCCGTCTGCTTTGTTGACATCCATGAGTTCACCACGTGAACACAACACCATGGTATAAAACGTTAGGCGGGCGCTTATGAGGTGTTTGGTATAAAAAAATAGTGGTAAAAAAGATGTGTGGGCTTCAGACGTGAATTTTAAAGAGTTTTTATTATAAGTTTTAAAAAATAGCTGTAAAAACAAAGTTTTTGACTATAAATCCCTTATATATGAGACATTACTAAAAGTAGTGATTATGTTAAAAGCGTGTCCTTTTTAAAAAAAGATTTTTTTAATATTTAATTATTTATATCTATGAACTTAAGTTTCTATATCGTCATTGATAATATTTGACATAAAAAGGTATATAAATTATGAATATATTTTTTATATCATTTTGTTGATTTTTTAAAAAATTTATTATATTTTAGTTGTGCATTACCAATGTTAAAAATATAAATACTGCTTTATTTCTTCAAATCATAGGATTGAAGATGAGATTCACAGACAAGAAATGGAAAAAGAAGAACAAAGACTGCTTTTACTGAGTGAGTTTTTTTTAAAAAGAATTTTCCTTTTATTTCATAATTTTCACAATATTTAAAACTTTGGAAAATAATATGCAAATATCTCTCAATGCATCTTATTGCATGACACTGACCTGTAAATATTACTGACACTATTAAAAATACGTCCTCAACTAATGATTTATAAACTTTATACAAGAATTCAAGCCTTATGTAGGAATGACTGAGACAATTATCATTCTTGGAAGGATTGATTTAATCTGATTTTCACTCAATGAGAATTTATTTATTTAGTTTTCACTCTGTGTGGAATTCATTTAATATTGCTTTCACTATTGGAAAGATCCATTTCACCCAGAGCATGATTCATGTACTCAGAGATATTTTTAAAATATTGGTGGAAAGAAATTTAGCATCATGCATGAAATATTTGTATTTATTTGAAAGAGATTTAGCATCATGCATGAAATTTTTTTTAATTTTTTTTTATTTTTTGGTGGGGGGGAGGTTGGTCATTTATTCAGTTATTTATGTCAGTTTTGTGAGAAAGGTCTGTTCTTAATTTGCTAGCAATTGATAGAAATGTATAAAATTCAGAAAGAAGAATTGAAAAAAATATTAGTAGAGAATGAACTGATTCTTAACTCATTTACCAACTCAGATGTTAGATGTCTATCATTTCAATATAATATTCATCTGTATGATCCCAATGAATCAGCAATCTAATATCATAAGACGAAATAAATTACAAATTTTACTTTGTTTTGTAAATATCTTTTAGAAATCTGTAAGGCTTCACACGTTTCTAGTTTAATCTTCAGATACAAAGGGAAAATTTAATTAACCTCATATTTGTACATTGATCAAATTCTTTAACAGTGGAAAAAGCTGCTATGGAGGAAGCTGCTGCAGAAAAGGAAAGAGAAGAAAAATTAGGTAAGAAGAGAGAGAAGCATGATATAATTTGATGGGCAGTGAAGGTGATGGACAGAATCTATTGTTTGTATTAAACAATAAATTTAATTCCAAATATACCTAACTCACAATATAACAATAAAAATATAAGTCTCAAATAAAACTGTCAATACATGTATAAAACTTCATATATAACTGTGACTATAAAACAATCGATATGGCTGTCATTATATAATTCTTAAAATATATTTCTCAATAAATAAATCTCAATATAACTCTCGAGATAGTTCCAATACAGGATAAATTGATGTTTTCTCTTCATCATATTTAGAGTTTAATTTCTTTTTAAAATGAGATTTGGGTTTAATAGTGTCAAATGGACTTTTAGGGTAAATATACAATTTAATACAACGCTTTAGTTTCTCTAATCACTGGTGACATATGATTATGTTGTAGCGTTTTACCTTCTTCACTTTGAAAGGAAATAATAAAAAAGGTATATATTTAAAATGTCCTTTTTCTATTCAGGGAACATCATATTAAAAGGAAAAAGGTCATTCATGCTTAGGTCATAGGGTATTATTTTCATAATTATAAGCCTCTTATCTACTGTTTCTTGCACTATTAGTTACAAACACTTGAGCTTACCAAATTGATCATTAGAAATTATAATTTTTTATTTACAGTAATATATATTGTCACATACCAGTCATTGAATTCATGTAAAAAATAATTTTTGATTCATTATGAATGGTGAAGTCAAATATACATGGGGATGTTTGTTTGAAATTTTTAAAATTTATATTTAAATTCTTAAAATTTATTTTTATGTGCCACGTTAAAATTTGTACGCCAAAAAAATATGCAAAGTATAGTATTAAGACATAAAAGGCATAAATTAGAATTTAGACACAATTATTTTTGGATATGAATGTTTTCCTAATTTAAATATTTAATCGCTGTCATTGAGGTAAAAGTTTAAGAATTGAAAGTTATTGTTAAAGGTAATTAATATTGTGACACAAGTAAAATTGGCATGGAAAAACCAGGTCTATGCACTGTTTTGAGAAGGGGAAAGGAATACATTGTACTTAGAAATATATGTGATGTTTTATGATATATTGCTGAGCTTTTTATATTAAGAGATATTTAATGTCTTGTTTTCAAACTGCCTAAGAATTGTTTTCTTAATCAAAATGTTTTCCCTTGCCAAAACAAAATGTACAAAAAATAATTTTCCATTCACTAGGTTAACTACAAGGAATCATAAACTTATTGTTCACATCCCTTTAAATTCTACTACATCCAGACATTATTTAAAGAAAATTAAATGGAATGTTCCATTATTCAATAAATGTTAATTTTCAAAAGTTTTAAAGGGCAACAATACAAGTAATTTTTTCCTATTTTATGAACCATGATATATATACAAGTGGCCATGTGAACTTTCTTTCACTTGATTAGCTTATTCACATCACAAAAAAAGAAAATTAGCTAACATTTTAAAAAATAAAAAATTTGAATTTTAACTTATGTTGCTGGAAAACCCTTGTGTGAACAATTAATGGAACAAATTTTTCATTAATCATGAATGAAAAATCCTTATAAGTGTGTAAAAATTCAAAACATAATCCGATATGATCTTCTTTCTTTTAAGGGAAATTTTTTTTTAAATCCTTTTTTATTTATATTTATTTCATGATGTTAAAATCAGTTTGAATTTTCATCTAAAACAATGCATTTCTGTGCTATAGTTGTAGCTTTTTTATTTCCTTCATCAGATAACTATTGAAATGCTTCCTGGGACATTCTCAGTTACGATATTTTTAAAAGGCTGAGTTGAATTTTCTTTTTGCTGATATAACTTGACAAGGCAAAAAATGCTCATTTGTCCACAATCTCTTGCTATATAGATAAAAATAACTGCTGAATCATGTTAAGGTCAGCTTAATACTACTTGTGAAACAAGACATTTTCAGATATTTGCATCACATTCAAAACTGAAGCCCAGCTGAGTAGGTTAGTTACAATTTCAGCTAAGTATTCTACTTATCAATTTAGCTGCCCTACAACTGAACCAAGTGCTGTGGGACACACTTGCTGGAGAGGTGCAGACTCGTCAGTCTTTTACTGAAATGGGCATTGAACAGCCCAGAGGGCCCAGCTTTATTAGTCTGCTTGCTGAAGAATTCCATGACTACTCAGAGCTTTATGCTACTTTAGATTTACTGACAGACAAGAAAATGAGTGAGACGCAGGCAGTTTTCCAAGTTGCACTTAAAATGTTGATTTTGTTTTTCAAATTTTGTTACACTTTTCTATTTTTTAAGTAGTTTGTTTTGCTTTTATTTGTTTTGAATTTTAAGACATTTTCTGTATTATTTAGAAAAGGAGATTCTTTTTTTTTCATGATGGTTTTCCATACTTTTCTAAATTTGGACCCTTCATGAATTAGAAAAGTAGTAAAATCTTCTAATACTATTAATATTTTTTTAAGTTGTCATAATTTTTTAAGAGAACCTAATTCAATAAAAGCTGAGGAATTTAAAAATCTGAAAATCTGCACATGAAAATTTTAAAAAGACAAAAAAATTCTAATAAATGATTTGATGTAGGTGGTTGTCATGAATTTTAATGATGTAAGGTACATTTATCAGAATGCTCAAAAGAAACCTAATATAACAAACATTTGCCAGTTTTCCAAAAGGATCATCTAGGTTTGTCTTTATTTATTTTTTTTTACCTCAATTCTTGGAGAAATTAATTTTTCACAGAAATTCCTGCAGGAAACGCTATGGAAAATGTGGCAGTGAACGTTTTTTCTGCAAAAAATATTCAGGCAGATAATGAACAATGCAACTGAACAAAAGGTTTTTTTTAATTAGACCAATGAGATGTTAAAGTAAACACTAAAAGACTGAGTAAACTAACTTTGATATTTTAAATGAATGACCTAGGCTGAAAACATATTTGAAAGCAGTGTTTTTTTTATAAGAACACAGAATAATCATTTTATTTGAATCTCTCTGGTCTGGTACTGGAGTGTTTAAGACAGTCTATGTGAAAAGTCTGGTGTGAGGAGGTATAACAGCTGTTGGTCACCCCAGGTGAAAACACTGCAGTTTGGGGACACTCTGCTGTAAAGGATAATCATGAAGAAAATTCATTTGTCATTTGCAGAACTTGAAATGTTCACAATGATTTTTTTTTCTGAATGGTAATAAAAACAAATCGAAATCCATGTAATGGTATTTTTTAAAATTTGTGTTAGCTTTTTTTTATTAAGCAAGGAAAGTAGTTAATATATGGTGAGCACAATGTGTTTAAAAGTACATGTAGTTCAAAATCTTGTTCTTATGTTTTTTATCATATTAAATTGAACATATTGTTTGACTTTTCTATATTCATGTTGGAATATAATTGTTGCATAAGATTTATTGTTTTCTTGATGTTTAGTGTAAAGATATGTCTTATTATTGCATCAGAATCTCATTGATATTTCATAATTTATTGTCTTAAAAAATCTCCAATCATTGATTTCATGGAAGAAAATTAAAAAATGTATAATATTGTTCTTAATTGAAAATAAATAAACACTGAAAGGAAATTTATTTAATAGGAATTATTTTGATTTTTAAAAAATGTAAAATCAAATATGTTTTAGTTTGATTTATAAATTGTAATTTTCTGTTTTATCTGACAGAGGAAGGCCTTGAGGATGCTCTTAAAGAAATGGACCAGGAACCTGAGCCTGGGACAAATGGTAATTTTTAAAATGTGTAAAGTTTCAGGTTTCTCTCATGTAATAACTATTTTTTATTTAGAGACCATGGGGAAATTTTTTTATTCCTTCTTTACTTTAAACAAAAAATTTAATATAAGTTTACAAAGCATTTCAAATCAAGAAAAGAAGTTTTTGAAAAGAGTGGAGGGGATTTTTTGTGGACTGCTGTTGCTTGTGTCAATACATTAAATTACTGTTTCCCTAATTTGATGTAGTGATACAGAAGTTGTGTTGCATGCATAATTTTTGTGCTGACTTTGTAATTTTTAAAAATAATAATTTTGTACGTTGATGATAAAAAAAGTATCTGAGTTAAAAACATTTAAGTGAACTAGGGGAGTTTCATCAATATTTCAGAGCTAATGCCAATAATGTGATAAATGAACAATTTCAGTCCTATTCCCTGCTGCTGGCAGTGAAGAAGCTGAGGATGAGGAGGCCATTGCCGTTGAACAGACTGAACTTCAAGTAATCAAATGTCCTATGTCTATAGCAATAAGTTAGGACCATAATCTTATTATGGTCATCATGTGTACCTGACTTGGCCCACCTAATTATAAGACACACCTGCTAATAGGATGCAAGTTTTGACAGTTTGTGTCACAGTATTTTAAATTAGAGCCACCCATAAGTAAGACACAGCTTTTGATGATTTGTCTAAAAATAATTACATAAGTTGCACGTGGCCAAACCATTTGCCAGATGGAGCTATTTATATCAAGTGGTTTCCTTGCCTATAAAATAAATGATAAATGGAAAGTTTTCTAAACAAGGCTTCATTACCATTTTTAGTATAGATCAAAGAATTGCTTGGACCGCAATGATTATTGTTTTTTATATGCCACCGGACCTGTAGGGGAGGAGTTGAGTACGTGGTTTCTAGATTATAAAAACAAAAAACACCATAGATCTGATAGTCCAAGTCTTCAGTGAGTGGGATTAGTTCCAGACATAGACCAATGCCTGATCTATGTGGTCAAGTCTTCAGTGAGTGAGATTAGTTCCAGACATAGACCAATGCCTGATCTATGTGGTTAGCAGGTTTTGACTATTTGTGTACAAATTATTTTACGTAAGACGCCCCCCCCCCTGGGTCCTGGTGTGTAAAGCTTTGTCTAAGATGCATCTCGTATATGCAAAAATACAGTATAATTTTTAAATGCAATATGTTTTTTAACTGTTAACCATAATCAGTATGTCACTTACAGTTACAACTACAACACAACGTAAGGGCTGAAAACACCATACTTTATGAATACAACTTACTGTTGTTTAACATTCATTTCATCATTACACATAATTCCATGTTTAAATCATTGACTATTCACATCATTAGACTTCAATTAATCATGAGTTTAGTATTTAAAATGTGCAGCTTTCGTTAAAATAAAGTAGCTACACTTACTGTATGTCAGTCTTCATGTTTCAATATTTTTCTTTCTATTAATTTCATTCTAAAAGTTCTTGATGTCACAACCAGAAGCTATTGCGTTCAGTGAAAACTTGGGTGACTTTGATAAAGTCCTGAGTAATTTAATCGCAACCATCACTGGCACAACATCTATTGAACCTTTTAAAATTGACATCACTGGCCACATTCCTGAGAAAACCTTTGCTGAAGTTTTGAAACATGTTGAAAGTATGTTACATTATTTTGAAGTCTACAACCTTTAAATATGTTTTTCTTAACCTGCAAACAAAAAATTTTGTCAGCCAAATTTTTCAAATATATTTCCAGAAATGTTCCTGTTTGCTTACTTTTATCTAAAAAAAAATTTTGTTTTAAGAAAATTTATGCATTAGACCAGAGGTCAAGAAACTTTTTTGTATGAGAGAGCCATAAACACCACATACTTTGAAAATTAATTTTGTAAGAGTAACACATTATGTTTAAAACTTAAAATTCAGGTAAATGTCTGCATTTTGTGTAATTTCAACGCTAAAAGTACAATAATAATGTCTCTGAATTCTTTTTAATAACATCGTTTTGAGGTTGCTAATAATTAATTAGTATTTCTTACCATTAATACAACTTATGTTGCTGCATGGCTTTGTAGTCTGGTTGATACGTGGGGAGGTTAAGCTTCATGCAGTCGTGGAGACTTTTTTTAGAATATGCAAATAATATGTAAATCAATGGAGTCTGAAGAAACATATTTTTAATAATCGTACATTAGTCTGCGACCCAGATTCAGCCATCAATAGAGCCACATATGGCTCGCAAGCCATGGTTTCCCGACCCCTGCATTAGACTCTCAATATTAACATTGGTTTATGCACATTATACTAAATTTAAGCGTTTGTTCTAGGATTGTTCAAATTTCAAAGCTGGGAGCTTGATACGCTTGATCTTGAAGAAGAAGAAGAAGATCTTGAGGCAGAGGCAGCAGAAGGTAATGAAGAGCTACAAGTTCAATCTGAAGTTGGAGAGGAAGTAAGTTGTAGCTGTCAAAGTAAATTAGAAAGATAGGGGGGAAAAACTCTTACATTCCAGTGAAACTAAAGCAGTTGGCTGGTTGAATCAGTCAGAAGTATTTTCTATTTGGATTATGTAGAGGCTTCAGGCTAATGCTTTGTTTCTAGTTTTTAATATAAATTTACAAGTCTGAACTAATACAATCTCTTCTTCTGTTCATTGTTTATGTGTATGAAGATGATGTAGCCTTGTTTGGTTTTTTTTTGTAATGTAGTTTAGTACCACTGCCTCACTAAGATGTTTGCAGAAGTTGAAAATTAAATTTTGATTTTTTTAAAATATTGACCTTTTCAAAGAGATATGTAAATACAAATTATTTACCATGATGTCTGGTAGGCAGGGGATTTGGGGAAGAAAGAGAAAGAAAAGGAAAATGTACAAGAAAATATAAAGCAGGCCAGTCTTCGAATTTACTGGTTCTAGTTTTGTTTAAAAAAACATTTACATTATGTTTTGAAACAAATATTCAATTTATTATGGTTCTGTTGTATCACCTCATTACATCAATTAATTTTTTTTCAGTTTCTTGTTATTTTATAATAACTTTTTCTCTGAGAATGTTCATTAATTTATTTCTAATTCTCAAGGATAATATAATGCATTTCTTATATTTTAAACTCAAGAACATTGACCAGATATTTATTGTCAGAATATGGGCAGTTTTTACTATGTATGAAAGCTCATCCATCCTTATACACAATGTGACAAATTTTAAACTCAATGTGATGAGAACTTACTTAATTAAATCTAGGGCCATAATCTTTAGCAGAACTTAAGCATTTAAATTTATTTGGCATTTGGCTTAAATGCAGATCAAAATATTTGTTAACATCAAATCATGAAACATTTTTATGCCGTTTTCTCCCCCAGGAAGATGAATCTAGTGTTAACTTGAAAAAGAAGTTTTTAGGAGACTCAAATTATTTCGATCCTGTAAAGTTAAAAGAGTCAGAAGTGCTCATTCCAGGAAATCCTGAAATAGCTGCCATCTACAGAGAAAAAGTTTATTATTTTGCTTCTAATGAAACGCGAGAAACATTCCTAGAAAATCCAAGTGAATATGTTGCTCAAGTGGGACCATTAAAGGTAGGAGTTTTATTTTTGCTTGCATTTACAGTCGAACCCACTTACCTCGAGCTCGGTTAGCTCGACCAACCTATTATGTCGACGTTTTTTTATTGGAACCGCCAAATTCTCTCTTTGTCTTAGCATTTTTTCGTCGTTTAATTCGATTTTTTTAAGTCGCCGAAACCTCATAACACGAGCACAAAAAAGGGTCAAATTTGCCACTTAATATTGGTTATCTCGATCCCCATGACCAATCGCCAGCTTTTGAAAATGTTAGATGTGATTTTTTTATAACCAAGTGAAGGCATAAAATTTCTGCCTCGCTGGTGACATCACAGCCCGCTTGCTCACAGCGCTGTGTTACTAACTTAAATCGCCAGCTTTTGAAAATGTTCTTATCGATAGGGCTGAACCGATCGGTTCGGCTACTCGGCATCGGCCGATTTTTGTATACTCTGAGATACTCGGCAATCGGCCGCGTAGGTGATGCCGAGTATTACGTAATTAATAGCAAAGATGCACGCAGAATCGCATGTCTAAAACATTTAGTTGCGTATGGAATAACAAAATGTACCGTGTGCAGACTTGTTGTCATTGGCAACAATTCATCCTTCAACCTCATTTTGACTCTATTTTTTTATAACCAAGGCATACAATTTCTGCCTCGCTGGTGACGTCACAGCCCGCTTGCTCACAGCGCTGTGTTACTGTTACTGACTTAAGTCGCCAGCTTTTGAAAATGTTCTTATCGATAGGGCTGAACCGATCGGTTTGGCTACTCGGCATCGGTAGATTTTTTTATACTCTGAGATACTCGGCAATCGGCCGCGAAAGTGATGCCGAGTATTACTACGTAATTGCTCCAATAGCAAAGATGCACGCAGAATCGCATGTCTAAAACATTTCGATGCGTATGGAATAACAAAATGTACCGTGTGCAGACTTGTTGTCATTGGCAATCATTCATCCTTCAACCTCATTTTGACTATTACATGTACTGTACTACTGCTTTGTTCTCATTGTTTCATTCATAAGAAGTGGCCTTGTGCAAAAGCCATTTAACTATTGGTTAGAATTAATTAAAATGTATCAAAATTGAAGGTTCAAAAGTTCAAAAGGAGTTCCTAATTTATTTTTGTACACTTTTATAGAGAAGAGTTCACTTTGTTATGAGTCATATATAGGTCATGATAAACAAATAACGGCAACGCCTTTGTGTAAAAAAAACCCTTGAAAATCATGTGCATGTACATTCTCATTTATTAACGCTAGTGATGGGACGAAAAATCATAGGGTGCTTACTGTAAACAAGGCTCCGCAGATTTTAAAATATATAATATAACAGACTACAGACAGTTTACCCACCCCCACTCTCAATCTTCCACACTATTGTTGTTGGTTAGTCCTATTAGCATCAAGTTACCGAAGGAATTCTAAGTCCATTGTAAGCTGAGGGGATCGTATTGAATAATAAAATGTACCGTGTGCAGACTTGTTGTCATTGGCAACCATTCATCCTTCAACCTCATTTTGACTATTACATGTACTGTACTACTGCTTTGTTCTCATTGTTTCATTCATAAGAAGTGGCCGTGTGCAAAAGCCATTTAACTATTGGTTATAATTAATTAAAATATGTCAAAGTTGAAGGTTCAAAAGGAGTACCTAATTTATTTGTGCACGTTTATATAGAGAAGAGTTTGCTTTGTCATGAGTCATATATAGGTCACGATAGACCATTCTAAGTCCATTGTAAGCTGAGGGGACGGACCCAAAGAAGATGATTAGGAAGAGAATGGTTAGGGGACAATTGGGGGATGTGTAGGTTACTTATTTGTGTAGCTTGTAAGGAAAATCAAGCAAGTGGCTTCATAGGCACAGTATCGCTCAATCTGGGAATCACCGCAAAGCGGCGTTATATTTAAACGTCAACGGTAATTAAAAACGAACGGTCTTAACAACCTTAAGAAAGAGTAAGAGTGAAGAAATAGGGTCTCGATATTCCGATACGATTCTGATTAATCCTCCCATCACTAATTAACGCACAACACGTATATAAAGAAATTTCAAGCGCATGTTAATATTTTGCCGCCATATTGGTTTTCGTTTTAACTCGATCATCGGTTATCTCGATGCCATTTTGCATACCCCAACGCCGTCGACTTAAGCGGTTTCGACTGTACAATAATATCGTTGTTTTTATAAAGATTTTTCTAAAGAATCTTTTTTGTTCAATTTTTTTTTCCCTTGTCAATCTTGGGGGAATTTTATTACCCACTTCTACTCCACATATTAGTCAAAAAGTGTATTATTGTTCATGACATCATTTATTTTTTTTTACTATTTGGACTTGTACATAATGTATATTTGGTATGCTCTTCTTGTCAAAATGTGTATTGCAAGAGATCATAGAATTCTGAATAATTTTAAATTTTATGTTCATCATTTGATCAGTCCTGCCAAATATTGCTGCAACCTTTCAAGGCCCATGTAGCGAATATTTAAAAATACACAATTATTATACATACACAAAAATTATGTTTTGACTAAAAACCTTAGCGGAAATAAATAAGAAAATAGCTCTTGTGTGACTGCGTGGATATAGGAATAGATAATTTCAAATTTTTACTTTAATATTTTTAAGGATTAGGAAATGATTGTTAATAAGAGTTTTTAAAAAAAATTAACTCAATTTTTTGTGAATGATCTCAGGCACCTCCTCTGAGACTGTTCATTCTAGGAGCTAAAGGTTCCGGGAAAACACTCCATGGTCGTCACCTGGCTGAAAAGTTGGGCATTTTCCACATTTCCTTCAGAGAAAGACTTCAAGAACTGATCATTGCAAAGACCAAAAAGAAAATAGGGCCAGAATATATTCTAGATGATGATGAAGTGTCAGACGACGATGACGAGTAAGTAAAAATATATAAATTGTAATCAATTAATCAAGTAATCGATTTGATATAACATACCACCAGAGACAGAGAGAGAAAAATATCATATTTTGACCACCTTTCTTCTGTCAGATTTTTACATTTTTCAAACTGACAAAAAGATGCATTTTTTGTTTTTCATTTGTAATAAACAAAATGGATATAATTAAAGAGACTATGACAAGTTGTAATTATTTCCTAAATTACTGAGAGTGACGAAACTGAACTCTATGACAATGGACAGTGACACATCTACTCTACATTGTTAATTATGCTGCTCAGCACACTGACTAGTCTGTAATAATTATTGTATCCCACCTTCTACTGTGTAATTTTTTGTATTACAGAAATTTACTTATTATACCACACTAATTTGTCTTTTCTTTTTATACCACATTAACTAGTCTTTAGTTTTTATACCACACTAATTTGTCTTTATTTTTTATACCACACAGACTAGTCTTTAGTTTTTATACCACACTAACTAGTATTTAGTTTTTATACCACACTAACTAGTCTTTAGTTTTTATACCACATTACCTCATTTTTACATTTTGTATCACACTAACCAGTCTTTACTTGTTACACCACAATAACTTATAATTGTAACTTATACTCCACTAATTAGTCTTTATGCATTAAATTGTCTATACTAAATGAGATTGCCCACACTTTCCTTATTCACTCTATAAAAAAAACTAGATTAGTTTTTAGCATAATGTGTCAACTCTAACAAACCACAATAAAAACAGAGAATGTCTAGACATATTTTAAGTTTCTTTTACAAATGCTATTTTACAATGATAGCCATATGGAAATGAGTGAGCTGTGTAAGATTAAGTTTTGAAAGAAATATTTTATTTAGTTTTGGGGAAGAATCAGCAGCAAGCAGCGCTCATCCTACAGGATCCAGGTATGGAATTAAAAAGTTTAATGACTATTTAGTGAGTCAGCTGAACATAAAAATTGTCACAAAATATTTAATTTTGATGATCAGCATTATAATTATTTTTTTAGTTAATTTGTATGGAAGTATGTTTAAATTTCTTTTTTATATTTTAATAATAAAAATAGAATTTATAAATTATTTCTACTGGTAAACCACAGACAGTAAATTTATGTCAAGTTTTCATAATTGGTTATTTTAAAATTAGTAATTTTTTTTAAAAATCATTTGTTAATTATTTGCTCTATCTATTGTCCCTTTTCTGTTATTTTAACTCTGAAACCATTTTATTTGACTATTTGCAAACAGTTCTTTTGATTTGCATTCAATTTTACAACTTAAAAGATTTTTAAGATTGAAATGACCAACAAAAATTAATAAATTACATTTAAAATACATTCACGTTAATGATAAAAAAATAGTGAATTAAAAATTAAAATCAAAGGCATATTACTAACATAGTGATCAAACATTCTGCAGTTAAATAGAAGATTTTTGTAATCTAAATAAAGAGTAATCAGTGTATTATGTGTTTTTATTTCCAAATTCTAAAATCATTTTTAAGACATAAAAAATGTGACATAAATAAAGCTTAATTAAGATATTTGATTTTTTTTTAATTTTAAGGAATAAATAATTGACAAAGATTATCTACATTTAAATTAAATATTGATATATTGAAGTAAAATCGAACCAGGTACAATTAATTTTTTATAGAGTGAAAACATTATCTCTCCACTATTTTGGCTCTCATTGTGTCAATATTTTCACTTAAAGACATATAGTTTCCTTTATGCTAGAGTTTCTTTATGTTCACACAAAGCCAAAAGGTTTGCTCTTTGTTCACACAAAGTCATAAGGTTTTCACATGAACTCATATCATGGTTTGCTCTATGTTCACCCAAAGTCATAATGTTTTCCCACAAACTCATATAATGGTTTCCTCTATGTTCACATGCAGTTAAATGGTTTGCTCTATGTTCACACAGTCATGTGGATTGGTCTATGTTTCCTTGGGTACAGAGGAAGAACGCTGTGTAATTTCTGAAAACTCTAGCACAGTCTTTTTTTAAAATGAATATTTTGTGTATGTTAAAGTGTTAAACAGTATGCTCTCTATTCTAAACTCTCATTAATATTTCATTTTGATGACATTCAACTTTTATTTTGTTTAAATAAAATCTCCAGCTGTTTACATTCACAAGATCTGATTAGTTTGTAAATTGTTTAATATAAAGACTAGATAAACTTATACAAATAATTTTAAGTAGACAGAAGATGAGGCTCTGTTGTAAATTGCATATTTAATTAGTTATTTTTTTCATGATTGCTCTAAATTTGTCTGCTCTTGATTGTGATTTTCTGGGTTTCTTTGTGTTTATCTGGTTTAGCTGTTCAAACAAAAAAGTGTTTACTTGATTCGTTACTTTAATTTTATTTACTTAAAAATAATATTTCTAAATTTAAGTAATCAATTCATTTAACTCATGTTCTTAATGCTGAAATATTTTATACCTATATAGGGACTTTAGTAGTTGACTGTGGCATTTATAATAAAAATGCAAAACTTTTCTTGTAATAATTTTATATAAATTATTGAAACTGAGTGATTCATTTGTCGACGTCACTTCACCCTTTGAACTTCTTAATGCACTTGGTGAAATGCTATCAATTTTTTTTCCATGATTAAATATATTTCTAACAGTCTACTTAAATTTTGTCCAATTTGTGAAATTAAAATTAGATTCCTTTTATCATGGAACATATTGTGAGCTTAGATCAGAACAAAAACGAAGATCTTCAACTAAAACTTCAGGATCAGATAATACTGATGAAGATGATGATGATGATGATGAGGATGATGAGATGGGTGAGGATGATGATCTTGTTTGGGATGATATGAAGTTTGTTGAAGAAGAAATGGAGTTACAGTAAGTGACTATGCGACGGAAAACAAAGAAGTCTAACATCAATCAAGCTGAAAAGAATTGGTTTTACTGTTTCTTCAATCAATTGTGTTTCTTTGGACAGTGAAATTGGAATTTTATTGTTGGTTTTGGTAATAAATTTGTTTTGAATTTTGTATCTTGTCCTTTTTTTTTCTTTTTTTTTCTTTAAAAAAAAATTGTGGTTCTATTTTGGTTTAGAAGGATTTGCTATGCTAATGTTATGAAAATTGGATACATTTTTTGTTTTTGCCACAGTTTTCCTATGTGGATAATATTTGTTTGGTACAATCAACATAATGAATTTCCATTTTTACTAATACTAATATTTATTTTGTGTGCAGTTAACTAAATCCTAAGCTTATTTCAAACTCTTCCATGTATTTTTTCCTCTAATCACTTTATTAGTTACTTTTACAAAGCTGCTAGTTTGTATCTTTATGTTCATGCTCAAAAAGATATGTATTTCACAAAGCTGAAAGCAAGATTGTTGTAATCTATTAAAGTAATATCTTGCACACAAACTTCAGCTAGATGTCATTCTTCTTATAATTCTGTCCTAGGTAAACTTTCATTTATACTTATTTTGAATGAAGAAACGGGACATTATTCTGGAATCATACTTTTACTTAAATGATGTTTTGCTTTCACCTTCTACCTACAGAGCATCTGAGGGTGAAAGTCCAGAAGAACTAATCCCGAGTTATCAACCATCTATTGTACAAATTGATGCTAGAGAGGATGTGGATGAAATCAAAATGGTATTAATTTTTTGAAAAATAAATTTTTAGTTGTCTTTTAAATATTTTATGAAATACATCAATTGAATATACTGCATGATTTCATTAGTTGTGTTGCAGTAATTTATTAAATTGTTTTAAAAAAATAATGAGACTATTTAGGTTAATTAAAGAATCCTGTATACTGATATATTAAAACTGTGAATGGAAATTCAAAAATGTAATTTCACTTTTTTATTGTGTTAAGTCACTTTTAGTGTCCATGATCAAGTTTTAATTATTTGAACCAGGAGAATTTGATGCATCATAGGACACAAATTGCCAGAGATTACTGTTAGGTTAAAGCTTTATCTTTAAAAGAGAGGCAACGCTCTGTTTTACTACAACCATTTTTGACTAAATTATGAAAATATTCTTGATTTGAAATTTTTTTGTAAATATGAATTTTTTATTTTGTTTTTAATGTATAGAAGAAACTTTTAGGAATACAAAAACTGTCCAATGGTCTCAACATTTTAAAAAAAAATTATGACATTGTTTTCAAGTCTTAAAAACTTTTTTTAAAATAAATGAATTATAAAAACATAAAATAAATTATCAGAATAAATGAAGTATTACACTTTATGAAAGTATTTATTATGTAATATATTTGTTATCTTATAACTAAAGTAAATGAAATGTACATTATATGTAAAGAATCACAAATACTGTTAACGATATAGCATTGTAGACAGTAAAAATTTTAAAAGCTGTTCCTATGAATTACGTTGAATAAGATCTTTTTGAAAAATTGACACTGGATAATGACCTGAAATATGAAATCTCTCCCTTAAAACAATCATTCTCTTTGCATGATTCTCATTTTAACTGTTAATTTTATTCTGATTGGTTGTGTTGATTATTATTTATTTTCAAATTTTATTGTTCATTTGTTTATTTCCATTTTCTTTTAACTTTATTAGAATCCTCAACCAGCTATTCTGGAAGAGGTAAGAGTTTCTAAATACTCATTTGCTTAATAGTATTTAATAACTGGTTATAAGCAGCCAACAGTGGCAGAGGAAACACAAGAAGTTACTTTAAAAATTTATTAAAGTATATTTTAACTGAGCTTGCTTTGTAAAAGTAAAGAAATATTTAGCATTAAACCACCAATAGTACAGTACATGTAATATTTTTAAGAACGTCATTAAGTTAAGTTCCATTTTATTTAAAGACTATTAAAGGTATCAATACTTCAAATTGTCTTTCATATATATAGAGTTATATTGATTGATGCTATTTAATATTGTAATTTTATTCAGCAGAAATTTTTCCTGTAATAAATCCCTTTCACCTGATTTCAGAAATGCGTTCTTGCCCTGATTTATGCCTTTGTTTAGAATGAATAATATGAAGTTTAGAACAACCTTACAAGTTTTAACAGTTACCCTGTTAATGAAGAAATCCTAAATGATAAATTATCTTTTGATAGTTTAAAATTTGTAATAAGTTTTAGAAAAAGAATATGACTTACACATCTCAAATATTTTACTTAAAGTAAATGATCAGCAATTCTAATATATTTTATAATAACTAGTTTTCTCCAAAATAACTGCAGCATACTTTCTAAAGAAAGGAAAAAAATTGTAATTATCTACATTTACTTGATTTTTCAAAATGTGTTTTTTTCTAGGAAGAGGAAGAAGTTGTTTTGACAGAAGAAGAGGAAGCCATCAAAGCTAACCTGGAGGCTAATGAGCCACTGCCATATGAAACATTGGACAACATTATCAAGTCATGGTGGACCACTGAGCCTTTTAAGTAATGTCTTTTGTTCTTTATAATTAATCATGGAAATCATGTTGCTCTGTCAGATTCTCTTTTTATTTAAACTCAAATTTAAGCAAATCTTAATAAGTATAAGTAAACTTTGTTAATATTATTACTTAACATCCAAGGCAAAGGATTTAGATTTTATTTTATCTAATTAAAATTATATTCTCACAAAACAAAACATAACTATTTTAATTTTTTTTTCAAATTTGAATTAGAAAATGTTATTTCTCTATTTAATAATTATTTGATTTTAACCAAAAGGGTTTTAATTTTCTAGTAGTTAGCATTCAATATAAATCTTTTTATTACATTTTTTGTACTCAGGTGTTTTTTTTCTTACCATTATAAAATATTTGTACTAATAAACTTCTCAATAAATTTCTTGGAAATCTCTCGAATATAATGAGTAATATAAAAGTTAACCAATAACCATTTATTTCTTTATAGGTCTACTGGTTTCATACTTGAGGGTTTTCCACGCACAACTGAAGAAGTGAAATACTTACAAGAATCAGGGTTGCTACCTGATGCTGTCATAATTCTACAGGTGTTTATTAGCTTGAAACTTTCCATAAAAGGAATCAAAATTACTCTACCCCAATAAATATCACTCCTAGTTAATAGTTGTCACCTAAATTCCTATCAATGAATTCTTCTTATATTTAACTTTTTTTTTAAAGCTTTATTTATGCACATCCTTTGACATTACCTTCAATAATTAATTACAATAACGCAGTGGACATGAAATTATAAATTTTAGAATGGCACTTAAAATAAGGAATTGGTAAAAACCACTTGAAAATTAATAAAATTCACTAGAATAACTAAATAGTTCATGCATATGGTACACACGAAAGAGCCACTCTAAATGTTGACATATTTCAGCTGATTTTTTTCTCTGGTATCCTAAATTTTTAAGCTAAATTTTATTTACTCTTTTAAAATATGGAGAAAGTGCATACAACTTTTTTATAAATTTGAAAATAATCAATTTTGCATCATGTTTATTACTAGTGGATTCTTCACTGTTGAATAGTTACCAGTATTATTAAATAAAAATTAGAGCCTGATACACTAAAATTTTGTATCAACTTGCATTAAAATTAGTTTTTATTAATGTTGTTCTTTTACCTGGAGCTTAAAGTATATTTATGAATTTGAATAGGCAACAGATAATGACGTCATAGGTCGTCTTTTACCACCAAAATTAGAAAAATGGAGGTCAAAGAGAGACAAAAGATTACAAAAGAAAGCAAGAAAGAAAGAGAAAGCTCGTAAGAAGAAGGTTGGTAATTTTGATCATATCTACATCTTCAAGAAACATTAGAAGACTAGATAAGCTAATTTAAATAAATATAATAACACCATTGTCTTTTCCCTATTTTTGATAATTTTATATACTATTGACACACAAGAGACATTGTGGAAAACCACAGGGTATATTTAAAGCCAAAGGTGATAGGAACTGCTACTTCATTCAGAGATTCACCTGCGTTCTGTCAGGGTCAGAAGACAATCATATTCATCTCAGACATCAATTCATTCACACCATGAACAGTAACTTATAAAAGAAAACAACAGAACAAAACTGCGTAGGAATGAATGAACACAACTGAGCAACTGATGTAGAGATCGTGTCAACAGCAAGTCTTGATGAGTAGTGATCTCTTCATCCTAACAAAAGATGGTCACTCAATGAATTGTTTGACACATTTGGAAGCTTCAGTATAAACTCAGCTACAGAACTCCACTTCATCTTAAAAAACAACCATGACACGACATATTAATGCTGTTATTATTAAATAACTTTTTATATTTGTATCAAATATTTGCTTGTTTTAAAAGTTTGTAGCTTTATGAGGTTATTGTGATAAGAAGAGCAATCGAATTAATTTAACATCATGTTTCAATTTCATTATAATATCTAGAGTGTGTCATTTTATTTGAACATTTCAGCACTACTTAAATCTTTGTGATTGAATCATTTTTTTCTGGATAAGTCATAAAAGTTTCTTTTTGTAGTGTTGTAAGATTCAGCTTGTTTTGATACCCCTTTGTTTACTGTGACCCATAGTGGCTTAATCTGGCCTGCTACACCAGATCTTTAAAAAAAATTGAAAATTTTAAATAATGTAATAGTAATAGCTATAATGTTAAAGTTTCTTTTAAAAAATATATCATATTCATTACAGAGTTAGGCAATTACTAACAATAAAGGATTCCTACTAAAAATATTAGAAATCTAGTTACCAACATTGCTGTGAGTTTAAAAAAATAAATAAATTTCTTGTATTCTTTAGGAAGAAGCTATTGCCAAAAGAAGAGAAGAGCTTCTATTGGAAAAAGAAGAGAAACGTAAATTGAAACGAGTAAGATTTTTTATATTGTTTGTGTCGACTCACTGTATCTGTTTTAACTCTGAAGAAAAAACATGTAATCCTTTTCCCACATTGCTACTTGCACAATAACATAAATCAGCTTTTAATGTTTCTTTTGGGGTTTCATGTGAAATCCAGTTCAAACATGCCTGGGTAAGTCCATATAAGCTTTATTTTTTTTTCATCTATTTTTTTTAACCTTTATCTCATGTTTAAATTATTATTTGACATGTTCTCTTTCGTTTACATGAATAGATTGAAAAGGAATCAATTAGTTCATTCAGAGATGAGGAAGAAGAGGATGAAGGAGAAGCTATGGATGAAGAAGAAGGTGAAGAAGAGGAAGAGGAGGATATTGAAACTATTTTAGCAGATGAATTTGAGGTAAGTTACGATAATACATTACTTGAGCAGTTGAAAATTTAGGTAAAATTTAAATATTGAACAAGTAATACGAAAACATTCATACGTAAAAAATTTGTTAAAACATATCACGCATTTTAATTATGATTTCTCAAACTCAGGAAGAAGAGGAAGAGGAAGAAGAAGAAGAGGAACATGAAGAGGATGCGATTGAAAGAATGAAAAATGACTTCAATGAGATATATGATGACGACACAAACAGGATAGCAGCTGTAGAGGTATTGTCTTAAATTATAGTAGGTTTGCATAAATGAGGATTTTTCTTAACAGAGCAGGACTTTTTCCTAATGGTCAAACAGACAAAGCTCATCATCGATCTCTACATTTTCTATAATGAAAGTGCTCATCAATTTTAAAAAATTAGTTAATAGATTATAATTTGTTTTTTGTTGTTCACTGTAAAATTTTGAAATGAGTTTTTTCTTCCCATTTTATAATTCTTTTCACTCGCTTTATACATCTCAAAACAAAAGTACTTCATCAATATTTCAAATAAATTTGAAATACATTTACTCACAGTCATGTGATAAATTTAATCTTGAATTTTAATCATTGCAATCAGAGTCGTAACAACGACTTGGCATCGGGGCAGTTGCCAAGGGCGTCAAGGGCTAATCCTTCAATAATCAATTTATTCTGTATAATTTAGTATTTTCCCTATTTCTCAAGGGCGCCAAAATTAATTAGCCAATGGCGAGGAAAACCCAGTTACGCTTCTGGTTGCAATCCATTCATTGTATGTACATCCAAAATTTCTTGCTCTAACAATGCTTAATTATACTGATCAAACATTTATCTTTTAATTTTTCTTAAATTGATTTTTTTTTAAGGAAGCTCTTGAGGAAATTCTTATTCCTCGACTGAATGTTACAGCTGGCCGCAGACCTCACATTATCCGCTACATTCTTAACAAAAAGCTCAAACCCTATGTTGAATATCGAAGCAGCATATTTGAGAGAGTGTATCCTCTGAGTGAAAGTCTGGCACAACTTATGCTGAAAGTTGGTTACAAGTTTCCAAGTCGTTTTGGCAGATGGGATCCTGTAAAGGTGATTTAACTAAATCCAAATATTTGTTTCATTTTAACTTTTGGTACCCCATACCGTAATTTTGAAAATATGGTTTATTTAATTTGAATTATCTTAGTTGGGGAAGGGGCAAGGATTACTCTGAAAGATGAATAATCAGGATTTCATGGACAACAATACAAGTGTTTTAGATTACTCTTTACTGATGCAACCATCCAAACTTGGATAAAAATGCCACCTCAAAGGTGTAGGCTGGCATAAAGTCTTGCAGCCTATTCCCCATTTTAACAAATGAATGAAACTTCCAGTCAAATTGAAGTTGAAATGAACCTACATGTTGAAGAAAATCAGTAGCCCCGATTCTAGCGCTCTTCATGGGTCTCCCCGGGAAACCCCCCCTAGCCACCCGACCCCCTATAAGTAGTTGAATAAAGCACTCTACTGGATCTGTTAAAATTTGTAAAAAAAACATCAACCTGATAAAAAAGCCTGTGAAGAACCTCTCACTATACTGATTTCACTTAGTATGTGTTGGATACCCAAATCAACATTTAAATTCAGTATATGATTCTTCTATTGATGTTCACATGAATTTTTCTTTTAGTTATTTCTAATGTAATGTCCAACGGGAAAATGATATTGATTCATATATGAAGCCTTGATTAAATAGGAGTTCTCAGGAGTACTCTCCCTTACTTTGAATCCACTTTTGAAATAGCAACCATTACATGAATCAGCCAGATAAGTTTGCTGCGTATCCCAGTTCATGTAATGTATCATACAGATATTCCCAGTCCACCCTATTTAGAGCTGCTTTTAAGGTCAAATATAGTTTTTTAATGGGAATGTTGTAGGCTTAGCATTACTTCAGGTTACATGCAATAGTAAACATATCTTTTGATCTTATTTGTCAGTATCCATTAATAATATAGGATCTCTATAACTAATTTTTGGTCTTAGTTTAATGAAAATTTTTAAGTAAATGAGGATTGATAAGGCAGATTCCTCTGGAACAATCCCGTTTACATTCTATCATGTGGATTAGCATTATTAATTATATTAATATTCTGTGATACTGAATTTATTGAAGTACCGGGTAGTACAAATCTATCCAGAAAATATTTTACTTTACCCTTCCATTAAAGAGCTTTTGAAAACAAAAAAAATTCTTTCCCTGCAGTTAAAGGAAGGTGACTGCATACAACCATTGTCTGGGCCGGACATCCCGACCTTCCCCTGTCTACACAGGTCTCACATTTACTTCTTTTCAAGTCAACAAAACAGACAGCTTTTTATGCAAGACCCGATGACTTATTTAAAACAGCCTACTCCAAAACCAGTTGTTCCAATAAAGATATCCATCATCGGTCCACCCAAATCTGGAAAAACAACATGTACGTAAAATTCAAATAAGGGGCCACCAATATAATATTATATTGTATGTTCTTTGGTGGAGAGAGTTGTCCATTTTGAAGATGTGTATACATGAACACACACACACACACAAAATGGGGGTGGTGAATGTTCATGCTACAGTTAATAGTTTTGGCATTTATTATTACCACCAACTTTAACAGAGGTTTTCAAAAGTTGTGTTGTTACACATATAAAAAAAAAGTTTAAAATTACTTATGTTTAGTAAAATTAATCAAATCTAATAAATAATTTCCGTGGACAATTAATTCTACGTGAATTAATTTCCCCAATCTTATTCAATAAACATAAACTTCATTAAATTTAAGATTTTTTTTCATTATCATACCACACATATTATTTAATCATTGCAATTGAACCCTCCTCCCCTCCCTTTTCTCTATTTTTCAACATTAGAAATCTCTCTATATATAAGCCGCATTTGTTGTCTGTCTGTTCCCTAATAACTCAAGATCCAGACAACCAAATAACGTGAAATTTGGTACACGTACACAAAATTATACCGGAAGGGTTATTAAACAGGTTTCGTTCCATATATATAAGATACTGGGGCCCGGGGGCCCAAAATGTAGTTTTTCCCTATATGAGCTATATAAAATAAAAATTATTGAAAATTAAGACGTAAAATAATGACGCAAATTAATAAACATTTTGGTGTCGAGATTAACAAGAAGGCGATTATCGCCATAAAATATTTTTTTTTGTTGTTGTTGCTTTGTTGTTGCTTTTGTTGTTGTAGTTGTTGTTTTGTTGTTGTTGCTTTGTTGTTGTTGCTGTTGTTGTTGTAGTTGTTGTTTTGTTGTTGTTTTGTTGTTGATGTTTTTGTTGTTGTTTTGTTTTTGTTGTTGTTGCTGTTGTTGTTTTTGTTGTTGTTGCTGTTGTTGTTGCTGTTGTTGCTTTTGTGTTGTTTTTGCTGTTGTTGTTGTTGTCCACATCCCTTGCCCTGCGACGACAATGTCCTTCATGTTGTTGTTGCTTTGTTGTTGTTGCTGTTGTATTTGTTGTTTTGTTGTTGTTGCTTTGTTGTTGTTGCTGTTGTTGTTGTTTTGTTTTTGTTTTGTTGTTGTTGTTGTTTTGTTTTTGTTGTTTTGTTGTTGTTTTGTTTTTGTTGTTTTGTTGTTTTTGTTGTTTTTGTTGTTGTTTTGTTTTTGTTGTTTTGTTGTTGTTTTTGTTGTTTTTGTTTTGTTGCTGTTGTTGTTAAACCCGGGCGGGAGCCGGGTACTTGCCCCTAGTATTTAAATAAATAATAATCCCATAATCTGAATATGATTCACAAAACTCCTAAAAATCAGTAGTAACTATAAGAAATTAAAAATCTTTTGGTGAGAGTATAACTTTGAAGTCAATAACTAGTGAGAGTATAACTTTGAAGTCAATAACTAGTGAGAGTATAACTTTGAAGTCAATAACTAGTGAGAGTATAACTTTGAAGTCAATAACTAGTGAGAGTATAACTTTGAAGTCAATAACTAGTGAGAGTATAACTTTGAAGTCAATAACTAGTGAGAGTATAACTTTGAAGTCAATAACTAGTGAGAGTATAACTTTGAAGTCAATAACTAGTGAGAGTATAACTTTGAAGTCAATAACTAGTGAGAGTATAACTTTGAAGTCAATAACTAGTGAGAGTATAACTTTGAAGTCAATAACTAGTGAGAGTATAACTTTGAAGTCAATAACTAGTGAGAGTATAACTTTGAAGTCAATAACTAGTGAGAGTATAACTTTGAAGTCAATAACTAGTGAGAGTATAACTTTGAAGTCAATAACTAGTGAGAGCATGACTTTGAAGTCAATAACTAGTCAATTTAAAATTATTCATGTCTCAATGTTAGTTTTTCTTTTGGTGTGGACATGTGTGGTGGGAAGGGGGAAAATAATAATTTTAATTTTTTTTCCAAAATTTTAAGTACCGTATATACTTGATCTATAGCCCGTTCGTTCATAAGCCGACCCCCCATCTTTTGGAAGAGAATAGTATTAAAAGTGTGTAACCTGCTTGTAAGCCGACCCCAAAAATATAGGACATCATAAACAAAATGGTACACATTTTTTAAAAACTAAAAGCTAAATTGGTCATTATGATTTGTTTACTTTTGTGTAGATTGAAGAACAAAGATATTTGTATAATAGAGAAGATGCATGTCATTTTTTATAACATTCCCAAGAAGGCTTTTTAATGTATTAAAATGAAAAGAAAATGTTTTTATATTGCATTTTAATAAAGTCAGTAAATAACAACAGAAATGTTTCATCAATCACATATGACCCATTCGTAAGCCGACCCCCAACCTTTTGCCCTAGATTTTGTCCAAAAAAAGTCGGGCTTTAGTTCGTATACGGTAAACCTCATCTATAAATAATTTTTTCTGATAGGAAGCAGATTATGTGTTCTCATCTTCTTGACTTCTTGCATATAAAAAAATTTTTTACAATGATTTTATTTACATTTTGTTTTTAATTTATCAACTTTAAGAATATTATAAGCATCTATTGCATAATCCACTCTAAAATTTTCTTTTTATAGTGGCTAAAAGATTTGTTGATGAATATGGCATCAAGAGATTGTCAGTCGGTGAGGCCATGCGTCATGTTTTAGCAGCCCAGAGGAACACTGAATTGGCATCAAATATGCACTGGCACCTCTGTAGAGGTCGTGTTGTGCCTGAAAACTTACAGATTCAAGCATTGGAAGTTGGGATGCTGGATATGACAAGTCAAACAAGAGGGTGAAGAATTTAATTTTTTATTTAACCCACTCTCTACTAACATCTAACTTTAAAACACCCCATGAGGTACTACGCTAAGGGAGTTAACTCTAAAGAAAAAGGTGCTCCCTTGTTTTAAAAAAAAACTACTTTGGAATCCTGAACCTCATGTTGGTATAGATATAAGGTGGTAAAGCGGATTTGTTGCATTTGTCACATTTCTAGTAGGGCATAACCGGAAATTGCCTCGGACATTCGCCTCGGCCGAATATTACGATTTTCGGTAATATCCGGAAGTATTCGCCTCGGCAAATATTACACACGCAAATAGCTAAAAAATATAAAAATTAAAAATTAAGAAAATGGAATTCAATAAATACTGAACAGCTGGCAAAGAAGACACGATAATTTCAGTAGCATTCCGCAGGTGGCGTAACCAGTTGTTACTGGGTCACATATAGTCTAACTTTCTTTCAAAAGATGGCCATTATACTAATATACTTCCGTCCGACTGCAATGGTTGTAGAGATATATGCCACTTACTGGCGGAAAACATTAACTTTATCAGCATTCCATATAAAGTTGTCAAATTTCCTCCTACAAATTAAAAATTTGAATTAATTATTAATTTATAACAGGTAAAACATTATTTAGCTATTTTAGAATTTAGATTATATGAAAACATCGAACAGTTTTGGCTTTGCACTTATGATGATGAAAGAAATGGTACTCTCCTAAGTCGCAGCTACTACTCGGTTCGTATCCGGATCCGGCAAATAGTACATCCAAATACTCGGACTCGGTACAAATTGTCAACTCGGTTATGCCCTAATTTCTAGCCCATAAGTCCAAGTATGCTCTCAAGAACAACAACTACATATTATTGTTTGAATTTTCTTGCAGTTACGTCTTGGATGGTTTCCCCATGACTCGTGCCCAGATTGATCTGATGACAGAGCGTAGTATTATTCCAGTGAGAGTTATTGAGCTTGAGCTTGAAAGCAAAGAAGCGATGATTCGAGGTGTCAAGGACAGATTAGCACTTCCAAGGTTAGAACGTTGTCTCATTTTTAAATTTTTATGGGTTATGGTGGTGGTGGGGGGAGGGTTGTAATGACAGTAAATCACATATAAATCTTTGTCAGAATGCTGTGAGAAGTGTTCACTACTACTGTTCACTCTACATGCTAATTTAAAAGCGGTAGTTTTCCTTTGTGATTTTGTTTTAGTTGTTTGTTCTTTTAACTTAGAAAAATTTGATAGATGCCAATTTTTTTATTCAAGTTTTATTTGATTCTGCTTTGTGACCATTGTCAGTGAGCAAGTTTTGACCCTATCACAGGCCACTGGGTGTAACGCTCTTACACTTTTTATAATGGATAAAAGCACATATTCCAATTCCTGGCACCCCGGGTTGGTTAATTTAAGCCCATTGCCATACATTGCCTCAATAAGAGCGGGCACCTGCCTTAAGTGCAACAAGAAAAGGTGCCTGATATCTTGTTAAATTTTCTTTCCAAGGTAATTCCTTATTGCAACCATCGTACTAAGTCACAATAAATGGCTCTGTTTTACTTTTTTTTTAAATTAGGCATCATTTAACTCCTCTAGTTGAAAACTCCAAAAGTAAAAACTCCCTTCACAGATCACACAGTATCCACTAAAGCATTTTCTCTTTACAATAATAAAGTGGCTACTAACTTTTTCTATGCAATTATGCACAGATGTTTTACAACCAGTTGACAAAATATTGTTTTTAAAAAAAAACTGTTTTAGTCCTCCCCCGTTATTTAAGTTATATTCTCATAAGTTATTAGTGAATCTTCAAAGTTGTTCATCCCATCAACCTTGGATGCGAAAAATCATTGTAGATGGCCAAAGATATCAGCAATAAAGATAAAAGCCTGACTTTTGTTGGATTACACCCAGTCACTGGTGATAGAGTTAGATGTGCTCCTTCTGTCATGGTTATAGCTGCCACAAATATTTTATTTTTTAAAATAGTTTTCTTTAAAAAATATATAATTAATTTCATCAAATAATCCAGCTGAACTAATTAATTTTGTTTTGACTTCAAAACTTCAAATTGTTTCAGACCTTATGTGCTTCATGACAGCACTCAGATTTTAGCCATAAAGCTTTCAGTGTACCAGAAGACGGTTCATGATGTCCGCGAATGGTATGAACAACAACACCAGAACCACCAAAAGGTCAGAGCCAACCAATCCAAATGGTGGGTGTGGGACAATGTACAAGAGCTGGCCATGCAGAGCATCAAGAGGATCCAAGACTACCTGGAGAGGATAGGCGATGGTGAATTTTCTATTAAACTGCCTATTATACATACACAGTCTGTATTTTGCACTTGCTTGTGTGTACTACCACCTTTGTTACAACTTTCTACATGATTGTTTGTTCTGTCGTCTTACATAATTTTTAAAAAAATATATTATTCATGCTTTTGTGTACTCTCCTTCTAACAATTCCATAAACATAATCATTATTTTTACAAACATGTGTACCATGTTCCATAAACAACATATTTTATCCTTTGTACACTCTTGTGTGTATGCCACTTTCTGATCCTCTTACGTTAACTTTAATCTCAATTGAAAAATAATAATATTCATCTCCAAATATCCCTTCATTTTGCTAGAAATCATGAAATTTCTATCTTAATTACTTTTCTTTAATGATCATTTTGTTAAATATCATTAAATTTCTATCTGAACTGCCTTTCTTTAATAATCAGCTGGGGCTGCGGGCATAGATGGCTTGTGTATTACACCTGATGAGTTTGTACAACGTGTTGGTGACTTTGGAAATTACTGCCCTGTTAGTTTAGCAGAGAATGGAGAGCTGATAGATTGTTCCATCAATAAATCTCTTGAATTTGCTGCTGAGTTCAGAGGTAACTTTTCCAACATAATCAATTTGAATTATGATGTTTACTTAATTTCGATAGTGCTTTGCTTAAATGTATTTTTGCAATGTACAGTAAAATTATTAAGCCTTTAATTTTCTTTTGGTACAGGACACTATTACAAAATGGCGGGCAAGAAAGAACTTGACATGTTCCTGGCGGAACCAGAGAAATATGTTCCTCCTCTAGCACCAAATAAACTACCAGATCCAGAACTGCTGCCACATAGAATTACAAAGGCAGAAATGCAGGGGAGAGAGGCTCAGATTCTTGGCTACTGTCCAGTTACTTACCTTGATGGAAAGATGAGGTCAGAGGTTACGACTAAGTCATATTTTTAAGGGATCACTGCTAATTTCAGATGACCTTAAATGGTTTTAAAATTTGATTATTTTTTTTAGAAAATCTTATTTATTTTAAGAGTATGCTTAGGAATGCTACATCATTTTTATTTATTTGAAGGGAAGGGATGTCTGGTCTTGTAACAAAGTCATTAGGTTATTACTTAATAATACAATTTTCAAAGCAGAGCCTAAGTAAAATAAGCCTATATTAATATGCATATTAAAGCATAAAATAACTATCTGAAATGGGAAAAAGAAAACCAGCATGATTAGATACCTTAAGAAAAAATATTGAAATGTTTGCAGATATGATGCTCTTATTCCTGGAAGTGAGGAATTCATGGCAGAATACAAAGGCAATGTGTTCCTCATGCAAAGTGAAGAGAAGCTGTTTAAGTTTATGAAGTAAGATTTAATTAGGAGACTTAAATAACTTTGTAATGATAAATGATTAAAGGATTATATTTTTTATACTTTAATAATTTAACCATTTTTTGTGTGTGAAGTCAAAGCAAAGTCAAGTAGAACAAAGCTATGTATTTAAAAAATGTTTTCTATAAATGTTCAAAACAGTAATCACCTATTTAAAAAGTTTGTATTCAATTGTAGTAATGCAATATTTACTTTATTTTCACACAAAACCAGTCAGTAAATATATTTAATTCGTAAGTGGACTATGCTAGCTGCATATGAAAAGGTTGTGAGAATTTATTCTGCTATTGAAATTTGACAATGTGTCACAAAATTCGTTTCTTTAAATGCATTATCAAAACTCTTATGCACACTTGAATTAAAGGTTGTAACTCTTTCCTAATTTCAATCAATTTCCTTTTCTCTCAGGTTGCCAGAAAAGTATTCAAATATGAAACTTCCACACAAACGTCCACCCAAACCAGAAGAGCTCCCGTTTGCCAATCTTCCAATGCTTGGTTTCATGGAACAAACTTGTGCTGTTGCCATGGTGAAGGCCTTGACAGCAGCTGGCAATGTCAAGCCAAAATATCCCTTCATATCATCAACAAGATCAGCACTCATTTACATTGCCTACCATCTGAAAGGTTAGTGCACAGTAGTTGAATTTGATATTGAAAATACTTTCATTCAACACATTACTGGCCATTATGAAAATTCTTTAGAAGAAAACTAAATGAGTACAATCACAGATGCAAAGATTAGGAACAGATCATAAGAGAGGGGGGAAACGTCATCAAATAAAAAATAATAAGTTTTGAAAGTAGTGAGTATTTTTACAAATGAGAGAATGGCTAAATCCAAAATATCCCTTTCCTATTCCCTCTAGCCATTAACTGATAATAAAAGAATCCATAAAGAATAGGGCTAATATACAGGTGACAAACCAAATGATAAAGCTCTGCAAACATAAATCATGATTTTTAACACAAATGTCCAATCAGTCGTTTACTATGAAGCTGAATATGTTAGAACAACAAGAAAGTACGGACCTCCACAAACACATGGCTGAGGAAAATCCTTAACTTAAAATTGCCAAATTCTACCAACAGCAAGACTTGTTGTTGTGGACCTGAAAGATCTCATGGCTGTAAACATCACAAGGAAAAATGTTGGGATGAATGATGAATATGAACACTTTATAATGAGTTCCGGAAAACAATTCCAATCAATCATTAAATTATTTTTTTCCTTTAAAGTAGAGCTGCGGAAATTAATGATTAATTTCTCGATTAATCGTTAAAAACTTTTATCGATTAAAATTATTTTAATCTATAAAAATTCGATTAAAATTAAAGAAAATATTTATAATATTTTTAAAAAATTGTATTAATAAATAATTAATTATTAATAATTATTAATAATTTATATATTTTTTTTACTTTAATGTTGATAAAGGTTATTGTGTCCATTGAGATAAATCGTTTGCCTACCATGCAATGTTCCCTCTAAGTGCGAAGTTGCACAACGTCCATTTTTTGTACAAAATTTTCTGCTAGGTGATTCTTAACTCCTGCGTGGCGTCGGTCAAATATCTGCGCAGCAGCGCTGCTTAAAGGGAGCATTGCTACCATGGTTCTAACACTTCGCTTACATATCACCTGCAAACCAAACATCCACTACAGTATCAGAAACTTCAAATAAGACAATCTAAAGCTATGTAAACTATTGTTCAGCTTGGCTGGTTATATTGTCAATAAGACCCACTCATCACTTGAACCAAATAATGTCAATACACCTGTCTGTTTGCATGGTTGGTTAAAAGATGTCATATAAAGAAGACATTCCAGTGTTATTTCGATTTTCAACAAGTATGTTTAATAAATGTTACTTATGACACCATAAATTTCAATTTTTGGTTTTAATCGAAATTAAAGATTAATTAATCTTTAATTTTTCAAAAGTTAACGATTAATTTTAAATTAATCGATAACAGCCCTACTTTAAAGAGGTAATCCTTCTATGAAATTCTATTGAAATTCAACTAGTATGCAAGGTCAGAATAATGGAGTCTAATCCAGGAGAAGAGTTGGAACATTAACAGTCTTGAAACATTAACATGGGACGCGGTGGTGGAGTGGCAGCGCGCTCGACCGGCGTTCCGATGGTCATGGGTTTGAATCCATGTCAAGGCAAGGATTTGTTTACGGGGCCTAGGGCGTCCCTGAGTCACCCAGCTCCGAATGGGTACCTAACACTAGTTAGGCGGCTGGGTAATGCGTGGAACCCACATAGCCGTGGCCTGTGAACGCTGCATCACTTGCTAACAGATCATCTGTCATGGTCTGTGGACGCAATTATCTTCTGCATAGAAGGAGCGTCTGTATAGATAAGATAGCAAGAAGATAGATAGAAAAAGGAGAATAAATTTCTCAAAATACAGAACATAGTTGAGAACTGTTTAGACAAAATAATCAGTAGTAGCAACTAGCTATGGGAGCAAATATAATTTTCCCCATCTCCTGCACCCACTTGGGTACCTTCTCCACTGGTCAAGAATCACTGCACTTGGAAATTATTCCTGGCACAACATTCATGGTATAGGAGTGTTTTTGGCATTTGCAAAGGACTGAAGTGAACAGTGCAATTTCATTTTATGAAGTAACATTTAATTACATATTAAAAAGTTTCCATTTGTGACAATGGGGGTGGGGTGCAAAATTTCCAAGACATCATTTAATAATGACCAATGTTCCCTCTAAGCTGCGTGGCCGCGCACATATCTGACTGACGCCGCGCATCAGTTTAGAATTACCGCACAGTAAATTTGGTAAAATATTGCACAAAAAATGGATGCTGAGCAACTTTGGACACAAGTTTTGTTACTTTGCACACGGACCAACGAACCTTAGAGGGAAAATTGCTAATGACCCTTTATACGTGTTTATAGAAATTATTTTGATAGCAATGGCTGAATTGTGAAAATATAGTTAATTTGTGGTGACCTTCTTTTCTTTTTCTTTTTTAATTTAGCATTCAACCCCAAATCCTCTCCCTACATACGCAAGAAGTATAAACAGAAGCTCCAACAGTTTGAAGAGACCTGTGAACTCATCAAATACCTTGGAAACAATATGACCGTGCGGTACCGGGATCCTAATGAAAGACCTAAAGACTTTGATAACAAGCTTGAAACATTTTTTGCTCTTAGAGGGGTCGAACCCACACCAACTTGGATAACATAGAGGGGTGAATATCAAGAGGATTAAAAGTACACCAACTTCAGTCCATACTATGTAATATATTGGCTTTTGTGCTCATTATTGAATATGTAAAATTGTTTGATGATATATATATACAGAAATGTACAAATATTATTGTTTACTTTTACAAGGAACTTTACAATACTGCTGGCTAAACTGTGATAATGTAAAAATTTTCTTATGGTCATAAGTTTGTCCCACAAAAAGATTTTCAAAAGAATTAGGTTTTTCTTTTAATCATTATTTATCAGTTTATAGCGAATGTTTATAAATTTACAAATAACATACATTTCATTGAGATTCTTAAAGTTAATTTTGATACAGATTTATGCAAATTGTCTCATCCTTTTTTTAGTTTACAAAACTTATGTAATTTTTTTTTCCATTGAATTATTCTGAAATAAATTTTAAGATTTTTCATGTTTTCAATTTTGAGATTTAATTTCAAATTACTCTGAATCTTGTATTGGAGTATATATTTGCATTGAAATCATAAGCATTATTTTTAAAATTATTTGGATATTATTACCTTCATATATTTTTGTGAGAAATGAGGTTCAAAAACCATAATTATTTTATTTTTGACCTATGAGCACCTGGAAAAGTTACATAGAAACAATTGTCTCATTCTTAATTAATATCTTTCTTTGTCTTTCATGAACTTAAAGACCATACATCTTTGAAAAACAGTTTTAGTGGAATGCTAATTACTAATAAAAGGATATCATTGTGAGGTCAATAATGCTTACAACATCAATGATTTTTGTAATAACTTGATTGGCAGATATTCTTTCAAAGATTTATTTTTTCTACTGAATAAATCTTTTAGTAATTATTTCACTATAAAATGTGTTAGAGATGTGATTAATCTACAGGAAATGCAAATTCAACAATAGGTTATACTTAGAATAGTTTCCAAACAATTATTGGTATTTTGAAGACAAAAACAAATGCTCTTCAAGTTTGAATATATTTTTTCGTTATGCCAAAATTTAAATATCTTATTTTTATCTATTTTTTATTTGTTCCTTAACGGAAATAAAAAAAATGTAATAAAAGAAATTACATCAACCAATTTTTCCTTTGATTGTTTTCCCAGAAAAATGTGTATATTAATTAACTTTTACTTCTTTCCTTTTTTTTGTTTTTGTTGTTTGTCTTATTAAATTTAGGTTTACTGATAGTTAATTATTTTTTAGTTCCGACTGTCATTTGCCCTACTAAATATCAAATAACATGTAAACAATATCAATAGTTTTAGTACTTGCTGTAGGAAATATGAAAATCAAGCATTTGGAACATTGATACTGGTGGTTTTCCACCACTTCCAGTTACAATGAGGTGTCACAATTACTGACACTGTATGCCTTATGTGGCAAAGGATTTTAAAGGACTGCAAATCTAAATAAATTCTTCACTAAGAGACTAAAATGCATTCTATACATTTTAAAACAGTCTATTATAGTATGCACTTTGGACTAGATCAGTGACATAACTTTTACCGTTTATGCAGACTTTGCCATAGATTTGTTTGTAGCAGATTATAGATTAATAAATTAATCATTATGACATGAATTTAAACAACTAAGTAATTAAAATGGTAGTAAAAAGGAAAGAGGAAACTAAATGAAACTGTATTTCATTCAAAAGAAATTATACCCTGGTTTATGCTGGGTTATTGTAATTTGATGGTATAGTCATGAACAGTGGCGTGTCTAGGGTTGGTGTCACCTGGTGTGGTCAACTAATGTCGTCACACACACACACACACAACAGACACAATATATTTAACAGTTTACTTTCATGGCTTGAAAACCAAAAACATGATCAGTAGCATTCACTGCTTAGAAAACCTTGAATGCCCCATGGTGGATGTTACATAGTCCTTGATAATCCTTAGTTTTTTTAAAATTCAGCACACAGATCGTAAGAAGTAATTAGCCATTATCATGATGATCAAGAGTATTGGAAGTGATTCTAGGAAGTCCCATGCAGCTATGAATTTCAAAACATCAAATACAGACGTCCATTTCTTTTTGAAATTATATAAAAACTGACTTCATTGCCTTCATATTTCTTTCTTTGAAAATCTCATCTTCCGATAACTCATCACAGAAGAAGGTTAATTTTGGAGCTGACACTAACATCAATAACTTTAGCACACTTGATGATTGTAGACTCTTAGATAGACCAGCCCCAAACAAATATTCTACTTGCTGATTGTTGTGATGTGGACTTCGAAATATAATAAGCTGTCGATACATCCCCAAAAAAACCTAATATCTTTTTTTCTTGCATAGAGAGTACAAAATCTCATAATTCTTATCCTGCCTTTCTCATCATCATCCATATTCCCGCTACTGAAATGCGATATACTCTAATTTTAATTGTGACTTTTCCATAGCATGTTATCTTATCTTATCTGTTTACAGACGCTCCTTCTATACAGAAGATTATTGCGTCCTACGCTTATCTATGGTTTGTGTTTAGTCCTGCATTTTTATTAGAGATTTAAATGTTGATAAAGTGTTGGTTTTCCTGGATTCTTCAGGCAACCCATTCCACGCCCGAATTCCGGACGGGAAGAAGGAAAACTTGTATGTGATGTTCCACCAATTCTTCTTGTGCATAAACAATCTTAAACTCTCTAACTTGGTCACATCTTTGTCCAGGTTAAAGATTTTAGTCTGCAAGTCTGTAGATACCGCTGTGTAATATTAACTTCCTCAAGTAGAAAAGTTTAAATGAAATGGTAGCAGATAAACGTTGAATCACAGGCAGCATGTTAAAGACCTTGTGCTTTTCATGTTGTGGCATAATTCTCAAGAAGATCACACAGAGATTAAATTATGTCCCCCACACCATCATCAAATTCATTTTTCATGTTGTAACAGCAGCACGGTGAGCACTTTAATGTGGTGTTTACCGTCTTTTCACATGGGTTTTAGTGTTTGCAATTTTAAAAGCCCGTTGATAAGTGGAAGCAGCAAAAAAAAATAGAAGTAAAAAAAAGATTTTTAAAAACCACGTTTTTAGAAGCGGACTAAAAAGAAGAAAATAATTTAAAACTTATTAGTTCAAGTACTTCGATTTAATATGACTAAAAACGTGGGGTTGGCGCTTATGAGGTTTAACATATGCGGTTCACTCATTCTCTCACTTATAGATCTCTCTTTTGCCTTCTAAATTAGAAATCTTTAATTTTTATACCAAACACCCACCCCACGTTTTTAGTCATATTAAATCGAAGTACTTGAACTAATAAGTTTTAAATTATTTTCTTCTTTTTAGTCCGCTTATAAAAACGTGGTTTTTAAGAAATCTTTTTTTTTACTTCTATTTATTTTATTCTTTTTAGTCCACTTATAACTAAACTTATAACAACCTGGTTTTTAAAAAAAAATTTTTTACCTCTATTTATTTTACCAAACACCTCAAAAGCGCCCGCCCAACGTTTTAAAAACATTGTGATGTGGTCACGGGGCGAACTCACAGATGTCAACAAAAGCCGACGGTACAGATGCTTTTATATAGACTATAGATAAACTTAAAAGTTCAATAATTTAATAACGGTACATTTGATCGATCTGAAATTTTGATACAATGCATTGTCATCCAAGATCTATCTGTGGTAACATTTTCAGATATCTAGGACCATCAGAAGTGGTTCAATTTTACGTTGGCAGATTTGAAAAAATCTTGGACAAACAAACAATGCCCAACGAAAGCGAGTTAATAAAAACGTGGTAATAAATAGGAGTAAAAAAAAAGATTTTTAAAAACCACGTTTTTAGTATGCGGACTAAAAAGAAGATAATAATTTAAAACTTATTAGTTCAAGTACTTCGATTTAATATGACTAAAAACGTGGGGCGGGCTCTTATGAGGTTTAACATATGCGGTTCACTCATTCTCTCACTTATAGATCTCTCTTTTGCCTTCTAAATTAGAAATCTTTAATTTTTATACCAAACACCCACCCCACGTTTTTAGTCATATTAAATCGAAGTACTTGAACTAATAAGTTTTAAATTATTTTCTTCTTTTTAGTCCGCTTACTAAAAACGTGGTTTTTAAAAATCTTTTTTTTTACTTCTATTTATTTTATTCTTTTTAGTCCACTTATAACAACCTGGTTTTTAAAAAATATTTTTTTACCTCTATTTATTTTACCAAACACCTCACAAGCGCCCGCCCAACGTTTTAAAAACATTGTGATGTGGTCACGGGGCGAACTCACGGATGTCAACAAAAGCCGACGGTACAGATGCTTTTATATAGACTATAGATAAACTTAAAAGTTCAATAATTTAATAACGGTACATTTGATCGATCTGAAATTTTGATACAATGCATTGTCATCCAAGATCTATCTGTGGTAAAATTTTCAGATCTCTAGGACCATCAGAAGTGGTTCAATTTTACGTTGGCAGATTTGAAAAAAATCTTGGACAAACAAACAATGCCCAACGAAAGCGAGTTAATAAAAACGTGGTAATAAATAGGAGTAAAAAAAAAGATTTTTAAAAACCACGTTTTTAGTATGCGGACTAAAAAGAAGAAAATAATTTAAAACTTATTAGTTCAAGTACTTCGATTTAATATGACTAAAAACGTGGGGTGGCGCTTATGAGGTTTAACATATGCGGTTCACTCATTCTCTCACTTATAGATCTCTCTTTTGCCTTCTAAATTAGAAATCTTTAATTTTTATACCAAACACCCACCCCACGTTTTTAGTCATATTAAATCGAAGTACTTGAACTAATAAGTTTTAAATTATTTTCTTCTTTTTAGTCCGCTTATAAAAACGTGGTTTTTAAGAAATCTTTTTTTTTACTTCTATTTATTTTATTCTTTTTAGTCCACTTATAACTAAACTTATAACAACCTGGTTTTTAAAAAAAATTTTTTTACCTCTATTTATTTTACCAAACACCTCAAAAGCGCCCGCCCAACGTTTTAAAAACATTGTGATGTGGTCACGGGGCGAACTCACAGATGTCAACAAAAGCCGACGGTACAGATGCTTTTATATAGACTATAGATAAACTTAAAAGTTCAATAATTTAATAACGGTACATTTGATCGATCTGAAATTTTGATACAATGCATTGTCATCCAAGATCTATCTGTGGTAACATTTTCAGATATCTAGGACCATCAGAAGTGGTTCAATTTTACGTTGGCAGATTTGAAAAAATCTTTGGACAAACAAACAATGCCCAACGAAAGCGAGTTAATAAAAACGTGGTAATAAATAGGAGTAAAAAAAAAGATTTTTAAAAACCACGTTTTTAGTATGCGGACTAAAAAGAAGATAATAATTTAAAACTTATTAGTTCAAGTACTTCGATTTAATATGACTAAAAACGTGGGGCGGGCTCTTATGAGGTTTAACATATGCGGTTCACTCATTCTCTCACTTATAGATCTCTCTTTTGCCTTCTAAATTAGAAATCTTTAATTTTTATACCAAACACCCACCCCACGTTTTTAGTCATATTAAATCGAAGTACTTGAACTAATACGTTTTAAATTATTATCTTCTTTTTAGTCCGCATACTAAAAACGTGGTTTTTAAAAATCTTTTTTTTTACTTCTATTTATTTTATTCTTTTTAGTCCACTTATAACAACCTGGTTTTTAAAAATCTTTTTTTACCTCTATTTATTTTACCAAACACCTCACAAGCGCCCGCCCAACGTTTTAAAAACATTGAAATGTGGTCACGGGGCGAACTCACGGATGTCAACAAAAGCCGACGGTACAGATGCTTTTATATAGACTATAGATAAACTTAAAAGTTCAATAATTTAATAACGGTACATATGATCGATCTGAAATTTTGATAAAATGCATTGTCATCCAAGATCTATCTGTGGTAAAATTTTCAGATCTCTAGGACCATCAGAAGTGGTTCAATTTTACGTTGGCAGATTTGAAAAAAATCTTGGACAAACAAACAATGCCCAAAGAAAGCGAGTTAATAAAAACGTGGTAAAAAAGATGCATACTTTGTAAATAATATAATCGTAGAATGCGTAAAAAAAAACAAAGTTACCTGGGTATGGACATTTGCTATCTCATCTCATTGACTACATTAATCAGAGATATTGTTGATGCACTTTAGGCCTTCAATAGATCATTATATTTGTGCTTAACTCATTAACTATCAAGCCATGAACGGCAGCGACGTTTATCTGCCAATTTTTAGTCTTGAAAGCACGTGGTTTGAAGCCCTGAATTGTTGGTATGGGGCCGTCCATAAAGTACGTCACTCTCCAGGGGGGGGGGTAAAAAAGTGTGACAGGGGGAGTGGGTCCGGCCATGTGTGACGTCACGCTGTTTTATATTAAATTTTGATTATTTTGTTAATAAAAAACTAAATTTTTGTTCGAAAGTGTGACGTACTTTAGGGGGGGGTGAGGGTCCGAGATGTGTGACAGTTTGTGACAGGGGGGAGGGAGGGAGTTAAAAATGGTCAAAAATAGCGTGACGTACTTTCGGGGCACAGATAGAACTTTAGTTCAATGAAAACTCTAGTTTGTGCTCTTTTTATCTCTCTTATTGATCATTTTAATTCTCTTCGTCAGGTTCACCATAACAATAAATTGAAAAACTACAGAAAGTTCAAAATCCAGCTGCAAGGCTAGTTCTTAAGGGAGAGGGGGGACACGACCATATTATTCCACTACTACATTCACTTTATTGGCTCTCTGTACAAGCACGCATTGTCTGCCACAACTTCTTTTCTGACTCATGTCTTTCCTATCTTACTGAACTTCTCTCTGTCTACTCACCCACTCGTCAGCTACACTCTTCTGCAGACACATGTATTCTCTCTGTTCCTAAGACACTGGCGAAAGTTCTTTCTCTTTTAGATGGTTAGGTAAGACCTCTAGTCCGCAGATAATGTTGTGAAAGATCATGTACTTCCTCAGGTAGATCTACCCAAAGATAAGTGTAGCATATAAATGAAACACTACAGACACCACATAAAAGAACTTTTACAATGTGTAGCGTCCAGATTTTCAAGAGTATTATACGGAGATTCCATCTCCCTCACACATTCATCTAACTTATTTTTCACTGGTTTAACAGGAGGGCAGCGTGATAGGCACTCAGGCATGTTGTTGACAGTCTGCTCACCGACATTACAGTTACAGACATTTCAAATATCTTGTCGAAAATTTCTAAGCAGCAAAGTATATATGAAACTATGAATGTAGCATTTTCGTGAAAGGAGTGTTGACCACACGTCAATTTTTATAATTGTAAGAATTTCAGAATTGAGGGCATCTCTCTCTCTCTCTCTCTCTCTCTCTCTCTCTCTCTCTCTCTCTCTCTCTCTCTCTCTCTCTCTATCTCTCTCTTTCTCTCTCTCTCTCTCTCTCTCTCTTTCTCTCTCTCTCTCTCTCTCTTTCTCTCTCTCTCTCTCTCTCTCTCTCTCTCTCTCTCTCTCTCTCTCTCTCACGCACTGCACACACACTCACTCTTTCACTTTCTCTTTATTAATTTTTTTAAATTTTTTTTTGTATTCCTTAAATGGAAAAGTCCATTAAAATATGTCACTTCAACTTTTCATTGTGAATTTTCACATATCTGATCACTCACTTAAGACACCTGGTCAGTGTGTGATATTTCAGGTGTGCAGTGTAATTCCAAAATACCTCAAAAAGCCTTTTTAGCCATGATTGAAAATAATTTCTTTCAATGAAAGATAATATCTTGGTGAAGGGGTCCGGTGGACACTGCCCGAGGGCCCTGCACTCAAAGGCTGTCTCATGTTATAAAAGTGTTTATCAAATTATCAGGGCCGTATTTAGACATGATTGGGCCCTAGCTATTTGAGATATGGGAGCCCTTTTGGAGTCCAGATATTCTATGTCATTGCCAAATAAGAAAATTCCGGGGGTGAGGGGGCCCAAAGAAGACGGGGGCCCTAAGCTATAGCTTGTTTAGCAAATAAGTAAATCCAGTAATGTCTGTATCAAGTCTTGGTGCAAATCTGATAGTCCTTGTCATTTACGAATGTACCCAACAACTATTGATTACTATTTACTCCACATGCACTGCCCAGGTTTCACGACTCTCAATCTACGTGCATTCCTTTTCATAATTAAATGGGATATTTAATATTGTCCTGTTCAAATTCTCCATGTCTAACACTACAAGGGACTCCCTGTATATGGAGAATAAAATATAAAACTGATTTTATCATTAATTATTTATTATTCGCCAAAACTCAAATCCAAGTTATGAATTAAAGATTCCAGATTTTTGGGGGTTATTTATAAAGTATAGACTTAACAGGGCCAGCTTTAGGCATAGGCAAACTAGGCAGCCGCATAGGGCCTCCGATTAGTCTCATCAGTGGTGGGGGCCTCGCACAAGAATCTTTCCATATTTATTATTTTATTTGTCTATTACATTTAGGGCCACAAAATTCACTTTGCCTAGGGCCTTCAATGCCCTTAAGCCGGCCCTGGGTTGGTTATGACCTTTGAAATTTAAATTTAAGTATAATCAATTATCCGTGTATGAAATTCCTAGACCGATCATGTAGTGTGTGTGTGTTAGGCAATTATTTAACTAGCACCCGGTGATGTCCGCCCCCACCCAGCTGCGCACTGATCTCATCTTTATATGACTTTTGTAGGGGGGGGGCTCATTTACCACCACTTATCTACCCAGCAACACATATTTTATTCATAAATGTAGCATTAACTATTAATTTACGGGAAGAAGCAAATGTTGTGGTCTGAACTTTCTGTCTGAATACGCCGAGTTCGTGTGACTTTACTGTTTGTTGTTCATTCATACAAATTGACAAGCAACTTGATTTCATTTTAAAGTTAATAAGTTTATTTTAAAAAGTTATAAACTAAAATAATGCTCTAAACTTATTAAAAAGTTAATAACAAGTTGTAAAGTTTTAAGTTGGGAAGTGTCATCCGATGTGGTCCGAAAACCCTAGCCCTAGTTACGTCACTGTCATGTGGGGGCCGTCCATAAATGACGTCACGGGATTTTGGCCGACTTTTCACCCCCAGCCCCTCGTCACACATCGCCACCAAAAGTTAGATCCACCTCCTATATGGCGTCACAAAGCGTTGCCGCCCCGGCCCACATAAAAGCCTTGAAATCTATTTGAAAATGAGCATGTTTCAAATCCCTTTTTGTCATTTAAGGAAGTAATTAATGCAGGGGCGTCAAACATTTTTGCATGGCGGGCCATATTCCATGCAGTCAAGATATTAGGGGGTCGAAATTTAAGATAATAAACAAATAAATAGAGGTGAAAATGATTTTTAAAAACCACGTTTTTATGTTAAATAAAAAGAAGAAAATAATTTAAAACTTATAAGTTCAAGTACTTTAATTTAATATGACTAAAAACGTGGGGCGGGTTTTTTGGTTAAAAGTTAACGAGAGATCTATAAGTGAGAGAATGAGTGAACTGCATATGTAAAACCTCATAATTTAAAGCGCCTCATAAGTTATTAAATTAAATGACAGCGAAAAAAATTGTGTACATAAGTGTCGAAATTAATATCAACAAGAACATCAAAATAAACTTTCAAAACAAATGATCATTTCCGGATGTAAACACGGTATCTTAACAACTGTGACGAAAAACGAAACAATAAAATATATTAGTATTAGTCTAGTTTTATTCTTCAAACCATTTCAGATGTAAACCTCCGTTCATCTTTAATGCTTATGAAACATTTACAATGTATTTATCTCTGCATAAGAAAATGTATGTGAAATTAATTTTGAAATCAAGCACTTTATTCCTAACCATTTCTTTTTTCCTGACAAACCAAATAACCGTCACTGGACACTCGGAAAAAGAATATTCTCTGTTATTGATTTCTTTTGATGGATTCAGGTGGAATTATCTGTCAATGCCTAAAATACAAGCTAATATTCCGAACTTTCAAAGGGTACTATCATCGGGTGTTCATGCAAAAGATGGATTAAAAAATGTATTTCCCACCAATACTTTGCCAAATCACTGGTCAATGGTGACAGGGTTGTATCCCGAAAGCCATGGTGTTCTTGATAACCACATGCGAGATTTGAATATATCAAAAACATTTGTTCCACTTTATGAAGATAAAAGTTATCAAAATGATTATAGATATTATGATGCTGGCGGAGAACCAATTTGGGTCACCAATCAGATTCAAAAACAACATGGTCGAAGTGGAAGTGTGATGTGGTGGGGAAGCGATAATCAAGTGAAATGGGTTAAACCTACATTTCAAATGCCTTATGATGACATGATCACTTTTGAAAAAAGAATTGACACGATTATAGAATGGTTTAAATATGAATATCCTATCAATTTGGGCCTTGTTTACTTTCCTGAACCTGATCACACTTCTCATATGTATGGACCTAATTCTGATGAAGTTGTAAATCAGATTTTGAATGCAGACCACATCATTGGATATTTGCTAAAGAAACTGGAGGACAGTGACTTATTAGATGATTTGAACATAATCATCACAAGTGATCATGGATTTACAAATTTTAATGATAAAGTAATTATTCTTGAGGATATTATTGACTCATCTCATTATGATCTTTTAACTGACGGACCTATGACTATGTCTGCTGTTTCTATATTTCCTAAAGAAGGTAAAAAAAAATTTAATGAATATTAATACATTTTGTTTTACGTTTAGCTATGAATTATCAGATAATTTACTAAATGATCTTTCCTTTTTATCCAGAAGGTTAAAAATAATAACTGCTGTTTAGGGTTTGTAATAATTAGGGCAATACCTGATTGCAATTTTTAAGACTGGTATAATCATGCATTGTAATGTATTAAACCTTGCTATCTTTATCCGCCATACAAGTTTCAAGGATAATCAATTAACAACTAAAGTTGAGTTACATTTTTATTCCAAGTTACACTTCTTTTTTACAATGACTTCTAAATTCACCCCTCTATTGCTTAGAAGGCCTGACTGTAACTTCATCTCCACTCTTGATAAGTGCCCAGTCCAGCTCATAATTCCTTGGCTGTCCTATACAGGTGTCAGGTTTTTTAACTTGATTGTCTTCTACTACTCCCTGGCTCAGGATGCCTAATCTCAACTAAAGGTCCCCTTCTAAATCTAATTTCATGAGAAAAACAATGAAGTCATCAAGCCGTGGCTCTTAAGACCAACCCGCCCCCCCCCCACCCCCGAACTACTGCCCCTCTATTAGTGGACGGAATATTTCCACTAGCCCAGAGGTCGGCAACCTCTTGAGACGGAAGAGCCAAAAGTTACAATTTACAAAATTTCCAAGTTTTTAAAGAGCCACTTACATGAGTTTTGAAAATAAAAAAAATATAATTATTAATACTTGGGCATGGAACTGGAGAGCCTTATCTTGAAATCAAAAGAGCCACATGCGGCTCGTGGGCCCTAGGTTGCCGACCCCTGCACTAGCCTTGTTCTGGTACCTTGTGAGGAGATACTGATCTTCTATTGAGCGCCTCCCTAGGTGGCGGATAGGGGAAAGCCCACCAGAAATGAAGGGTACCGGGGAAATAAAATACCCGGGGCGGAATAAAATCAGAACCTGCTGCCTAGAAGGAAGTGGAGGGATCCACATAGGCTAGGGACCCAACCCGAACAAAGGCAGCTATCCTGAGAGCTACAAGGGGCATCCCCCCCAGAAGGTTGCAAGCAGGGCTGATGACCCTGTCACGTAAAAAGAAACGTATGAAAACAAAACCACATAAAGAAAAAAAGACTGATAACTCTGGATTTCAACCCATGCCTGACCCAAAACATGACACCAGCTGGGGGTGCGGGCATGGAGGCGGAAAGCCATGGATCAATCCGAATGGAAGGATGTGGTGGAGCCGGCCAGGGCCCTACTTTGGCTATAGTGCCATAGATGATGATTGTTCTGGTACAATGTGATGCCCATGAATGGTGTTCGGTCTCCATCCTGTGTAAATTCTCTACCCCTTGCTTTCTCCAAACCCTTGCACATATAGAGAATCCACAATAATTATGCTTTCTGGTAGGGAAACATGATATGCTTTAATAGACTTAATGGACAGACTTCAAACAAATAATTGTTTGCTAAGTTAGGTGAAATATTATTTTTGACCCCGAGTTCTCATTTACACGATATAATTCAATATACATGTATTAAGACTATGTTAATAAAAAGGGAGCATAATTATTGTTTTAGAAAATTGTGATTGAAACCAGGACAGAATATCAAACTGCCTTTGTCAGTTTTTATTTACTAAGGCAATATTAATTAAACCAGAAACCATTTTCACTAAATATATTCACACAAAAATGGCTCGTTGCAATGGTCTGGCTTTGTTTTTGGTTTAAATTCCATCACTCATACCCATTCAAGTATATATTATTTTATATTAACATGGGTGAAAAGGGGGGAGGAAAAATGAGATTTAGAACTTACTAGAGGTGATCTGTTCCATTATTGAAATAAGTTAATTCAAAAATTCAAACATCATGAGACAGTTTTGGATAAAATGGATGGTATATATTTTGGTTCCATTTTGCCTATCTGGCTTGACAAAGGATAAGGAAATAATTTATCGGTTTGTTGAGCAACATCTGAACAGTAAAGGTGGGTTGACTCTATATCCATTAAATCCCTATCACACACGACGAGGAAATGGTATTTAGAATTTCAGTAGTTTCATTGCTTAAAATTTTATTTCAATATTTGTTTGATTTGTGTTTTGCTTTTTGTTTTTCAATGAATTTGATAATACAAATCCCTAGTTATTTTGTAAATACAAATATTTATTGTCAGTACAGTAATCAATATGATTATTAAGATTAATATTCATTACCAAAACCCCTCTCCCCCTTTTTTTTAAAGAAACTTGTAAACTCATTAAAAGAAACTCTAGACTCTAGATCTCTGTAAGATTAAAATGATATCAGAATAAATAATCTTAAATTATTTGCTGGTAAGCTGGTAATCATTTAGTGTTGCATTACTTATATACTTACATATTATTTTACACTTGTTGCAGGATACTTGGAGGAAGTATTTGATTCTTTGCAAAAGGCTTCCAGCAACGGGCATTTTAATGTTTACAAGTCAGGAGACATCCCTGATCGCTTTTATTATAAGCATAACCCAAGAGTTCCGCCTATCTTAGCTATTGCTGAACCTACATATTCCTTTGTTCAGAAAAAGGGAGACAATTTTACTCTGGGTAAATTTGCTAGTAATAATTTTTACCAATTTAATTTATTATAGTCACATATAAAATTTTGTATTCATTTCAATATTTAAAACGTTTAATTTTAATGCAGCTATTATCATTATTTTTATAGGCAAATTTTAAAATTTAGATGAAGGTACCCATAGTTTGGGCATTTATAATGTAATTATTTTTACTTTTAAATTATTTTATGTAAAGTGTGCATCGTATTAATGTGTGCATCTTACTTAAAATATGTTTTACATGTATGCTATGTGAGGCAGATGGCTAGGCTGTATGCGTCTTATGCAATTTTTGTTTATACAAATCGCCAAAACTTTTGTCTTATTCATTGGTGTGTGTTATAGGCAAAAAATATTTTTAATTTAATAAACAAAATGTACAAAACTGTAAGTCATTCACACTTAATTGTATTTATTTACCATTGCAGCTGGAAATCATGGTTACGACAATGAAATCTCAGACATGCACCCATTTTTCATGGCTATTGGCCCCTCTTTTAAAAAGGGTTTTATTGTTGACACATTTAATATTGTGGACATCTACCCTTTGATGTGTCATCTGTTGGGTCTCCATCCATCTGCTAACAATGGCAGCATGAAAGTTGTATCTTTACTGCTGCGTGATGGTCCAGAAAATACTATGTGGACTTTTGGTACCTGTAAGTAATATCTATGAAAGCACTGCTTTAAAAATAGTAATAATTTTTGTTTTGGAATATGAATAACATTGTATTGGCTACAAAGCGCTACTAAAAATCAGAGTAATATATCAATAATTATAAACCACCACAACACAAAGCACACTGACTACACCTCTATCTTAAGCACAATAAAGGAAATCTCCTTCAAACAATGGAAACATAAAATATGTAGATATAGGCAAAATCACTTAATCTTAATTTTGCTCCTCTCAGGTGACATAGAACTTAACCCAGGCCCAGTATCATCTAAATGTCAAATTTGTATTAAGGCATGCACTAGCAAACAAGGAACCATTCAGTGTGACACCTGCAATGAATGGTACCACATAGCATGCCTGCATATTAACACACCAAAGCACATAGCAATAGGCCTAAGAAATAAATATGCATCTTGGCACTGCATACATTGTGGGTTGCCCCAAATCAGTTCAGATTTATTTAACTATAAGGACCTGATCACCACAAACTCTTACAGTGTTTTGGCTGATCCTTTTATAAATAAACCACTAGATAAAATGAAACCTACCACACAAACCCATAAAATTACCCATAAAAAATCTAATAATAATAATAATCAAAACATTCTCAAAACACTAATAGTTAATTTCCAAAGCATAAAAAATAAAATTCCAGATTTAGAACTACTTATAGAAACAGAAGAACCAGACATAATTGCTGGTTCTGAAACTTGGTTGAACCCCAACATATATAACTCTGAGATTTTAAACACCAATTATACTATTTTTAGGAAAGACAGACCAGACAATTATGGAGGAGTGCTACTTGCAATTAAATCAAATATCATAGCTGAAGAAATTACTACACAGCCAAATTTTAATATAGAGTCTATTTATTGTAAAATAATTACACCAAACTCATCCCCACTTATTGTAGGCAGTATATATAGACCTCCGAATACAAACCTAGAATACATGAACAATCTTTGTAGTCAATTAACTTTCATAAAAGAGAATAATAAAAATGCAGTTCTATGGATTATGGGGGACTTTAATCTTCCAGATATAAATTGGAAAAATTTTACAATTGATAACCATCAAACTAACAAAGACATTAATGAACACTTTTTAGACACTATACTATAAACAATATAAACCTAGAACAGATAGTAAAAACAGCAACAAGGAAAAATAAAACACTAGATTTATTCCTAACAAATAGACCAGGACTAGTGTTAGACTATAAAATAATTCCATGACTGTCCGACCATGATATTGTTAGGGTCACCAATACAATAAAAACTAAAATTAATAAGATACCCAGAAGAATAATCTATTTTTGGAATAAATGTAATTCAATAAAACTAAACCAATCAGCGGCTAACTTCCAACAAACTTTCCTAAGTAAATTTAACACAATTAGCCCAGTAGAAGAAATTTGGAAAGATATAAAAACAAATCTAAAAACTATAATGGATGAAAATGTTCCAACAAAACTAACATCAACTAAAATTAACAAATGCTGGTTCAATTCTAGATTGAAAAAGCTATGCAAACAAAAAGAGAACTTATTTAAGAAATATAAAGCTACCTATTCATATAGGATACACAAAAAATACTTAAAGATTAAACACTTGACACAAAAACTTAGTCGAAACCTCCAAAATGAATATATAAACAATGTAATTGCCAAAGATAACAATAAAAACTTATGGTCCTTTATCAAATCTAAAAAATGGAACCTTCAGGAATAGCCACACTAAAAGGCTCAAATAATAAAACCTATAATGATAATGAAACTAAAGCTAATATCCTTAACACATATTTTGCATCATCTTTTTCTGCCTCAGGCGACAAGGAAGTTTTAATAAATTTAAATAAAATGGAGGAAATAGGTAACATAACTGTAGATGAGATAGGTATACATTCACTCCTAAAAAACTTTAAAATAAACAAAGCTACTGGCCCAGATGATTTGCCTGCAAGGTTATTAAAAGAACTAAGCAATGAATTGTCCCCAATCCTTGTAGTTCTCTTTCAAGCCTCTCTAAACCAGGGTAAAGTGCCCCAGGATTGGAAATTAGCTAACGTAACTCCACTCTTTAAGAAAGGGGATAAATCAGACCCTGGTAATTACAGACCTGTATCACTCACTAGTATCACCTGTAAATTACTAGAACACATAATATATAGTAGAATAGTTAACCACCTTGACAAATATAATGCCCTATGCCCACATCAACACGGCTTTAGAAAAAACAGATCATGTGAAACACAATTAATAGGTTTAATAGATGAACTATCAAAAGGCTTAGACAAAAATGATCAAATAGATACAATATTACTAGACTTCTCAAAAGCATTTGACAAAGTTCACTACCTTAGTTTACTTAAAAAACTTAACTACTTTGGAATCTCAGGTTCCTTACATCACTGGATCCAAGACTTCCTTTTGGGCAGGGAGCAAACTGTAATAATTAATGGATCTAAATCTGCACCAATAAAGGTTAACTCAGGAGTTCCACAAGGAACTGTGCTAGGTCCCTTACTCTTTTTAATTTATATAAATGATTTACCCAACAACATCTCAACAGGTACAAAAGTTAGGTTATTTGCTGATGATTGTATAATCTATAGAACAATTAAATCAGAACAAGACAGCAAAATTTTACAAAAAGACTTAGATGAATTGATAAAATGGGAAACTAACTGGAGTATGTCTTTCCACCCAGAAAAGTGTCAACTGTTAAGAGTAACAAAGAAAAAGAAACAAATAAACTCAAAATATTACATTCACGGAAAAGAACTGACCCAAACTAAAGATGCAAAATACTTAGGAGTCTTAATAAATGAGAAACTATCATGGAATCCCCATGTCAATGAAGTTATTAAAAAATCAAACAAAACCTTAGGCTTTATAAAAAGGAACTTTAAAAAATGTAATAGAGATATAAAACTAAAATGCTACCTCACTTTGGTGAGACCTGTACTAGAATATGCATCTTCTGTATGGGACCCATCCAACAAAGAAAACATTGATAAACTAGAACAAATTCAAAAAAGAGCTGCCAGATTCATTACTGGAGAATATACGAAACTGACAAGAATAACACCATTAGTTAAATCATTAAACCTTGAAACACTAGAGGATAGAAGAACCAAAAGCAAAGTAGTAATCATACATAAAGCAATTAATTCTAATTTAGAAATACAACACAAAGATAACTTAATACAACCCTCAGATAGACATAAGGATAAAAACACCTTTCTTATTCCGTATGCAAGAACAAACACATACAAGTTTTCCTTCTTCCCGTCCGGAATTCGGGCGTGGAATGGGTTGCCTGAAGAATCCAGGAAAACCAACACTTTATCAACATTTAAATCTCTAATAAAAATGCAGGACTAAACACAAACCATAGATAAGCGTAGGACGCAATAATCTTCTGTATAGAAGGAGCGTCTGTAAACAGATAAGATAAGATTATAAGAGAAATATCATTAGACTTTAAAGTAAAAGAATATTATTATTTATAATTTTCATAGTAGGAAAGTTCATGTATAGTTTCAATTTATTTTTTGCTTCTTGACTGGTTTTTGTTAATTTTTTAGAACTCATTATCAGTACCACTATTTATTTACATAGAAAATTTTTAATTTATATTGCAAAGTGCATGCAAGAATATTTAATCTTTGTCTTACCAATGCATTATTTAAATTTCAGATATATTAGTGCTTATTGTCATAGCCAGCATTGGAGGCGTATTTACAGTAGCAGCTTGTCGACAACATCGATATTTAAAGCGCAGGATTTTACAACTGAGGCTATCTCCCCTTCAGACAACAATCAAATATTCCACACCACCCACGGGGGGAGCCAAGACATCCTTGTTGTCTGGTGATGATGAGGATGAAGATGATTTTGATGATGCGCATGATGATGATAAAATGTTAGAAATAGTTGCAAGCAAATGGTAGCATGCTTGGCTTTTTCAAAAGTAGGTTTAAGTGAATATTCAGGAATAATTGATTTGTATGCAAATTTAAATATTTTTAACAAATTTTTAATGAATGGTTATTTCAATTTAGTTAACTTTAGTTAAAATTTAAAACTAGTTGAATTTGTTGAAATTAGTAACTGTTATGAAATTAGTTATTAGAGTCATTGGTCTACATCTTATAATGTTAGATATGGGGTCAGACTTAAAATATGTTGAGAATGGATATGTTTTCCATGAATATACAACATTTTGATAAAGAGCCATCCAGAACAATATATTGTGGATGCAAGAAGTCTAACTTCCAAATATCTACCCCTAATGTTATAATGTACATTTTTTTTTACGAATTCCCATGTGTACACGCAAATTGTAATTGTTCACACACTGCTCCTGAACTAAAAGTATGCTATTGATAAGAATTTCTTGTAATATTTTAATTGTTTTTCATATAATCAGATAATCAATATGATATATATACAGCACTACTTTTAAGACACTTTCTTGAGTCTGCTGAAACTCTTAGCATCCTAGGATAAGCCAACAAATGATGACATGGTACTGTCACTTAGTGTAGAAGAATGTCTGTAATAAGGGTTGTCACCATCAGGGTAGTTGTTATGTATTACCTTTTGGCATAACAATAAGCTGTGGCATGAAAATATTCCAATAGTCTCTATTCTGAAATTGAATTTTCTGGATTAACTGGTGCAATCATGTTCAAGAGGGGCCATTTTCAAGCCTTTAAAATGTGATTATACTAAGACTCAGTGATGAAACATGTATCTTATGTTTTTCATTAGCATTAAATAAATGTGTTTAAACAAGATCCAGATTAAGTTCATTTGTATGTTGAAATGTATTAGAATACAAAAAATACTTACTTTATTAAAATTGATCATTAACACATAATTGTTATATATTGTACAGAATTTTTTTTAAATAATTTATTTTCAAGAGTCAGACATGTATTCTTAACATCTATTACCACAATTGAATATCATGCAAACAAAATCTACTGATGTACCAAATTAATTTTTTAATAACTTAAATAAAAATTCAGTTCAGAGGCTATAAAGTTAAGAATAGCATTTCTTTGAATATCAATGTTATGCCTCCATTGTTGTGATTTTTTTTATCAGTTTAGATAGAGTTTCATAATATGCTGAAATTAGTTACATGTATTCATAAACAGTTTTTAAACATGTACATGAGTCCCATCTATTCATTACTTGTGCTTTGAGGTTGTCAATTTTTTAGATTCTGCATACCTTTAGAAGGGCATGGAAGATTTGTTCACGAGCACTGCAATAATTATTCTGATATTGTGGGGAAACTCCTGATTTTTTATTATTTTCTAAGACTATAAAATAACATTGTAATTTGTCCCAATCATCATACTTTTTGGGTTGAGTTTTCACAAATATGGTAATAATAGTAAATTACCAAGTCACAACTTATAATGCCACTGATTATAAAGGAAACATTGAAATTTAAGCATAATTTTTATTAGAATGGGGGAGAGAGTTTCTTATTTGAATTTAAACAAGATGGAAAGATTGCTTATAAATGTACATATAAATGTACATATAAATGTATGAAAATTATACATTTTTGCAATTAGCAATGTATGATTTTCAAGCTGTCAAACATATAGTATGATATAGAGGAATAACTGCACACTTTTCCATTTGCATTATAGAATTATAAATTGTGTAGGGTATATTATGAAAAAAATGTCTTACTAATTCACATAGTACTCAATATCAACTGCAACATCAAAAGATTTGTAAGTTATATTGGATATGTTTGGTTTTATTGTTTAAGTTTTTAAAAAGTTACTTAAAATATTAGAATTTAAAAATTCATTTTTTGTTAATAAATTTAATGTTTTGATTTCAGAATTTGAAAGTGCCTATCTTTACTATAGATTTGGATCATAACTGCAATTAATTTTTATGTAATTTTCCATATTATTTATTAATTAGAATGAGATTAAATATTTTACATGAATAGTCAAATTTAAAAAAGGAAAATTTCAAATCATCAAAAGTTGGATTTGGATAGCTTTAGATTATTAAAAGACATCAAGGTTTTAAAGTTAAAATAAACAAAGCTATCTAACATTTGTGCAATGAATTCAATAATCTTTTATTAAGAAGTAAAATAGACATGTTTTGTAAAGTTTCAAATTACATGTAATGTGTTGTATAAAATTGATATTCAACAGAAAAGTTCATAATTTTTTTTTACTTGTTTACTTTTCTAATAAAAGTTTATTAATTTGTCTAATGCTCTTATGCATTAAACCTATATATGATTTCAAATTGATTTGTTGTATTTAGTTGGGAGGAAACAAATCTTTTATTTTTTGACTAGCTTTCTTGCAAAATTGAAGAAGAAAAAAAGTTCATGATTTATAGATGAAAAAATTATTGTAAATGATTTGTAGACTACTAAGTTGTTATTCATTATGTAAGAATTTTTGTTTCTTCATTTCCTTTGTTATGCTAGTAAATACATTTTCAAAAATAAGAAATTTATGTTTTGATGATCAGATTTAAAATTTAAAAAAATACATTTTGTAAAAAATCTCTTTAGCTTAAGTAATGTATATTTTATAGTTTATTCTAAGTTGTTTTTTTATGTAGCAAATGCTTTGAAAATTATATGCATTATTCATTTTAATTTTATTCTCATTTTTAAAATAATTATCATGAGTGTGATAATTTATAAAGAATAATGAGAGAGAACAGACTAAATTGCTTTATAATTAAATGTAATGTATTAAACACACATCTAATAGATGAATGGAAGTATGCTGATTAAATTATGAAAGTTTCAATGTTTAAATAATATGCTGACACATTGGCAGAAAAATAAAACTGCTATCAACCAGCAACCCAGGCACTCGCACATAAAGCACATCTCTCAAATTAAAGCTTTTTGTTATGTCTTTGGGTTTCAAAACAATGGGTTTCAATTTTTCCATTGCGTGGATCTCAATTACTTTAGATAATTCCTGAACCCAATCCCTGAATAGTATTTTGAAATGGGACAGCCCTAATTTACACTATTAAAAATTAAGTATCTTCCTCAATTAGATTATGCATTAGTTTTGACTATACTATTACCCGTGATATTATGTATAAAAACTTTTCATAAACTTGTGACATCCTTTTGTTTAAATTAAATTTACATTTTCATTGGGCCTTTAATTTTTTTTTAATTTTTAAGTAAAATATAAAAAAGGGAATTTTTAAAAATAAAAAAATGGTGATATAAAACTTAAAATGTCAAAGAACAGACATACAGCATTAAAATGTAAGGATGCAATGTGTAGTGTAAAAATGAATGGCTTAATTGTGGCATGGTATGAAAGACAATAAAATTAACAAAAAAACTTTTTTTTAAAGATGAGGCCCAGCTGCAGTGAGGAATGTTAGAATCTGGCATGAAAATGCAGAAACTAAATTTTTAGTCACAAACTAAGTAGTCACACATGGGGAATCAGAACTCAGAAGTGTTATTGATATTTATTGTGATCGATTGTGGGATTTAATGTGAGATATAAAATTTGATCAACTAACACAAACGTTCTGAGTGTGACTATTTAGTTTGTGACTAAAAAAATATTTTCTGCTTTTTCATGCGAGATTCTACATTCCTTACTGCAGCTGGGCTCATCTTTTTAAAAAATCTTTTTTGTTCATTTTATTTTCTACTTTTACGCGTTAACAAAAGATTAGTAAAACTTAATTTCATTCATGAAAATTTAAACTCTTTAAACAACCCCGTAAAAACAAAGTTTTTTACTATAAATCCCTTATATATGAGACATAACTAAAAAGTATTGATCATGCTTAAACGCGACAAACATTTACAGACTGAGATTGCCTTAAAACGGAGGGGGCGGGGAAAAGGTTTGATCACGGATGGCTGAACTTAACTCAGCGTGACGCGTAAAATGTCAACAAAAGCTGGCCGCTACATATAGAGATAAACTAAAAATGCATTAATTACGGTACAGTCGATCGATCTGAAAATTTAATAGCTCTATCCTCCCCACAAGCCAAACCTACTGTGAAAATTTCAGCTCTCTAGCAAGTCAGAAAACGTGTTTATGAGCGTTTTTGGAAAAGTTGACGACAGAACCGGAATCGTTGACGACATATACAGATCCGGAATCCTGCACAAGTTAATAGGATAGGGGCCTCAAAAAAGATAGTGCCTGATCCGGCATCCAACTTCTCTGGGCCTGTTTTCTTTGCTTTGTTTTCTTTTTCTTCTCTGTAATGAAACTGAAAGCCACAAAACGTCTGTGAAGCCATCAATGAAACGTGTTAATCTCTTAACTGTATCTTTAAATTAGTTGTACTTTTTACCTTTAAAAAAAAAGAAATGAAATTTATGGAATTTGTTTATTTAAAAAAAATATTACAAATTTAATGTTTATTCTTATATTTAAGTAAGAAAATGCAAATCAAGGGTTTTCATTTCAAAAATAGGTAGCTCAGTCTAAAGCAATGAGCTATTTTTAAAAAAAAATTAAGTACATTGCATGGTTAAACTTGTTTAGGGTCAAAAGTTCATGATAAAATTCCCAGACACTAGTTAGGAAAATAAAGGCGGATGGGCATTGTGCCACACTGCCCACACAATCCCCTCATAGTCTCGAGGCCTTTGAACGCTGAGTCACATGCCAACAGAACAGAATCAGAATTGTCTGTACATTCTTATAAGACCCTAGGACTCAAGAATCATCTGCTCAGAAGGGGCGTCTCTAAAAAAAAATTCAACTGTGCAAGGTTTACTTTCTAATGGTTATTATTGATGTTCAAAATCTAAGTCAAATATTTGGTTTATTATGGTAACACAAGATACTCAAAAACATGGGAGGGTGCGATTAATTATCTAAATCTTCAAATATGTTATAGTTATAGTAGGCCCTAAATAATTTTGGATGAAGTTCACTTATTTTATAATACAAGCATGTAGGCTACTAAAGGGAGATATCCTATATAATAAAAGGCTAAGTTATGTCCGGTCATCGATAGCGATTGGTCTCTCAAACACACATGACTCCTACAGCCAATCATATCAAGTTTATGGGGACGTTCAAAACGAGTTATTTTTGGTGCAGTATTTCTTCCAAGACTTTATTTTGAGTTATGTGCGTTGGGATTTATAGTCAAAAGCTCTGTTTTTACGAGTTATTTATTTTAACTACATGTATAATGAATAGTATTTTTGACGCAATGTACATGTATGCCGGTCGAGACGGCCGTTGAAGGGGAGTTACAACATGCCATCGAACGGTGGCGGAACGGGCTTGGTTGCTCGTATATATATATATAAGACATACGGGTTTTTCTCCATGATTAAATTCTTCTGACACTCTGCTGAAATGTAAATGAAGATGGTTATTACTCAGTTCGATGGAATCTCATCGTTACTTGTGATTAACCACATAGTTTCTTAATCAATGTTGTCTAAGGGGCGGTATATAAATGATGTCACGCGCCTAGGTGGGGAAGGGGGTCGAGCATGTGTGACCGGGGGGGGGGTGTTTAAGAAATGTGACGTCCCATCAAAACAAGCATAACTTAAAATATTTGATTGCTTGCAATTTATTTAATGACATTTCACATGGCTTGTTACGATATTAGAGTGCAGCCTTACACTAAATACATTCTAAAATGACAATAGAGTGATTTGAAACATGCTAATTTTCAATTATGGACGGCCCCTAAAGACTTTCCAAAAATCTACAAATATGAAATAGAGACACAGTTCCCAGTCTATATTATCTTATCTGTAGCAGACGCTCCTTCTATAAAGAAGATTATTGCGTCCTACGCTTATCTATGGCTTGTGTCTAGTCCTGCATTCTTATTAGGGTTTTAAAAGTTGATAAAGAGTTGGTTTTCCTGGTTTCTTCAGGCAACCCAATCCACGGCCGAATTCCGGACGGGAATAATGAGAATTTGTATGCTTTTGCTCATTGCTCCATGACAATTCTGAGGGTTCCTGTCTGGTCAGCACATGATATTTCTCTACTTATCTGGGCCTTTCCATCCGTGCGTGTTCACGTGATTTTAAAATTAATATACTGTTAATAAAGTAGGGGTCTACTGAAAAACTTGCTTGGTACAGATGATAAGTAGGGTGATCCCTCGTCCAGTGGCGTAGCTAAAGGGGGGCGGTGGGGGCGGTCCGCCCCGGGCGTCACACATATAGGGGCGGCATTAGTGGCATTTGAAAAGTGCAACCTATTCCGACAACCAACCTTTTTCTTTTGAAGGGGGAAAACCAAGGTGAAACAAAAATATTCGAAATTTCTAATCCTAATTAATGGATTCCCACAACATTTGTTTGATTACATAGTGGATGTGTGGATGTTATAACTAACGCAAAACCGTTCAAAAATTTAAAATCACTCAAAAAAGGTATCGATTTGTTTGGAAAATTAAGCGGTATACGGTACGACCAGATGATGCTTTTATAAGAAAACTACACAAAAAACACATCACCGCTTGGCCCAATAATGTGCTATTAATATCGCCATGATGGTTTTTGCGTGGAATTTCGACATCCGCAGAATGATGCGCGAACAAGGACCTACAATTCATGGTGGTTCAAATATTGTGTTTAACTTGCAAGTATTAATTTATATAAAATATAGGTAATTTATATTACTGTTTGAGTTTTCAGAAAAATTATTGTAAAGTACGTTATTAAAAATTAAATTTATTTTGTTTTTATTGCATTGAAGTAGCACACATAATTTATGTTTTTCATTAAAAACGGTTATTCTTTAAAAATGTTAAGCTACCATTAAAGTAATGTAAATAATTTTAATTCGTCTATTTTATGGAAAATTATTAAGATTTATGGCAAGAACATGAAAATATTCAAATTTCTCCGTTAATAAACACCACTATAGGCATAAATAATTTCGAAAATGACATACTTTAAAATTTCAAGCGTCTTGGAAAAATTGACATCTGAAGAAGTAACTAGTAAAACGAGATAAGATTCTAAAATTTTATTCAATTCAATGCAATCTTTTTCTTTTCTATGTTATCTCAATTTATGGGAACCCGTCATTTTTTAAATTAATGCAAACCCATTGCATGGAACAAAGAGATGTGCTAATACAAAACGCTGTTATATCAGTCAAACAATTTGTGAAGAGTTGGAGATATAACCTACATTTAGTACATAAAAAAAAACTTTATTTTATTGACATTGATAAAGAACAGTTCAATATTGAAAGAAAAAGGATCCAGGTTTTTATGGCTGTATCTACACTACAAGAAGAGGCATTATGTTAGAAAAACGGGGGAAATGGCACCCCTTGATCTATTAAAATATATTCAACAGTAAGATTGGAAAATTCTGTACCCAAAATTGTAATTTTGCTATGAATTTTTTCAACAAGGGCTATCAGTGTCGCTAGTTGTGAAAGGAGCTTCTCCAAAGTGAAATTGATAAAAAATTATCTTCGTTCCACAATGAGCGATTTAAGACAACAAAATCTTGAAATATTGTCCATAGAACAAGATATAACAAATAATTTAAATTTTGATAGCATAATTGACGATTTTTCTATTATGAAAGTTGTGAAAGTAAATTTATAAATATGATTACATACTAATGTAAACAATTTCTTTCGTTGTAAAAAAAAATCATTTATTTATAAATATATAATAAAAGAATAGTAATTGAAAAACGTTTTTTTCCCTTGTGGTGTAAATTTGGAATATGTTTTGTCTCATTTGGGGGGGGGGTCGGAACCTGCGACCTCAGTAACTTTCTTGTGGCCTTTAAAAAATGTATAGTGTATTTTTATAAATGTGTATTTATAGGTATATCATCTTATGCGGTCTCTTTAGTTACTGCTTACATACATATGGCATGCAATGGTAAACATGTTCCCCACCTTTACTTCGTTTCAATCACAATTATTTATTTATGTTTATTAATTTATAAAAACCATCATATAATCGACTAATTTGCCGCCCATAAAAAGAGTCACGCGATTTTGGCTGATTTTTCACCCCCTCCGCCCTCGTCACACCTTGTCACAAAAGCTTAAACCCCTTCTTCAATATGACGTCATAAAGTTTTGACACCCCCCCCCACCATAAAGCCGTATTTTCTATTTGAAAATAACCATGTTTCAAATCAAATTTTTGTCATTTAAGTATGTTTTTAGTGCAAGGCTGCACTCTGATATCGTAACACGCGTTTTACTTAAACGTCATGTAATCAAGTGTCATTAATCAATATTTAAGTGGAAATTTTATTTAAAGTTGTGCGTTTTGACGTGACGTCACATTTCTCAAACACAACCCCCTCGTCACACATCGTCACATGTGTATGACTCCCTTCCCCGCCCCCGGTGTGTGACGTCATTTATGGACGGTCCCAAAAAAGGGCGGCACATTGGAGACCGCCCCGGGCGGCAAAAGTTCTAGCTACGCCATTGCCCTCGTCATTTCTCTTATTGTGATAAGTCTATGCTCTTTGGTATTATTTTTAAATTAATTTGCCATTCTACCATTCAGTAGAAGTGTTTCGTTTGATAATACTTAATACCGTGTTAAATAAAAATGTGTAGTAAAATATTGAAGGAACACCTGTCTTATTTGGAGACCACAAATTATGATTACTAACATATTTCGGATTTAGCTCAAGTGCACCCGAGATCTCGATTTGAACTTTTTGTTTGTTTACGTTACAATCTATCTTTATCTATAAACTTCTGAGTTAGTCTAGTCATATTATTGTCCGTTAGTATTTATTTCCAAAATGCCAACCACACTGAAACGAAAATTTTGTTTCTCTCAGAAGAATTTTGGGTATACTTTAATTTTCATTTCCTTCCTTATAATTATTTCAATATCACTTTCTTTTGTATTCTACAATTTAATTGAGATCAACGATGACAGCGTCAGATCCAACGATGCCATGATCAACTATGAGAAAGATTTTCCTCTTCTAATAGTCTCATTTGATGGATTTCGTTGGAATTATTTGAATCGAACATCTACCCCACATTTTGATCACGTAATAAGTAATGGAGTTTTTGCTACCCATGGTCTAACAAATGAATTTGCAACATCAACATTGACAAACCATTGGTCTATGGTAACAGGCTTACACCCTGAGGATCATGGCATAATTGAAAATGAAATGTTTGATCCAGTCATCAATAAGAGTTATATTCCATTATATAAGGACAAATTTGCCATGAATGACCCTCGCTTTTACAATACTGGAGTTGAACCTATTTGGGTAACAAATCAACTTCAAAAGAAAAATGGACGGAGTGGAAGTATTATGTGGTGGGGAGCTGAAAATGAAATTAAAGGTATTCACCCAACTTACCACATGCCATTTGACTTAGAAGTTGATTCTAAGGTTAGAATTGACAAAATGATAGAGTGGCTATCTGATGAAAACCCAGTCAATTTAGGATTATTATATTTTTCTGAACCTGATCACACAGCTCACGCATATGGGCCAGATTCTGAAAATGTAACTGAAATGATACAATATGCAGATCACCTTACTGGCTACCTGTTGGAACAACTAGAGAAAAAATCTATTTTAGGGGGAATTAACATAATAATAACAAGTGATCATGGATTTGCACCTGTTTCAAAGTCAAGATTAATTAATCTTGATAAATTTGTTGACCCAAGTTTATATCACATGGTTCATTATACTCCAGTTGCTGCAATAATTCCAAAAGAAGGTAGATTAATTTAAAATATAAATAAGCTTAGTTGGTCATTAATTTTTTTAACTAGTTTAGTATACCAGTATTGAACTTAAATATTAGAACAAAGTTTTTATCAATTTAGAGGAAATTAGGGTAGCCTGATTTCACTAAAGATTAGAATTCCACTGTCCATCATTAAATAATTCACTATTTTTTGTTTCAGGTCAGGAGGAATTTATTTATGAGCAACTGACAGCCAATGCTGAGAGAAACCACTTCCATGTTTATAAGAAATCAAACATTCCAGAGAGACTACATTATAAAAAGAATATCAGAGTCACTCCAATTATTGCTATAGCTGATCTCTCATATAGCTTTATCAGTAATATGTCTGAAGAAAATTTTAAACAACGTAAGCCAATTTATTTTATAATTACACAGTAACTGGAATATTTTCAACAAATATAATTAAAAATCTTTTCTCAACTTTATCTTTAATTTTGTTTTTACAATGAGTTTTTTTTTAAATAAAACATTTTTCATGACACATCGCAATTAAAGAATGTTGTGTAGTATAAGTTTCAGTAACCGTAATAAAGTTTTTAAAAAAAGGTAAATTGCTGCTGGGTATGAGAGGTATCTGTGGGGTAAGTTTGATAATCCCTTAATAGAAATATCTTAGTAAATATATAGCAGGATATCTTGACCAAAAAAATTCTTTTAGGTGTGACAATATAGTATGTCCATAAAAGTTATTTTTATGTTAAAATATTACTTTTTCCTCTAAAAGACTGATGATCAATATAAAACCTGCATGCTTATCAACAGGTGGAAACCATGGTTATGATAATATACATGAAGATATGCGGCCATTTTTCATGGCTATGGGACCATCATTTAAAATAAATTTCAAGGTGGAAACTTTCTTACTGCTTGATATCTACCCTTTGATGTGTCATTTACTGAATTTACATCCAGCTCCCAATAATGGCAGTATGGATGTTGTTTCACTTTTGCTCCGCAGTGAAAACATCATCACTTTTGCGTATCTTCCATGTAAGTACATGACTGCTGAGCATTAGCCTATTAAAATAACTGTTAAAAAAGGTAATATTTTTGTATTGAGCAGTGAGCAGGTTGTTTTTTAGGTTGAAGTTTTTGGATTTTATTTGTTTATGACATTATACTATTTTGGTGTCAATTTTTGTTTACAGATAAAAAGAAGTTTTATGCTTTGTATGTTTGTTTTATAACATTTTATGAATTGGTTGAAACACATTTTTGTTAGTTTAAGAACTAATTTCCCAATATCATCAGTGTGGTAAACATGTATCATTTTATAATAAGAAAATGGGGTGTGTGTTTTTTTTTGGAAGTAATAAACAAGTTTATCTCTAAAGATCATGTTATTATATTTTTATTTAATAAACTCATCAACACTTGGGCTCTGAAAAGATTTTTTTTAGCATTTTATATGCAATCAATTTTTTATATGTGACATTTGTTTTAAGCAAATAATCAGTAACCAATGTGGGCAGAATGCCCAGTGACTAAATAAATTTGGCCCCAGCATTCAACAACTCATTGTGTGATTCCATTGACCATGCATGTCTTTGTGTCAAATATACTGTGCATCCACTTTCTGTATGTGTACAGCAACCCTATAAAAAGTGACTGTGTTGACAACTGAACCAGAAAGTGTGTGATGCCTCTATATTTAGAAACAATGTGTCTGATAACCATTAGAGCATCAAGCTTTTTTTATACTCATTTTTTTTTAGTTCATAATTTTAGGTATGAAATAATTTATGCAGGTGCCTCTAATTTAAAAGAAATATGTTATGCTTTATTTTATGTAGTACATTAGTTAGATTATTTTATGAGTTTAAAATATTTTCCATTATTAGATTTACAACCATATTTGCACTGTTCAAACCATTGTTAACCATAGTCCTGTTTTTATATGTGATGAAAGGGGCACGGTGGTCAAGTGGCATGCGCGCTTGGCTGGCGTACCGATGGTCACGGGTTCGAATCCTTGTGAAGGCAAGAATTTGTTTCTGGGGCCTAGGGCGTCCCTGAGTCCACCCAGCTCCGAATGGGTACCTAACATTAGTTAGGGGAAATAAAGGCGGCTGGGTAATGCGTGGAACCCTTATAGCCGAGGCCTGTGAACGCTGCATCACTTGCCAACAGACCGGCATGGTCTGTGGACGCATTAATCTTCTGTATAGAAGGAGCGTCTGTATAGATAATACAAGAAAGGAAATAGTGACTAAAATAACTTTTGGAATATAAAATGTTTAGCACTTTCTTTGCAAGAGGGCCTTTGAGGGTCAAATGAGGAGAATGGAGGAAGGTTGTAATCCTAAGAATCTGCTTCTAGGCGAATTGGGAAAGGGAGAAAGTCTATTTTGCTGCCATGAGTCCAATTTAGGATATTAGCCGAATGAAAATGAAAGACGCTAAAATATAAACCAACAAATATGAACACATTACTGAGTACCTATCCAGCTGGTAAACAGAAGTGTATAAGGGAGTTAACCAGGCTTAAGAAAGGCAAAACAGAGCCCTTGCAAAAAAAACAGGCCAAATTTAACCTGGAGTCACTTTTTGTCTGTGAGCAGTTTAACCAAGACTGCCCTTCCAGGATCAGCTTCTTAAGCCATTCGAGAAAGTGCCATTCTCATAATCATTCTCCTATTGTCCTGGGAAGACAAATTATTATACATGTATGCAGTAAATATTTTTTGTTGTTAAATATAAGAATATATAACATGGATGTGTGCAAAGAAAGTAGTTGGTGGGAAAATGTATAGAACTAAGAGGTTATAATCTTGTGATAAAAAATTCAGGAATACATTGAATTGTGATGAAATGAGTAAATAGATTTATGAATTTTTATTTTAAATTATGTTTTTACCTTAAATTTCTTGGTGAGTAGAATCAACTAGACAGTAGATGTTATTTTAACTTCTGAGTTATCCTCCTATATAACTAAAAATATACTTTTTTTTTCCCATTTCAGATATTGCATTCTTTATAGTAGTTTCTGGGATGCTGGTCACCGGTGCTGTTTTCTGGTGCAAGTACAAGTCCAGTGTTAATAAGTCATCCTTCCATCAAACTGAACGTGTTTCTTCAAACAATGAAAGTGATTCATATCTTGCACTTCTTGAAAATGAAGCAGATGAAAATCATTACCAATAAAATGATTTTTTTCACAGATGTAATAGAATACTCCAAATGACAACTTTCTGTTTGATCTTTCCAGATACTCATATTACATGTATTTTGAAAATGCTTGTTTTGGATGTGACATCACGTATTAAAAAATAAAAATGGTATTAGCATTAGCATTTTATTATTGTAGCATATCTCCCTTTTCGATCAAGTGAAAATTAACATTTATAATATAAAATATTTTTGAACAAAATGTCAAGAATCTCGCTAAAATTACTTTTGATTAATTGTCCTCAGTGAAAACTTTATACAAATAATTTTATTTAATCTTTACTTTTTTTTTAAAGCTTAAATCATTGAGTACTTGAATTTTTCTATCATGGCAAGTGTTGGTTTTTAAGGTGATGAAAGTTAGATTATGGGATGCTTTTACGTCATGGTACGTTGAAACATCTGTCTAGACTTGTTTTTTGTAATAGTTATAGTATTATTAACCATTAAAAGTTTAACAACATGGCATATAGTCTTTATTTTAATATCTTTATTTTCACATTCTATAAATGCAATACTAACTTAATCAAAGATTTGTAAAAATAAAGTAAGTAATACTGATCATAAAAATTATGGTCGCAATATTTTATATTGATTAACATTTGTGATAGCTCACAACTTGATTAAGGACTCGAACTCCAGATGAGCATAAAATAAAAGACATAAATTAAAGTAACTGAAATAAAAGAAATTCCATTTGCAAGAACAGATAAAAATCCTCCTTCTTCCAGTTTGGAATTGGGGTGTGCAATGTGTTGTCTAAACAAACCAGGAAAACCAACACACTATCAACTTTCAAAACTAACAAAAATGTGAGAAATAGACAGAAAGAATGGCCATGTCAAGTGAGTCGCTAGCCATTTTTTGTTTTCCTTGTGATTGCGCAAACTATACAAAGTCAAATGACTAGTTAAAGGGTAGAGATAAAAACTCACACCAATCTCAATCACTTATTATTAGATAACTGAAACCTTTACAAAAGTGCTGCTCCAGGAGGGGGCCCCCTTCGGACCTTTGCCCCTCTGGCATATGTTAAATTTCTCAAAAGTCAACTCTCTAATTTCAAACACGTATAACTATCAGTGTTACTTTATTAGCTAACTAGCAAAATACCCGCGCTGCGCACAGGAAAAGTGGGATTCGGTTAGCGTTGGGGTCAAATAATACCTGATAAAATTTGAATATAGGGACCGTCCATAAATGATGTCACACGATTTTGTCCGTTTTTTACCCCCCTCCACGCCCTTGTCCCACATCATGACAAAAACTTAGACTCCCCCCCCTCCAATATGACCTCACAAAGTTTTACACCCCCCACCTCATAATAGCCGTAATCTCTATTTGAAAATGAGCATGTTTCAAATCAATAATTTTTGTCATTTAAGAACGTATTTAGTGTAAGGCTGCACTCTAATATCATAACACGTGTAATTCCATGTGAATCGTCATTAAATAAATTTTTAGTAATCAAATAGTTAGTGGAACTTTTATTTAAAATTGCGCGTTTTGATGTGACGTCACATTTCTTAAATATCCCCCCCTCGTCACACATCATCACAAATGTGTGACCCCCTCCCCCCTAGGTGTGTGTCGTCGTTTATGGCCCCATGGGCCATCAAATTTTTATATACTAAGTTTGGTCAAGATCCATCCATTTACCCAGTAACCGCTGTTTAAAATACCTTTTACCTTGCGTTAAAAAGTGACATTTTGAGCTCCCGGCCCTTAATAAGTTGTATTTTTACAAGCTTTTATTTAAGTCACAATGTTTGTATGTTGTATCCTTCAAATCTTGTAACGTAAAATTAAACCACTTCTGATGGTCCTAGAGATCTCAAAATTGTACCACATATAGATCTTGGATGACAATGCATTGTATCAAAATTTCAGATAGATCGAATGTACCGTATTGAACTTATTGTATTTTTAGTTTATCTATAGTCTATATATAAGCAACGGTGCCCGTCTGCTTTGTTGACATCCATGAGTTCACCACGTGGACATATCACCGTGGTATAAAACGTTGGGCGGGCGCTTATGAGGTGTTTGGTATAAAAAAAATAGTGGTAAATAAAACAAACCCGTAAAAACAAAGTTTTTGACTATAAATCCCTTATATATGAGACATAACTAACAGTATTGATTATTTTCAAACATTTACAGACTGAATCTGTCTTAACTCAACTTTGCATCATAACCCTAGTGGGGGGGGGGAGGGGTGGGTGGGGGGGGAGAGGGGAAAAGTCTGGTCACCGATTCGCTTGACCGAGCTCAGAGTGACACGTAAAATGTAAACAAAAGCGCCCGTCGCTTCGTTGGGTCGCCTCAATGCGTCAGCTCAAAATTTCACGTGGGAAAAAAACAATAACAAACCGTGAATTTAAATTACATACCTCATATAAGGATAAACTAAAAATGCATTAATTTAATTACGGTACGTTCGATCGATCTGAAATTTTGATACGATGCATTGTTAGGTTAGACGGGTCCGTGTGCCAAATTTCAGTTTGATCGGATCATGGGAAGTGGGTCATTTTTTACTTATGTTTTTCCGCCCGCCCAAGACAGACAGAGAGAGACAGAGACGCCGGTGAAGTTAATATAAGGGATTTAATAAAACAAACCCGTAAAAACAAAGTTTTTGACTATAAATCCCTTATATATGAGACATAACTAACAGTATTGATTATTTTCAAACATTTACAGACTGAATCTGTCTTAACTCAACTTTGCATCATAACCCTAGTGGGGGGAGGGGTGGGTGGGGGGAGAGGGGAAAAGTCTGGTCACCGATTCGCTTGACCGAGCTCAGAGTGACACGTAAAATGTAAACAAAAGCGCGCGTCGCTTCGTTGGGTCGCCTCAATGCGTCAGCTCAAAATTTCACGTGGCAAAAAAACAATAACAAACCGTGAATTTAAATTACATACCTCATATAAGGATAAACTAAAAATGCATTAATTTAATTACGGTACGTTCGATCGATCTGAAATTTTGATACGATGCATGTTAGGTCAGACGGGTCCGTGTGCCAAATTTCAGTTCGATAGGATCATGGGAAGTGGGTCATTTTTGACTTTTCTTTTTCCGCCCGCCCAAGACAGAGAGAGATGACCGGCGGTGAAGTTAATATAAGGGATTTAAAAAGATGTGTGGGCTTCAGACGTGAATTTTAAAGAGTTTTTTTTACAAGCTTTTATTTAACTCACACTGTTTGTATGTTGTATCCGTCAAATCTTGTAACGTAAAATTAAACCACTTCTGATGGTCCTAGAGATCTCAAAATTTTACCACAGATAGATCTTGGATGACAATACATTGTATCAAAATTTCAGATCGATCGAATGTACCGTAATTAAATAAATGCATTTTTACGTTTATCTTTATATATAATCTGTATCCGTGCTATTCTTGACTTTCACGTGAATGTCACCGGAGTTCACAACCAGCCATGGATGACGACATTCCAGGTGTTAAACAGCTCAGTAATTCGAAACTAAATCTAAATTGACATGATAATACAAGAGGAACAACTGGTATTTGTGTAGCCTAGTTGGCCCAATTGTTAGCTTAATGGATTTTCGACCTGGAGGTACTGGGTTCAATTTTCAGTTGGGGAAACTGTTATTTTTTAAATACATAAATTTGTAATTAATAATCTATCTTTTTACCACTATCACATTTAAGTTATAGACAACGAAGTTTGACTAATTAAATTGAGTTGATTATGTCAAAAAATTGATTTAAAAATTGTGTTACTAAAAAGTAGAAAATAAAATATTTAAAAAATCTTTTTTTAAAAGGACACGCTTTTATTTATATATAGAAAGTGCACTAAAAAGAAGAAAATAAAAATTTTCAATCCGTGAACCTATCGACTGCACATAAAAGCGTGGGGCCCTCATCACAACTCGCAATCATGTACAAAGCTGCGAAACATAAATACAAATTTATATGAATATTAATAAACATTTAAAGTTTCAAAACTTTGATCATATACATGCTACTATCATATTAATTAGAAAAATTTATCTATATGCAAAAGAGTAGTTGCAATAAGAAATGAGTTGTGATGGGCGCCCCACGCTTTTATGTGCAGTCGATAGGTTCACGGATTGAAAATTTTTATTTTCTTCTTTTTAGTGCACTTTCTATATGTAAATAAAAGCGTGTCCTTTTAAAAAAAGATTTTTAAAACTTTTATGTCAGAAACTTTTGTTGTAATGTACTTTCTAAAGTTTCAACGGGATTGGATGAATAAAATAATATTTATACAGTTTACATGTGAAAAAAAATTACATTAAGGGCCACCGGCCTAATTTGTGACAGATGTAATTTTTAAAAAAAAACTTGTTAATTTCAATCTAAATCTTGATTGATATACTTGTTTGTCAATATTTGTCAAGATTTTAAATAAAAATTAATGAGGAATAACGATTTAAAAGTTTACAAAAACAGATTTGGGGCCCCCGCCCTGAAGGAAATGACATGAGGAGTTTAGTACCGTATAGAATTTTAATAATATGGGCCATAAATTTTTATGCATCCAGTTTGGTCAAGATCCATCCATTTACCCAGTAGACACTATTTAGAATACCTTTTATCCTCATCATTTAACGAAAATGACATTTTAGGCCCCCGGCACTTAATAAGCGGTATTTAAAAAAATATGCCAGAAACTTTTGTATTCCACAACTTCCTTAAGTTTCAAGGCGATCTGATGAATACAATAAGATTTATAAAGCTTACATAAGAAAAAATAACATTACGGCCCCCACCCCCTCCCCCGTGGGCCCCATTGGTGTAAGATTTAAAGTTAAAAACACCTATTGATTTCAATCTGGATCATGATGGATATTTTTTCAACAATGGTCAAATCGAGTAAAGTGGAATGTGTAATAATGAATTAATTTTTTAGGAGAAAGAAGATTTTGCCCCCCCCCCGGGCCCAAACGCCAAAAGGAATGGACATTAGAGGTTTATTGCCCTACAGAATTTTAATATGGGTCATCAATTTTTTGTAACAAGTTTGGTCAAGATCCATCCATTTGGGTCTTCCATAAATGAAGTCACGCACCTAGGGGGGTCCATACATTTGTGACTAGGGGGAAAGGGGGGGGGGTTTAAGAAATGTGACGTCACATCAAAACATGCAAATCGGCCAAAATCGCGTGACGTTATTTGTGGACGGCCCCATTTACACAGTGGCCAAAGTTTAATTTGTATATAGCTCATATTTTGAAAAAACACAAAAAGAATTTGCCCCCCCCCCGACCCCCAGTAAGTGATAATTTAAATATTGTTTTCGCCTGTTACCATTGCGGGAGTGTACTCAACGACATCCCAAAGTTTCATGCTTCTACCTACACGGGAAGTTGGAGAATTAGTGATGAATGAGGGCTTTGCCTTTTATTAGTATATATTTTAATTATTCATTTTAGTCATTTAGAATCAAGGAATGAATGGGTTCCGATAGTTCCCCTCCTCCACCTTCTTAATTTTAAGTGGCAGTATCGCCGAAAGATACTTATAGGAGTAGTCGATTATTTATAAATTTTGGTTGGAGTTCTTCACAATTTAAAAATAAAAAACTGTACTTCAACATGGATCCAGAAGACGCTGAAGGCGATGAGTGAGTGTGATTGAAATTATTACAATTTTTATGTACGCTCTCTGTATATATATTTTTTTTAAAATTAGAAAATAAAAAAGTTTTTATGGCCGATTTTACAATGTTTTTGAAAATAGACTTTCTATCGGGACACAAGCAAAAAGCAGATAACAATTTTAAATTTCGTATGAGTCGTTTGTCAAAAGTCAAAAGTCAAATCATTGTTCATGTTTAAAAATGAATTGATGTACTTATTAAATGTACTTATAGCCAAAGAAATTATATTAATATTTGTAATTAACTTTGGGTCAACAGTAAATCTGAAAAATTCATACATTGTGAGATGATTGTTATTGTCATGCCTGCTAAGCAGGCTGCTTCTTTTCAATTACTATTTAAATTTTAAATACTAATTTAATTACTTTTAATTTTAACTTTTACTTTTGTAATTTTAACAATGAACAATAACAATGTTTTATTGAATTGCCTAAGCTAAAGGCTAAAGTAACACTAAAGTTAAAGTCAGAATCAGAAGAAACAAAAACAACTCTTTCTTACTTTGACTCTTCTGCATTTAGTATTATATAAGTATTAGTATTAAACTTCAGTGATTGTTAGTTTATCAGCAAAAAGTGCAGTTTTGGTGAGTATATTATTATTAGCAGCAAATTTTAATTTTCTTGTGAGAAGTTACGTTTTTAATTACTAAATGAATTAATATATAATATATGTTTGATTTTTAGCTAAACTGTTATAGTAGGTACTTCGACAACCTGCGCGCGCCGACCATTTTCGGGGCCCGGAAATCGGCTATTTTCAATCGCCCCGGTCAATTCCGGTACGTCACAGAGTCAATCGGTAATCTTGTTTCCATTGTCTATATAAGATGGAAACAATAGGTTTTCAAGTGCCATTTTTGTTAATTCGAGGACGGCTCCTATTCTGATCGCGCTTTCATAATCAGATTCTTAGCGCTTGGTGCAGAAAAACTTGACCTTGTCACTGGTAAGTAGTAAAAACATTTTTTTATTAAAAACTATAATGAAGTTCGCGCATGTTATTAAATTCTTGCGATTATTATCCAATTAAATAGCTATATTTAAAAAATGAAGTCAATCCGATGGTGGCCTTTTGTTTAAATCATTCCTCTAAAGAAGGTATCCTTTGTGTGTTTTTTTCCCGAGCTGGGAGGCATGACCCCGAAGTGATCTGCGTTGTTGTTTGTTACTGACTTAAAGGGGCTTACTATTAACGCTTTAAGAATGCTTTAGGAATCCAATTTAAATCGATTGTTTTTTAATGCAATCTATCGATTTTGGGTGGGATTTTAGGAACACAATAACTAATAAATGAAAATACACAAACAGCGCCATTTTAAAATTATAAATATAGATTTGCAGACACATTTCATAAGCGGTATATCGGTTAATGTCATTATCATTATTAACTGTCATTGGTTACGTTTGTGTATTACAAAAATAAAATGAATACATTTAATTTTATTTTAATAATGTTATTATTATGGACAGTTTTAATATTCACCTTGACCCCCATTTTTTTTGTTGTAAAGTTTGTTTGTTCTATATTCTTACTCCACCAAAAGTATTTATTTACTTTTACTTATGCCTATGCCCATTCTTTCTCTAACTCTGACTAGCTGACTCTTATTATTATTATTCTTAAACTTACTAATACTAATTCTTTACTATTAAATATTATAACTAGTTAATAAATTAATATAAATTAGATATAGTAACAATGACCAATTAAAGAACAATTCAATTGTGGTAAATTACATAGCATTGATCATAGTTATAATTATAAATACGTTATTTCATTTTTCTCTTTCTTTTTTTCTTTTCAGAGATTATTCTACTTCTTGCTCTAGTCTACAGACCATCAATTTAAATAATTTATATTATATAATTAATTTCATTATTTATTCAAAGTTTAAACTTATCTTTATTGATTTATTTCATTATAATTGACTAGAGATTTGACTTAAACTATTTTTTATCACACATACTTTTTGTATTTATTGTCAATTTTTGCATATACTTGTACTAATTTTCTGCTTAGTAATATTATTTTTTTAGGTAACAGCCATGTCTCCACCACTTATTGAAGCACCTGGCACTTCTGTTGCTGCATCTGTTTCTACTACTTCTTCGGATGCCTCCCAACCCAGGCCCAGTGTAGTGAATTCCTCAGCGCATCCGAAAGAAAATACTGCTCAAGATTATATGTCATATGTTAACACTTTTACATCTGATGAAGGAACACCATTCACTAATGGCTTTGTTGATCATCACATCGTAACATCGTATGATGTGTTGTCTACATAAAAAAGTTATTTTCACCTAGCCATCATGATAATGTAAGTTTATAGATTAATATTTTCTTCAAATTTATTCTTATATACACTACAGTAAATTGATTAATAATTTTTATAAACAATCTGTAATTAAACTTTAAAAATAATTTGTAGATTTTAAACATTATTTACATTTATTTCAGGAATGTTTAAATATTTGCCTGAAAGAAGCAAAACTGAGGTATACATTTAATGCTGTGAACATGCACATGTAAGCAAATATTTTAGAAAAATAACGTTTCATATTGACAGCACATGATTTGTAAAGAAAATTTTTAAAAAAAGATGCCATAATAATATAAAAGTCATTAAAAAATTAGTTCTAATGTAGATGCATTTGCTTTTCTAGAAAATCAAATTTATCCTGAAAGGCAATTTTCTTCCTGGACTTGGAGCCTGCACATCGGAAATCTACTTAACCACTTTATTAATTCAAAAGACATGTTTGGACAACTCTACATTGGACTTGTCGCTACTTATGATGAAATAGCTATTTTCTGCATTTGGAGAAGTATCTATAAAATAAAAGGGACGATTTGTTATTTCGAAATTGGATTGCTTATTTTTCTACTTTGAGGAATAATTTATCTACATCTACACTGAGGACCACTGGTAAGTGCTTTCACAATTCTTGATTAGTTTTGTTTGTTCTATTAAAAAAATTTGGGTTAAAAAAATGTATATAGACGTTTTATAAATATATCCAATATCCATTGCAGGGTATCACAACTGGATCAAACATAAAAGGAGGACTTTCTGACCACTACTTCTACATGGGAGGATTACTATACCATTTGATAATTTATGAACATTGGTCAGTTTATAGGTTTTAAATTTAATTTGCATAAAGTTATGTAACGCTAGTTATTCAACCTTAAGCCTTAAAGATAAAAAAACATTTAAACATTTTTAGTGTAAATTTATTTCTATATAAATTTATTTTTCAGGACATCTTGAGCAGTGATCATTTTGCAAATACAAAACTGGACACTAAAGGACAACCTTCACACTGGACATTACAAAAGCTCTTTGGAAAACTTTTAAAATACTTCCACAATTCACTAGGCTATTTTGGACAACTCACTTATCTACAATACACACTTGTTATTTCTAAATCGGACTATACTCATTTGGATCATTTGGATCAGTTAAAATATTTCTACATCAAACTTGACGCTTCCTTGGATTACTGTTTTTTTCTGCATTGGACTTGTATTTAAAAATAGGACTATTGTTATTTCTATATTGGATTACAATGAGGAATAATTCATCTACACTGACAACAACTGGTAAGTACTGTAACTGTTTTTGAATCATTTTGTTCTTCAATTAAAATATGATTTTCAAAAATAAAGCTAAATTTAAGATAGCAGCTTTAGAAATGATTCCATCGCAGGGCACCACTATTGGATCAAAGAAAAACTGGACGACATTCTGAAGACAACTTCTACATTGGAGGACTACTACTGGATACACCATTTGATCATTTATAAGCATCGGTTAGTTATTGATAGGTTCAAATTTAATTTACTTACATTTAGGTTGCCCTAATTATTTAAACATTAACATATTACTTATTACATATCTTTTTTTTTAAATATAGCATATTTGTATACCTTGTATTGTAATTGTAATGTTATTTCTATATTAATTTTATCCTCAGGACATCTTGAGCACAAAAAATTTCGCAAATACAAATTTGGAGTGAGATACTTATGTGTGTGTGTCACTAGTGCCATGCAAACCTTCAGTAACTTCGGCAAAGCAATTTTAACAAATTATTACAATATTTTGAAGTATTTATAACATATGTATAACTGAAAGATCATTTAGTTTTATAATTATATATATATATATATAACTTTAATTAATTTAATAATTTTCTAAATTTTTATTATTGGCTTTCCTCGTCGATGAACCTTTTTTTTCTTCTTTCTTTTCAGATTTCAATTGGTTCACTAACAAATAAACAGCAAGCAGTATCATTATAATTATTAAATTATATCATTAAATAAATGAGGGAATAATCCCTGAAAGATATATGTTAGAAAGTTTGACTTTTATTGCTTTAAATTGATGCATGTTTCAATTTTTTAAAAAAGAAATTACTTACCTTCTGCTAAAACAATGTCACCTTAATGCATGAGTCATTGCTATTTTGCTCTTGCAATTAGTTATTCTTAAAGCAAAATGAATCATGCAACTATGCTGAAAATTTGACGGGTTTATCTCAAACGGTTACAAAGTTATGACATTTTTAGTGACAAAAGTTTCGATTCGCGGTCACAGATTTCGGAACAATTATATAAGGAAAAACTCAGGCACTAAAAATGCCATAACTTTTTAACCAATTGATGTAGAAAAAAAATCTTGGTAGTTCTGAATTGCAATTTGCACGCTCTTTCTAATGGTATAGGTTTGATTGAGATCAGACAATTTTGAATTTTTTGTCAAAGTACCTAGTTATACTCAATAGTTATAGTAATAGCGCTAATTAATTAATTAAGGCGTTTTAATTTCTTAAGAATTTTTTCGGCTCTCACGGTATATAGTATATAGTCCAAGTAAGATACATCCATTTTGTTATCTAGCACCCTTCTTGTCAGATTTTTGACCTACATTTTCATGATATTTTTCTAAATTAAAATATTTTGTTTCATTCATTTATCTATTTACTTTTCTTAAAAGTTACGAGATCAATAATCAGTAAATAATTTACAGAAAATTTAATTTTTTGATTCATTATTAGATATTTTGATTTTTATTTTGTTTGTTTGTAAACTTGTCTTAAGTGAGAAAATATCATTTATCATTTTACTGAAACAACCTGGCAAATAGGGTGATAAATAAATAAAAGGATGCATCATGTTCAGGCTATGTATTGTTGAGAACAGAAAAAATGCCTTAGAAATAAATTTTAAAAAAACCTTTAAAATTAGTGCTGTAATAGCTAAAATATATAAGATATGTTAATGCATTTAATAAAATATAAATTTAAGCTCTCACAGGAAAATTAAAATTTGATGCGAAATAATTAATAATATACACACCAAAACTGCACTTTTACTATTTGTCATTATCCTCAAACGAAATAGTAATAAATTATTAATATTATTAATAATTACTAGATACAACCCGCAGCGTAGCATACGCCGCAGACTTACTCATTATAGATAGTGTAAAGAACGGGGGTGGGGGGTGAGAGAATGGACACAAACAGCAGCACGAAGTAATGAAGAAAAAAAAGCGAGTAAACGTGGAGACTGTAACTATTTTACTTTGTATACTCTTTTATGTAGGCGTTCTCACCGTAATTAATCTTGTGCACAATAATTCACTGAAGAATTCGTTTATCCAAAACAACTTTAATATACATATATATTGTACACATAAGAATCATTTGAGGTAATATAACGTGGAAATCTTGATTCATTCATCACACAACCTTCCCTGTCGGAAGTCTACACACAACTGTTCGCCCAACACTTTCAACCAATAGAAATGCTCCTTTCTTCCCGCGTCCACCATTCATGTGACCTTACGTCACAAAATTATGTTAATCAGATGTGACAGAGACATGCACACTACGGTTGTTGTTACCTGCCCCCCCCCGTCACTTTACTACCATCCCTTTCCAACCATAAACCCATAAACTGTTATTTGTCGACCCTAGCGAGGTTAGTCATGTTCGCAAAAAAGAAGGAAAAGAACGGGCAGAATGAAAAAAAATGTTTAAAATGTTCCAGCTGGGGCTAGAACCCAGGACTTTCCGCGTGCATGGTGGACGTGATAACCACTACACTACGAATGATATGTTATTCTGTGAAGCAAGAAGCATTGTTGCCCCCCCCCCTTTTTTTTTCTTCTTCTTTCTTTTCATCCCACTACGTTTGCCAACTGTGATTGGTCGACCCTAGTGAGGGTAATTTGTCATGCTTGTTTGCACATACTCGCTTTATTGAAATATATATAGATAGATATTTATAAACTGATTATTTTTGTTTGCCATAAAAATAATATTCTCCAAAGCCTATTTTCACAGAGGTTTATATTTAATTTTGGCATTGGCAGAGAACAGAAATTAAAATATTTTTATTACATTTTTAAAATTTATTTATCCAAAGCTTTGAAGATGGACCTGATGTTGAGGATGATGAAGCACTTGATGAGCCTATTGACACTGAGCAGGTGAAATTTTGTAGTCCAGTCATTTTCAGTTACAATAATTCAAATTGGCGCTTCAATATTTTTATTTAACACGAATTTGTTCAAAATTAACAAATCTTTATTTTAAAATTGTGGGATTTTTAAAAATGTTTTTTTTCCCAATAATTTTGCCATGGTAGTTATAATTTCTTACATTAGGACGGTGTTTCTCAATTAATGGGGCGCGCTCCCCCAGGGGGGCGGGAGGCTCCGTAAAGGGGGGCTTGTTTGACCGTTATGCAGATGTGTACTTATAATAATTTTATAGACAAATGATACTATTTACAGTCGCGCGGGGGGTGCAAAATGTTTTCTTTCTTCTGCATGACAGAAAATAATTGAGAAACACTGCATTAGGATAAGGAAACCATCTATTTTTGTTTTATGGTTATAAAAAAGCCATGAAATCTCAGTTATTTTTACTAGAAAAACCTGATTGCTCAATGATATGATTGATGCATTGCTAAACATCAGTTTTAAAACAACGAATATTCATACAAAATCTAATTTACTGTAGTAAGATGTGGCATGTGGAAAACTCAAATGCTACTAAGAAAGCATATATTAGGGATATATGTATAAATAATTTCTCAGATATTGATGACCCAACAAAATCTAAAAATTCTATTTAAAAAATTGCTTTATTCTTATTCATCTGAACCTCACTGAACATATTGTGATGTGTCAATTTAAATTAAGGAATGCAGCCCATTTGTGGACAGCTTGTTAAACTCTGCCCATAACAGCTCTCCTATATTTTGTGATATAAAAACGATTCCAAAGAAAAATATAGTTTTTCGCATTAACAACATATGCTGTTTCACTCACTTTTATTTTAATAAAATATTTTGAAGCAATTATTCTGACAAATTTTAACCCTTTACTGGGCGTAGCGGCCAAAAGTGTCTTATCCCCTAAACGGGCAAAACGGCCGGTACTACCATCAGTAGAAATCTCGAGTTTTTAAAAAAATCACGAGACTTCCGGCACGTGATTTCCTGTTTATTCTTTTGTGGATAGGTTCAACTACATTTCCACACGTGTTCTTTTTAATGTGTTCGTTTGTTCAATTTTTTTTTCAATTTTTTTTGGTGAGTGTTCAAAATGGATGGTTTGGATTCTTGAAGCAATGACAGGGGGTTTACAGACTTACATTTTATTGAAATTGAGTTGAGAAAAATGAACTTTTAATTGGAGGAAGAGATCGATAGTGACATTAGTGTTAGTATTATGCAAACATCGGATCTTTCAGTCAGACTGGATATTTGTGCTTGTAAATAGTGTCAGTAGTGTTTGTTTGGACTTCTTAAATACGTAATTGCAACTTTTTTTTGGGAAGTCATGGATTAATTTAAAAAAAACAAGAATAAAAAGGTAAATAATGAAAAGAGAATTCATTTTTGTTTATTTTTTATTTCATTTCAATATTTGCACTAATACCTAAGATATAGAGTTTTTACTGACGTACCCCTAAATGTGTCAAAAATTGTAAAAAAAATCTTGCCCGTTTAGAGGATGAAAATGGAAAAATTCTGCCCAGTAAAGGGTTAAATGAAGCACATATACTGTATAGTAAAAACTTTACCTTCAACAATTTGTGTATAACTCTGCTAGAAGTACCAAGGATTTGATCTTACAACAATTGAAAAGAAACTAGCATCATCTAGGCAGCCCTAAAAAAACATGTAGTTTTGCTTAGACTTAGCAATTACCTCATGCTCAATAAGCTTTCTTTGCCAGATGTAAATTGAAATATTCAACCTTGGGTGGATACCCTAACTTTTTAGCACATGGGTCACACAATGCCAAGGTGATCGACCAAAAACATCATTAACATGTGAAACAAGTATTGGAAAGCGCTACATAATATGGATGAATGGCCACTAAGGTGTTTTTAATAAATATCCTAATATCACTACATAAAATAGTATATTTTATTTCATAAACGATGTGAAATACATTTTTTTTACATATTAAAAATTATCTGTACTTTACAGGGAGACAGAATTGAAGTGATTACAGATGGGGCAACGGGGCAGGTGGAACCACAAAAAAGGATTACAACTAAGTACATGACAAAATATGAAAGAGCCCGTGTTCTCGGGACCCGTGCCCTCCAGATAGCGTAAATATATTTTTACAAATTTAGTAATGAATTGTGTTGCTGTATGAAGTACCCAATTTGTTATAAATGTTCTTTATCATCATCAATTATTGTTTATTCTTTGGTTTCCTAGAGAATGACACTGTACTTTGCTAGTATATCTTAAGTTCTTTCTAGCCATTTCCTGTTCTCTCAGCCTCATTCAATACACGTCTACGTGTTTTCTGTGGTTTTCTGCTGCACTGTTAGCCTTGTGGGTCCCACTCTATAGTCTGTTTCTCTTTATTTTTGGTGTCATCTGTTTCCTGCCCATCTCCATTTACTTGCAAGGATTTGTGTCTCTGTTGTTTTCCTGTCATCACAACTCGCTTAGCTCTGTATTTCTCTTGCATATGTTGATGAAGATCTTTTGCAGTTTCTTTCTTTCTCCTTGTTCCTGACAAATAAAACAGAACTGCTTATGTTTTATTTAAAATTTATTTAGTTTTACGAGAGATGTTGGATTTCCAGACTAGTGTTTGTTTGTTGTGCGAATGTCTGTTGGACTAAATTTATTTGGCGTTTGACGTCTTCATCTGTTCCTCCTGTCATATCGACCACAATGACAATGTTTAATCGTTTTATGGTGTTTTTTTTTATAAATTCCACTCTTTTTTTCAGGCATGCTCAATGCTGTGATATTATCTTGCACATCTTGTCGTTTGAAGGGTTGTATGGTTATATCATCTGCTTGTTCCAAGTCTTCCACTAGGTGGTCTGTCCAGATATCTACCCCTCCTCTCGCTAGCTGATAGGTGTTTTTGCTATGTCTGTGGCATGTAGTGATTTTGTCTTTTTGGTTCTTTGTTTTGTAATCTGGTGAGAGCTATAGCACTTTTTTGCCTGGAAATGACCAGTTCATTGAATATCATCTTTACAAAATCAAAAGAAAAACGGTTTTGTTGATGACTATATCTTTGTATACTAAGAACTTTGGATTTGAAGTCTTTTGTTGCTTGCCCATTTTAGCAGACTGATGGATACTTATTCTGCTTTTATTGAATCTTGGTGATGGTTTCTTTTATAGTGCTGATTGTACATGCTTTTTCACCATGCTAATCCCACTCTGATCTTCAAACCTTAGTTTAAATAAATAAAAGTCTGCAATTTTTTCTTAAATGTTTCTTTGTTGTTACACTCCCTCAACACAGGCATAGCTAGGATATTTTGCATTCAGGGACAAACAATGAAATTGATGCTCCACCCCTCTCCCCAGTTCAATTAATATCTTACCCTTGTTTACTTATTATAATGCCCCCCAGATAGCGTTGGTAGCCTAATTTTAGCAGCCCGGTACCTTGGCGCCCAGTGACATGCACCCCCCCACCCCCCCCAAGCTATGTCCTAAGGGGCTTCTTTCAGTCTTATATCAACTCCTGTAAATTTCAGAAGGGACTGTTTTGAGGAATGCAGCTCCTTTAGAGATACATGTTTTGAAGTTGTTTCTTTCAAATTAATGCGGTGCCAATCCATCTATATAGCCATATGTCAATGACAAGATTTTGTGGTTGTAGTATATTGAGTAATCCTTACTGACTTTTGGTGTTAATTTTTTGTCTGTCTGTGACCTGGTATTATTGTAAGTTAACACTTGGACTAATCTTTCTACCACTGAAAAATTCTTCACTGGTATTAGAAACTAGTGTTCCAATCCTAAAGACAACTGTTTTGGTATCGAAATGGAATTGTCACATGTGGTGAAAGATGCAAAGCCAACTTTTTAAAGAGATGTTGTTACATCCAATAACTGTAGGTTAGTTTGAAGCATACTGGTTTCTATTCTGGTTCTAAACTAAATATATTTTGCATTGCAGAATGTGTGCACCTGTGATGGTTGAGCTGGAGGGAGAAACAGATCCTCTTGCAATAGCAATGAAAGAACTGAAGTAATTTATAATCCTTTTATTTTATGCCTAGAATACAGTCGAAACCGATTAAGTCGACGGCGTTGGGGTATGAAAAATGGCGTCGAGATAGCCGATGATCGAGTTAAAACGAAAACCAATATGGCGGCAAAATATTAACATGTGCTTGAAATTTCTTTATGTACATGATTAATTAGTTAGCGTTAATTAGTGATGGGATGATTAATCGGAATCGTATCGGAACCCTAATATTTCTTCACTCTTTCCTAAGGTTGTAATGACCGTTCATTTTTAAGGAACTTTTAAAATTTAAATATAACCATGGTTCCAGCTCAGGAAAACGGGAAAAAGTCGGGAATTCTTAAAATAAATTCTCGGCCTTGAAAGTTGGGAAAAGTTATGACTAATCGGGAATTTATTTATATATATATATATATATATTTATGCCGAAGTAAAGGACTTTGATTACGTCTCTGTCATGTTTCGATTCCATTTAATGAAAAATAAGTTACCAGTTTATAATTGTCTGCGCATGCGCTAAAAGGTCAAAGTTTACGCTTCGCGGTGTCACGGCCGCTCGCGCTTGCCGTCGTATCAGCGAATTTAAAATACAAATAAACAAATCAATTTGGTTATTTTAAATTTAATGCTTTTGACGTGCAGGATATCTGTTACTATCAGAACGTTCTCGAATTTCCTCAGTCAATCAAACTTGTAATATAATTAAAACTATTGTGGGCCTTGACCGTTGATCACAGCACGCTGTGGGCTGTGTGTACTGTGTTAGACCTCGGCCGGCAAATAAGTCTAAGCGAATTTTTTTTAAAAATCATTCCTTATCAGAAATGATTTCATTTCATCGTCACGCGTGTTGTCACGTATCTTACTGGTAACAAAGCAACAACAAACTTTAAAAAGAATAATAATTTTTTTATTTGATTAAATAAAAACCACCGTCGATTCTCGATACAAACCTTTATTTTCATTTCTAAAGATATTCGCTTATCTTAAAAAATAAAATGATTAATACATCAGAAAATGAATTAAGTTTAATAATAATATAACATGCCCTGCGAAATAATGACGATTAAAGACCGATAACGCGATTGTCCAGTACCTCGGGTGAATACATACTCCATGGATACACGTCGAATTATAATTCACACACGCAAAACATCCGGTAATTTTTATTGAAATCTCTTAGAATCACACAATAGCCGGAAGTCTCAAAGAAAAGCGAGATGTCAACACTGTTTTGAACTAAAAATGCCAGAGTGCATTGCTAGGCCAACCGACGAGGATCGAGCTAACCAAGTTAAGTTGCAAATTTGGCCCTCTTTTGTGCTCGAGGTACTAGGTTTTGGCGACTTAGAAAAATCGAATTAGCCGATGAAAAAATGCTAAGACAAAGAGAGAATTTGGCGGTTCCAATAAAAAAACGTCGAGTTAGTGGGGTGGTCGAGCTAACCGAGCTCGAGGTAAGTGGGTTCGACTGTATTTACATTTTTCTTCTTCTTCTTTGTTCTCAATTTGAGTATTGCGTGCCGACGAGTTTTGCGCCAATTGGCCCGTGGTCTCCGACTTCAGCCTGCTGTTTTTTCTGGATGTGCTTCCATAGCCTTTGGTCAGCGAAGACCATCTGCAAGGCAGCAGCTGATTTTGGCAAGTGATGCAGCATTCACATGCCACGGCTATAAGGGTTCCACGCATTACCCAGCCGCCTTTTATTTTCCCTAACTATGCGTTAGGTACCCACTCGAAGCTGGGTGGACTCGGGGACGCCCTGGGCCCCGGGAACAAATCCATGGCTTCCCATGGCTTCCCATGGATTCAAACCCATGACCATCGCGCTGCCACTCGACCACATCCCGGAATATTTACATGAAACCGTTTGTTTTAGTGATTTATTTTATTTTCTGTCTTCTAGTTCTAGTAAAAGTGCATTTCACCCAATCTGTTTTTTGTTCAGTTTTTTTCTATTACTTACTCTATGATTTTTTAAACAATTTCTGCCACACCAACAATAGATGATAATCCATTTAAATTTTCATTGAGGTTATGCTAATTTTAAAAAATAAAAATTGATTTTTGATGTCAAATATAAATCCTATAGTACTAATTATGTACCAATACTTTTATCATTCGGATTTGTAATTAAAATTTATACAAACTAAAGTAAAATTAATTTATATCACTAGCTTACTAAAATATATGAATTTTCAGGATTAAAACTCTAAATTACAGAGCAAGAAAAATTCCATTCATTATCCGAAGGTATTTACCAGATGGCAGCTTTGAAGACTGGGCACTTGATGAGCTTATTATTGACTGATGTATTTAAAATGTTTTCATAAATAAATGTATATACAAATTTAAATCAAGTTACTTCCATTATTTTTTGCCAGTACTTTTATTTTTACGTAACAAACTTTATATTAAAAGTTTTATTTATTAGTTGAGATTTATGCCCCAGAAAATTATGTTTCCCAAAATTAAAAATCATTTGAACAAGTTAGTTTTCAGTTTAAAAAATGTTAAATGAGAATGCAATGGTGAGGGGGAAATTTCAGGAATCTGCAATTTCTATACCTTCCCCCTTCTGAACTTTAAATTAGGTGATTCATCTTTTGGCTATTGTGAAGAGATCTAATATAGAAACTTGTTGGTCCCCTGACCATAATTAAAGAGATGGATTTAAAAATGTATTTTAAACGTCAATGCAGTGGTCTTCTAAAACTCAGATAAAATAAAAAATACATTGATTGCAATCAACTATGAAGGCCTTAATATGCTTCCCACTTTTCGCTTTACTTGGACACTTTTAATCCTTCTTCTTCTGTGATAATATTATCTGAGCCAAATTCTTCAGGTCACAATCCAATTGGGTTGGAAGTTTACAATCACTGCTGGGTGCATACATAGCCATAGTGGGCTTCATGCAGCATGAGGGGGATGTTTTAGACAGCCCTGCTAGACTGAGCATATGTTTATATGCATTATATAATTTTAATGAAACAGAATTAAACAAGGCTTCTTACTTCTTATACTCCACTGTGGTAGAACTTAACACAAAAAACGTGATGCATTTTATCACGTTTATTAATTTAAAAAAATAAAAAAGAATTTTATATCCAACTTTCTTTGCATAATGCATTTTAAGTAATTATAAATTATTTTCACTTTTTAGTGAATTTGTTAGAAAGTTGTTTCTTTTGTTAAAAAATAATTTAAAAAAAAACTTCAGATTTCAAGCTGTTTACCATGAACAAAAGAAGTATAATTTGCTTTGAAAAAGAAAAATTGTGTAAACGTCTTTTATTTATTTTTTTTAAAGTGAGGATCCAATAACAGCAACAAATATTCTTTTTTTAAAATAATTTTTTTTACAAATATTAGACTTCACTTGCACTATAACAAATCTTGACAAACAATTAAAAGAAACTAAATAATCTGACTTTTGTTCAATTTAAAAAGCAAAATTTACTCTCACAAATCAAACCGAATTCCCGAATTTTCTCGCTCAACACAACTTTTCTGTGAGGCAGTGTAATGAGTTGCTCATGGATTATTGGGACTTTTTTGATGACAAGCAATGTCATAACAACAAAAATTTGAATCACTGCAAACATGATGAGTAATCCGAGAATCTTCTTCGGGGGAAGTATGATTACAATTATAAGCTATAAAAGGTATTTTTAACCTCTCTGGGTGACAGTATTCTTTTTGATAAGCAGGAGAATCTCTTAGGTTATATTTTAGAGCACTCAAAAATTGTTATCAAGGTAAAGTGGATTCATAGTTTCAAATCCAAATTTTTAGGAAAGGAAAGTGGAAATTATTTGACCTATTTTAAAAGTTGGATGGTAGATATATAAATAAATAGCGATAGTCAGAGATTTTATAACCCTCTCCTAATGTTTATTGCCTTTTACACAATAATTTCTTTCACTTGTGTTCTCTTAGCTATGACTGTTGTATAATAATTAATACCTCCAATGTATTTGTTTCAGTAATGTGGTCCGCTAACTAATTACACAATTCAATTAATTTAAACACAATTATGAAACATCAGAGGAATTTTACAAAGTATTTTTTAAATTATTATTACAAATCTTTTATTAGATAAATGAAATTGTGACATAAATGTAGACCCTGCAATGGTAATTTTTTTTGAGAGTTAAAATAAATTAGGAATTGTACATTATTTGTAACAACCAAATTGAGAGTTAAAATAAATTAGGAATTGTACATTATTTGTAACAACCAATCAATGTAAGCAAGTGGAGACAGAGTCATTCTACAATTACCATGCCTCACATCAAACAAGAATGATAAATAAAGTGAATGGATTCAACTAAAACAAGGGTCTTTCGCAAGGTCCACTGCAGGCATCATTTCTAGCATCTGAAATGACATTGGCTGAAAATTAATTTTCACAATACCTGTACATAATTGTGTATTGTATATAAGACTTCAAGGTACCTAAGCTTGCAAGGTGATAATTGCAAAATTTGTATTTTCTTACACTGAATGCCCAATGGAAAATTAATTGTATATATGATATTCATATCAGTTTACAACTAGGAGACATATTATTTTTATGATGAAATCCAACTGTGTTATAATTTACTGATGCAATGCTTGTAAGCAATCTTCTACGGGTAAGTTTGAATATCCATTTTGAAAATTGGCTCATAAGATTTCAGTGGCATGCAAATGGGGGTTGTAAGATGATAAAAATCTGTACATAATTACTGTTGAAGTGAGAGATGAGAATTAAAACTTTATTATTTAATTGATACCAATTGATTCTCATAAATTTTTCCAAGTTTCACCCATTTTTTCCCCAGTTACTTGAGTGAAAGTGTAATTTTATTTTAAAGCTGATAATTCAAGTATAAATCAGTTTTAATACTTGACAGTTGTGTAAATTAACTTTACTAGGAACAAATAACCATTAAACTAAAAGAATAACTAAACAAGATTTACTTTTAATTAATCAAGTAGGAGTTAAATGCAATTGTTTCAAGACGTACAATACATGTTAGTCAAAATGTGCTTTAACTTAAGCAGATTTCTTGTTTTAAATATAAAGGTAGTGAAATTTTATAACACAACCTTTGTCCCCACACTGTCCACATGTTTGTGGGTGAGTTAAGTTCAACTGATACAGTAGTTGAAAATAAATTAATCGTATCACATTGCTTCAAAACCTTGTATTTAAGGATTTTTAAAAAGTAAATTTAAATAAGGAGACGAACATCTCTTTTCAATGAAGATGACTCAATATTTACTCATAAGTTGTCATCTAAATTTTAACTGTAGTTTCAATAAGTAATGTTTTTAAAAAAATATCTTAGCAGATCAGCATACCCAGATTAATTATTTTGTTAAATCTTATACACTATGTTGGTCAAGCACCTATTGCTTTGCTTTGTTCACACATTGCTTGGAGACCTATCGGTAATATGTGTTTTAATGAAATTTACATACTTTTTGGACCTATCCCCACTTCTCTATTCTACTGGCAATTATCTCTCTTTTACTTACATCTATTTCATGTATAGGCAATAATTTACATATAATTGAAAGCAGCTTACGCTTACAAGGTTAGGTGTGTGGGTTAAAGTATTTTCAAAACCCACATCACTTCATGCATTCTAGTCAGTGCAAAGCTGAAGATTCTTTTCAACACACTGCTTAACAAAAATTGAGCTTCCTCTCCAAGCAACACACATCATTGTTAGCTAAATTAATTTACAATTGTATGATACACCAATGAACTGGTTAAAGGTGGGAGAAGCCTCTAGTTCTACTCTGAATATAGAAATTAAAAGAAAAGCTGTAGGCCACATGGTGGTCTTACACAGTAAACACGAAGCCTTTTCCAATAAATTGTCTAGACCACTCATCAATTTTGTAAAAATCTATCTCTATCAATGGAAAAAAAACATATTTCATGAACATAACGGTCTCAGTTAAAATGTATTGACACCATCATCTATTTAAATCTCACAAATTTAAATAACTAAATATTGGGACTATCAATGGCTTAAGAAAAAATGTGCTTACAAAATTATATACAATTAACCCAAATGGAGTAAGTCATGTCAGTAGTAACCCCTACATCCACAATGATCCAAGCCTTTTAAAAACAATTCTCATCCCGGTATTGATAGTAGGCTTGTTTTGACAGATCAGAGTGAACAAGGTGAAAGTTTGGCTGATGATCCAAGTTACAGATTCTTTGGTCTTCCAGAACAGTGAGTCTTCAGTTCATGCCATGTAGATAAAAGTGTTTATATCATCTTCATCTCTTTTCATATACTTGTGTTCTATAAGCCATTCAATTTGTTCTTTGATAAGTTTCTTTGAAGGCAAAAACATGTTTTTTAAAATTTCAACCAGCTCTGTTTGTAAAGCTGCATTTGTCAGTTTCTTTCTCATTTTCATGATCTTGACAATAGCCTCCTGTGGGAAAAGAATTTTATTATTATGTGAATAGAATTAATTTTTTAAAATTCAAATATCTTTTTAATGCTTTTGTTAATCGAACAAACAGTCTAGAAGAGAAAAAAAAAGGTTTTGAAGGCCCTGAATTTCAGTGAAATTTCTCAGCAGGATTTTGAGTTTCTTGCATATGTGAATAATTTAGATTTAATAATTTACCTGAACACGGAGTATTCTAAGCTGCATAATCCCTTCATTATCCTCTTCTCTACTTTTTTCTGTTGTTAGCTGTAATCGACCAATAAGGTTTGTTTTTCCACGCTTCTGTGCTTTGCCAAATTTACTGAATAATTTGAAATATTGAATTTGAATATTTGTTTTAAAAATCAACTGAAAATCAATAATAATCTTGATTAAGTCATTTATGAGTACATAAAATTTTTAAAATTACGAAAATTTTAACTATAAATACATCTTTTTAAAAGAAAATTTGAAACTGATACTAACATCTGTACCAGTAAAAGATAAAATAATTATTCATTTAAAAAGTAGATAGCAGAACAAGAAAATAATAAAATGCATTAGTTGATGTTTAAAAACATGAAGACGTGAGACAAGTCAAGCAATTTAACAAAGGCATAAATAACCCTACAATTTTATTACTGTGGTTCAACTCACGTGAATGCATACTGTTGATTGATCCAGAACTCAGTGTTGTCACTAAAATCTCTTAAAGTTTTGATTTCATTAGAGCTGAGAAGAATCTTATTCTTTGAAGACATAAGAGACTATAAGAAATGGAAAATGTATCATTGTTATTTTATACAACTAAATGATAAATGATCTCAGAGAGAAATCATCCATTATGCCTGTTAAGTACATGTTTTTTAAATTAGAAAAGCTGTCAATTTCAAATAAGAAAGATACCTTATTGGTCAGATACTCAATTTTTTTAATAGCACTAAGCATGTGTATCATTAATAGGGTTTTCAGTTATTTATATTGCAATTAATTTACTGCTATTGATTTTTTAAAAACATAAAGTATTTTTTCTGGTCCAAATAAAAAATTCTTTATCGGTTTAAAATAATGAACACAAAAAAAATATTATTACATAGGTAATGCTAATTATTACTACTATGTGGTATCTAAATAAGAAATTTTATAGTACTAAAATTAGATAAATTTAAATCTTCTGCTTTCTATCTTTTCAAAAAATAACTAAATCTGTCTTTAGTGTACAGAGTAATTTGGAAAACTTGGTATTGTCCAAAATCTGGTTTCTTAAAACCAATAACCATTTTTCAAAATAAAAAAAAATCTGACCATAAAATCCCTAAGAGCTAACTGTTACATTTTAACATCAAAAGGCCTTTCACATTTCAACAAATATGAGAGTGAGTAATGGCAAATGTGTAAGTTCGTTATTTTTGTAAAACAGCTTCACAAATTTGTTCTGAATAACAAACATATGTCAAAAGCCTGAATGACTTCTTTATTTTTCATTTAAAGTGAATTGCTTTAAATGTGATGAAATGACTAAAGTTATACAAAAATTGATCTCTGATTGAACAGAATGCTTTTATTAAAAAGTATTAATTAATTTTAAACAACCACTTTTTGCAGGTATTCTAAAAAAAAGATTTCTCTATCATACTTCTATTCTTCTTAAAATCTCTGGGCTGCATGAGCTTCCATCACTTCAAGCTAATACTCAAAATGTTTATATGTAAAAATTTCTTTGATAAGCTCGTCTAGGTAAGATGATTTATTACCAGTAGAGTTTTCCGAAGCTCATTATCTGGAAGTTCTGTGGCTAACTTCAGACTTTCATATGACAACTTCTCTTGTGGTCGCTGATTCCAAGCAAAAAGTACAGCCATTTGGAAGGTTGTAACCTCTAGTTCATAACGGCCCACATCATTTGAAAATGTAATCTATGTTTTTAATAATGCAAAGAAAAGTTTAAAAGGCAAATTATTATTTTCTTGAATAAATGTTAGAAAATGTTAACATTAGATATCAAATTTTTTGTAAATTGTTATAGGTAGTTTTGTCCAACACTTTAATTAAATTGTTACATTTTGACTTAATAACTAATAAAAAATCAAGAAAATAATAAAGATAAGTCATATGTATGCAGTAATTAAAATTTTTAAACACTTACAACACCATTGGACATAGCATGGTGCCACTGAAGCTTTCTCCCACTGTGCTTATGTTTGTAAAATTCCTCAACCTGTTTAAATTACAATAATTTGTTTTTAAAATTTGGAAGAGATTACTAGAAAACTCATAAATTAAAGTGTATGTTTAAATTCCAGATGTTAAATTAATATACCATTCCATTATTCCCATACCCTTAAAATGATGTAAGAAAACTGACATTTCTTTCCCCTACCCCAGTACATTTATAACACCTGGCTCCAAACCACAAAGTATTTTTTATCAACTGTATAGTGGTTACAAAATTATTTAAAATATTTACTCTATTAACCATTTATTTGTAATCTTTTTAATCATTAAAAACTTTAATGTAAATTAATATACATTGTAATATATATTAAAATAGCTTCGATAAAGGTTATAATTTTATCTAATGAATATGAATTTCAGATTTAGATGTTAAAATTATCAAAATCAATGTAAAAATAACAATTCATTAAAAGTATTCTTATTAAATAATTGGAGAAGAAAATCTTATTGTCCAGCTTCCTCAATCCCATATCCATTTCTTATTTTTTAAAAATAGGAAAGTATTTTTGAATAAAATTGAAATTTAATTTTTTTAAATATATCTTAAAACTTGGAGTGATTTTAAAAAAAATATATTTATTATCTTCAATATGACAACATAAATATAATTAAAATCAATTTTTTTAGGCTTACTTGAAATCATGATTTAAATAATCTCAAAACTGTTGTTTAGCATTTTAAGCGATAATATAAATATTTTTAAAAATTCAATACAGTACCTGTGGGATATAATCTTCTAATTCCAAAGGTAGAGACACTGGCATTCGTTCACTGGATCTAGCCCAAGCTCCAGCATTTAAAATTTTTATATTTATGGCATCTAGGAAAATAATTATAAAATTTATTTTGCAAACTTCTTAAGAGACATGAGATTACATGATGATTTTTAAAAAGATAATGATTTTGTAAACCATGTCAACTAATATTTTTGCAATAAAAATAATTTTTTATTATTCATATACTGTTAATAAAATATGCTATATTTAGTAATCATGTGTTGCTCTTTATTACATATGATTATTCCATAATTTATTTAAGGCTGCATTATGGTTAAAATATCAATGGGAACTTTTTTTCTCCTTTTCTCAGTTTGCAATACAGACTTTCTCTCTCAGCTGTAACTCCTCCATTGCTTCTATGTAATAAAATAGATAATTTGTCAAATACCTGCAATGCCCTCATTGTTATTTCTATGAGCTTCTTTGAATTCATAATTCAGATCTTCTGACACCTTGATATCTTGGAACATTCTTTGTAGCTTATTGACAAAATCTGCTGGCATACCAACATCCTAAAAAGCAATAGAATTTTAAATGTAAAACTAAATCCTCTGAAGAATAATCCAATTTTTTGCTTTTTTAAATGCTTAACCCTGTAGACGTAAGAAATATATTTTTTTTAGTTACTTGGCATTACACAAGACTATGATTTCTTTTAAAAACAACCATGAAAGTAGTCGTGGAAATGAGTAGGCTTAGCAAAATGTCAAAAGTTTAAAATCGGGACATATGGATGGCCACAAGGCAGAGAAGGTGGTGGGGAGGGTGTTGTTGCTGTAGAGTGAATGCAATGAACAATGTTATTTCCAGAACTTCACAATGTCAGCCATCTTTTGGCCATCATGTTATGTTGTAATTTAAGTGACATATTGTCATTGCATTGTGTTTTAGACTTACCCTGAGCCATTCAACCATATTTTCTTCCTTCTCATTGTCGGCTGAAGAGTCCAAGATCAAACGCCTCGTCAAATGGGCTTTATGGTACCGCATGAAAACATCTTTATTTTGGACATATTTTAGCACCAACAGCTAGTGTCAATAAAACAGAAATAGAAACCGTGTAGCTATATCATTAGATGATTTCTTTTTCCATATCAAAATCCAATAATAGAATTTACAGAATGGTCTTCTAAGATTATATCAGACAAACAACATCAAAATCAACTACCAAAAACATAGTCTAAATATTTTATTTTTATGATATTAATATAAACAGCTAAATCGAAAATAATTTTTTAAATTATCCAGCAATCTTGTTTTCAATTTTTCATTCCGTCATCCCTACTCAAAATCAAAGTAACAATAAGTGGTTTAAAATATTTTTACTGCCAAAGAAATATTTGGGAGGTCATTCTTGGCATTAGTAATATTCCACACTTATATCCCCACCCTGATTTTTTCAAATTTAAAATCAAGATAAGGCTATGTTGAAATATACAAACTTACAACATTTTTTAACTTTTTGTCCACCTCTTCTGGAGTCAGACGCTTACTAATAGTGGTTTTTCTCAACAACATATCACAGAAATTAGCCAGCAGTTCAGGACACTTTGATTCTGGCTGTGATTTTGCCCCAAGCCTTTTTTAAAAAAAGCAATGAAAAAGTTATTACATAGTAATCTTATCTTTTACAGACGCTTTGCTCTATTCAGATTATTGCATCCTATGCTTATCCATGGTTTATGTCTAGTCTTGCATTTTTATTAGAGTTTCAAATGTTGAAAGTGTGTTGGTTTTCCTGGTTTGATCAGGCAACCCATTCCACGTTCAAATTCCAGACGGGAAGTACGAGAATTTGTATGTGATTGCTCTTGATTACGGAATAACTAAAGTGTTTTTAATCCCTATGTCTAATTGAGGGTTGTATTAGATTATCTTTGTGTTGTATTTCCATTTAGCATCAATTGCCTTTTATATTCTTAATACTTTGCTTTTTGTTCTTCTACCCTCTAGTGTTTCTAGGTTTAAAGATTCAACTAACGGCGTTAATCATGACAATTTTGAATATTCTCCAGTAATAAAACTAGCAGCTATTTTTTGAATTTGTTCTAATCCATCTATGTTTTCTTTGGTGGTTGAATCCCATACAAAATAAGGTAGCATTTAAGTTTTATATTCTTATTACATTTGTACCAGTTTCTTTTTATAGAGCCTAAGGTTTTGTGATTTGTTGAATTACTTCATTCCATAATAATTTCTCATTATTACTCCTACGTATTTTGCATATTTAGTTTGAATTAGTTGTTTTCAATGAACGAAATAGTTTGCATTTGTTTCTTTTTATTTGATACTTTTAACAGTTGACTCATTTTGCTTCATGATTTTTTTTTAATAGAACATTTAAGAACATTTTTAAAAGCCTGACTTACTGTGAAAATCATTTAGGAATCTATTTCTGAGATAGATAAGTCGAGGATAAACTGTATAATGAAACAGTTCATATGAAACACATAATGCAACTCTATATATTTTAACAGCATTTTTCAGCTTTAAAAATCTTTCATTACATGCTGTAATATATGGTACTAATTGTAACTTTTATGCGAAGAGTGTGGTGTATACTTAAAAGGCAATGTATTTCCAGAGGCAATATTACGAGTGCTAAAACTAATTAAGATATAAAAACAATTTAAGAAGATACAAAAAAGATAAAATGCTTTAAAATTAATGTTTTAGTAAGGTACTTCCCATGGTTGGGACATTGAATTGTGAAAGATAAGGCAATGTTAAGGCCATGTAATGTTTAGAGGGGTTAACCCTGCACTCATTACTACTATTCAAATACAAGGAGATGGGATGTCATTCCAGCGCCTTCACATGGACAATATTTTATTTTACATCATGGAATAAAGCTACAAAGATATATATAAACCTTGTGGCAGCAACATTTCATTACATTCTTTCTCCATGCAAAAAATAAATTGGTAACTGTCAAAAACTTACCCTTTATTTTTTACAGGTATTTCAAGTTTAAATACTGATGTATCATTTACCACTGTTTTATAAGCCTGAAATGAACAGAAGAAGAATTTTGAAATTTATTTTAAACATAAATGTTGAAAAATAAAACCATTCCTATTAGAGAAAACAGGATTGGGATTTACAACACTTTAGTTTATAAGCATATTCTTAACTTATACAACATCTTATAGATAGCTTTTAAATTTTAAAATCCTTTACCTTATCTCTTGAAGTTAAAAATCTGGGATCATCATTGAAGGCATCAGACACTAACTGACTAAATCTATTAAAAAGTTCTAGAAGCTGCTCTACATATTTTTCTGAATCCTAAAATAAAATAAGATATGTTATGTTGTATTAAAAAGTATTATCCAGTAAAACAAATTTGTCTAAAAATAAACATGTGTTTAAAGATTTAAATTGTAAAAATCTGATAAATTTCTACTTTATAATGAAAACACTTGCAACTATAAATAGTTTTCTGTTTAACTCTTTCCACATTCAAGCCAAACCCAATTTTTCTTTTAGAGTGATAATAACTATTCAGGAAGGTTGAATACATTTTTATGCAAAATAGTCGTATCTTATAAAAAAATAAAGGAAATTGAACAGTCAATAGTATTTTCATTATGTAGAAGAAAAGGCATATATTACACTAATAATTTATCTGTTTATTTGCAATTATGGAGATCAATTTTTGTGTGTTGAAATTTAAAGAAAAAATATCTAGCTTAACAGATTGCAATATCATCTGCATAGCTGCTATCCTGTTCTGCTTTAATTTACACAAATTATATCCAATTTTGAAAAGAATGTATTTTAAATTTTGAAAATATTCCATTTAGTTTTGAAGTTATGCCCATTTTAGTATTGTTAATGTCCATCGCAGAAAACTATTTACCTTCATTTCAATATTTAGAATCCTCAATGTCTCCAGTCTCCACTATTACTACCCCCTCCCAATATTCCCATCTAATGACCTATCAGGAAGGAAGAAAATCCTCATATGCCTCATTATTGTTTTCTGATGTTTTTGCATCAATCATTCACATTAAAAGTTCTTGAGCTTGCAAACTAGATCGCCTACACTGACTAGAAAATCCTTATGTGTTTAACCTTTTCTTTGTTGACAACCAAACAAAAAAAACAACAACAAAAAAGTTGAATATATTAGAAACTTTAATGTTAATACACGTTTTATAACTGAAAGAAAGCAGAAAGATTTCTCTCTCATTTGTAAACTGAAAAAGTCTGATAGGACACTGCAGGCAACAAAATAAACTAATTGAATCAAATTGCTTATATATTGGCGATTTGCACAAATATGACTAATAAGATGGCCTATAAATTGGTGTTTGGCAGGGAAAGCGTTAATGTCTAATAAAAACGCTATTTAAGTTTTGATTTTTCAACAACACTATGAAACTAAAAATACATGCCAAAGGTTTTACGATTTTCTTTTTAAAAAAAGATTTTTATACTTCGACCAAAATCTTAAAATGTACCAAAATTAATTATTCACATTTAATTTGAAACCCAAATGACATGGACCTCAAAAATATACTCCGTTTATGCCAAGAATATGTGACAGCTTACTGTTGTTATTGTCTCAGCAGCAGACATCATGTCAGCCAGTCCTTGGTTGACAATATGATTTTCAAGATCTTGTAGCATGGGCTGAATGCCTTCAGGAACTCTGTCCATCAAGCTGAACATCAGCCTAAGCTCTAATAATCAAATAAATAAATTCAGTCACACATATATTCTTTGGTTATTGTATTTCAATGTTATGCACTTTTTAAACTTATAATAATAATATTTTTATACTTTTTAAAAATGCATAGGATTTGTAGTCTCAAGGAAAGCATTTGAAATCCAAACATTTAACTTCAGAAATCATTTGACAATAACCTCTCTACAGCTTATTAAATTTTTTTTTAAAGCAAATTCATATTTTGAGACATGTTTATTAGAAAATTTTTTTATTTAATTTATTTCACAAGATACTTGGCAGATAGATGTGTTGGTGAAGGAAAAAAAAAGATATAAAATTAGTGTATCCTGATTGTGCTGCTACCGGCAAGGTGAAGACAGAAGTATTAATGATACAATTTTGTGTTTTTCTCTCTCAAAATCTGAAATTTCGTTGGGGCAATATACTGTCAGCAGATTCACTTGTGATCCCAAGTAAATATTTAAATGGATGTTACAGCTTGATCCAGAAGATTAAAGGAGATGCCAGAAATTTGATGGTTAGTCATGGTTATCTCTTTTACCTATAGTTTTTTGCCCCAAATCGCCTACACCACCAATAATGAGATTCTAAATGATTATCCTAAAGTCATGTTAAGTCTTACAATGTGTCATCCAAACCAAAAAGAAAACTTAGGAAAGAGCTGATTTACACAATTTCTAAAATTATAATTCATGAACTGTGCATTTTTTATCATCAGCTAGTGACATTTCAAAATATAAATATTTCCTTAAATGGAAACAAACAAAAAATAAACACATTTTTTTCTTAAATGGAAGCTGAACAATTAAAACAGTATGTCAATATAAAAATAAAAAAATAACTTACTTTCAGTTTCATTATTTTTAATCATACTAGCACACTCTGCAAGAATTGTGTCTTTGAAACTAGTAACTAAAGCTCGAACACAGCAATCTATCAACTGGAAATAGAAAAAAAGTAGTAAGCCATTATTATTTTTAAAAAATTAATATGTATTTTACCTTTACAGGCCACCATGATAAACTTAAGGGGAAAAAAATTATGATAGGTTGAAAAAGTAATATTGCTTGAATGCAACCAAACCTATTCAGTCTTTTAAATACTCTTGATTTGGTTGAAAACCCTAATAACTAGAGTAATTTTTAATAGTGCATGTTAACTAGATGTGATTGCAATTAAACTTTCAGCTAAGATATCTAACCTAATTACTGAATAGAACAGATTTATGATGTGGCTCCAAATCTCCTTTTATTCCTCTTATTTTTTTATTTTTTTGTGCAAAGATCTTTTTCCAGTTGTGGTTTTTAACTGAAACTTCTGACATCGCTTCATGTTCTTCTATGCTGTGTTTTTGTGAAGGACTTGTGCCCACCCATCTACTTATTTTTTCCTTCTACTTATTTTTTTCTAAGGTAGAGTATGTCATATATAAAATGTAAATTTAACATTTATTGCTTTAATGACACAAATCATTTGTGCATCTTGTTTTTTTATAGCACTCTAACTTGGTTTTCAATTGCATGAGACGATTCCTTCGATGAAGAATAACTCAAGGATTTGGTCAGCTATTCTATAAACATCTGATGGGTGTCTCAATCCAACATTTAAAATTTTTTTTTACCTACGTAATTGTAAGTTTCAGGCTGGATTAAATACATTTTTTTAATGATATCCGCTGTAATTAAATATAGACCTTCTAATACAATTTTAAGAATCGCACATTAAATTTAGAAATGCCATTGGGTAATACTAGTGCAGTTTTTGCTAAAACTATTACACAAATGGATTTGTAATTATCATTAACAACTAAAACAAAGTACCTATTACTGTTAAGGTTCAGTATGAGATGGTCTAAAAAGCCTCACTCTACCTCAGATTCAATGTTAAGTTAGATGACCTAGTTACACAAATATTCAGCCAAAGTAATTTTGAACCATTCAAAAAGACCTAAGCTTCCTTTAAATCAAGATTAATTCATTGTGTTATGTGCAAAATGCTTTTTCGTCAACTTTCATTTTTCTAAATTCCTTGAAAAACTATACTTAATTCTATATGCAGATTGACTTCAAATATATATCTAAAAATTGTAACATGTGTGGTTAAACAGAACAGGCTTTCATGTATTCATCAACAGTTAAATTTCAAAGCTAACTAGTATTGATAGTGTTGTGCATGGCCTTTACCTCCCTGTTCCCAATAACACTTCATTTTGCTTTAAAACATCAATTCTAGTTAACAAAGAGTAACTTACACTATTGACAGAGTTGCACCCATAGCCAGTCTCTAAATAGCGTTTAGCCCTTGCTTCTTCTTCTTTAAGCTTGTTATCTGCATACCTCATGTAGTTTTGCACACCATTCTGTTCTAAATAAGTAGGAGCATTCTGCTTATAGAAGTTTTCAGCAGCTTCAAGGTAGGCCTTTTCAAAGTTTTCACAGTAAATCTTAAGTTTATCTTCTGTGTCAGAGCTAAGATTAACTGTGAAAAAAAATATTAAAAATTACTTTATTAAAAGTTCATTTGTATTGATAAAAATATAGCAGCTTAGACATTTTTTATATTTGAAAATGCCCTGACCTTATAATGCAAACCATGAATTCAATTCAACTGATGCACATATTTTTTTTATTTGGATAGAATTCAATTTCAGCAGATTATCATGATGAAAGTAATGAACATATAAAGAATTGAAATAATTTTAAATGTAATCTTTGGGAGAAAACGTGTTTATTATCCAGCTGATATTTAAATAACGGTAAAATGTAATTTCAAAATTTGATTTTAATTAATAATCTGTAACAGAACATTTTCAGAGTTAGGTTTTGCAATTGAGACAAAGTGATACATCTTTTAAAACCATCATATTTAGCAGGCTTATTTTGACCCTATCATTAATATTTCAAATTTTATTGTAAAACATTGTAGACACTAATATTATTCATTGCTTGAAAATAATAAACATTACACCGAATGACAACATTATAAATTCTAACAGAAAAATGTTAAAGGTGATAATATGCATTTAAACTTTTACAGAAGCTTTAAAACAGAAACTGTTCAAACTGTTCCAATAAATATTTCAAAACTAACCGTAAGATTCCCTAACTCCGATAACGAGCTGGGTATCAAAAGCTTCCCCATGCCGCTCGGCATGGACAAGTTTCATTGCACTATATTGAAGTTTGTCTTTAATGTTGGAAAATATACTTGAATTCCAACTGTCCAACATCAACTGAAAATTTAAGTTTAAAAGAACTTAGAACATTAGATTAAATTTTTAAGTTCAAGATGTGCAATATACCATAGGAGCAAATTGAATTAACATTTTTAAACACCCACTCTTATTAATTTTTTTAAACTTTAAAGTCAAATTGAAAAATTTGCAAAAAGTTTGAAATTATAAGTTTAAAGAAAAAACATAAATGTTAACAGAAAGTGAAATTTTTTTAGTAATAATAGTTAAGTAGCTTTTCCCATTTTAAGGGTAAAAATTAATTTTTTAAAGCATTATCTGATGCAATTATAAGGCCTAAAAATAAAGAAAAATGAGCCACATGCAAAAATATGTAACATTCAAACCTTTCTGACTAGACTTTCATCTGGCGCCTGAGACTTTTTTGGCATGCTACTATGTAACTTTCCCATTAGATTAGCTTCCAACTGTGTAAAAGGCTTAGGAAGGTAGTCACACTGAGTAAAAAATTTCCCCCATTCTGCTATATATGCACGCAGAAGAGCTGACTCTTCTCTATGCTGGAGAACTCTCTGGCAACAATTTTTAAAAAAACAAGACATTTCTATTACATAAATCAAAATTAAAAGATATCAAATACCTTGGATACTTGAAATGGTCTTTTAAAAAAGTTTTAGATGATCTAAATAAAATTGTCTTTAAAAAGCAACACTTAATGAAATTTCCAAAACTTAAGCAGCACATTCACTATTACATGTTTTGAATAGAGGGTATTTTTAAAAAAAATATGTACTTGCTAAACTTCAGTATATTTCCACTTGTGATCCTGTTTAAACTATTCAAACCAATATCTATTTGTTTAACTATTATAAAAAAGATTTCCCTCCATAAAGTACGTCACGCTCCAGAGAGGGGGGGGGAGGGGGTGTAAGAAAGTGTGACAGTTTGTGACAGAGGGGTCCGGCCAAGTGTGACGTCATGTTGTTTTATATTAAATTTTAATTATTTTGTTAATAAAAAATTATTTTTTTTGAAAGTGTGACATACTTGGGGGGGGGGTGGGGGTTTCCAAGATTTGTGACAGTATGTGACAAGGTGGAGTTAAAAATGGTAAAAAATAGCGTGACGTACTTTATGGACGGCCCCAAAGTATAACAAGTACATTGTCCGATTGCATATTATATCATATCAGAATTACAACTTACACTCTGAGCTTGTTTAATGAATTCAAGAATATCCTTCTCTAGTGCTTCATAAATGTGAGTTGGGCCTTCTTTTTCATCCCACATACATACAGAATGCACATACCTAAAGTTAAATTGTAAAAATAATTTTTAATCAATCACAAATGTAAAAAAAAAGCAAACTACATGAACTAATTTTAAATTAATGTCCATGCACATATCTCAGCTACATCACATAACTTTTGCTGAAAAAATAAATTTTTATTGTTACAAATTAAATGAGTTTTAATTCAAATTCTAATTTTACATAGCACGTAAATTCTACACTTTTTTAAAATAAAATCTTAGATTCCTCCATGTAGTACTCAAGCATGATTGATTAATTAAACTATGGCATATATACCAATTCCTTAATCATTTTTAATAAAAGGACTAAATAAATTATATTTCTATATTATTTTAGTAAAATAATACAATTACTTTTCACATTATTTTTTTAAAGACATGAATGTTATTTACTATCTTTGGAGATTTTTTAATTTCTATTTTTAGTTAAATTGTAACACTAAAGTCTTTTTAAATAAATATTATTTACTTGAATGGGACATTAGTGGGCAACATAAAAACATTTATGAGCTGTCTGGTAATTTTACATATAGGGATAGCAGTCATAAGTTGCCTCAATTCTTGCAAGTCTTGCGATCATTCCTATCCCCATTCCCTACCCACAATACATTTTATATTCTTCTTGCCCAGTTGCAACACTGTGCTGCGTAGGCCAGCTGATCAACATCGTGATTATCTAAACACTGAAATAGTACTTCAGAATTTTAAAAAACTGAACCACATGAAAAGGTAAAGCCTGAAACATTTAATAATACATTTACTCCATGATTTTCTCCACAGTTTTGCAATCCAGAGTTTTCCAGAATCGGCATCTAGATATTCAGGTGTGCCGCAATGGCCCTGGGCAAAAGCAACTCAAGCATTTAAGAAAAATGTAAATGCTCTTTTGAAGAAAAGTTCTTTTATATTAGGGGTCTACCGATATGTCTTTTTGCCGATATTGCCGATACCGATATTACCGATATTTTTTTTGCCGATATGAGAGCCGATATGAGTATTTGTTAGGACAAAAACCAGCTGTCATATTTGATGACGTCATTCTTAAATTTATCACTCGTAATTATTTACCTTTTATATTAGGGGTCTACCGATAAGCATTTTCGCCGATATTACAGATATTTTTTTCCGATATGAATATTTGTTAGGACAAAAACCACCGGTCTTATTTGATGACATCATTCTTAAATTTATCACTCCTAATTATTTATATTTTATATTAGGGGTCTACCGATAAGCATTTTTGCCGATATTACCGATATTTTTTTCCGATATGAGTGCCGATATGAGTATTTGTTATGACAAAAATAACAGCGGTCATATTTGATGACGTCATTCTTAAATTTATCACTCGTAATTATTTATATCTTATAATTAAGGGGTCTAGCGATATCCAGTTTTGCCGAAATTACCGATTTTTTTTCCGGAAACAAAGTTTCCGATGTGTTTACAAGTTCCAGATCATGACCTACATGGGACTCATAACAAAACGAACCGTCCCTTTATAAAAATGTACAAGCATATTAGGTACTCCTTTTGAAACTTCAACCTTGACTCATAATTATTAATTCTAACCAATAGTTTAATGGCTTTTGCACACGGCCACCTTTTATGAATGAAACAATGAGAACAAAGTACAATAGTAATAGAGTGAAAATGAGGCTGAAGGTTGAATGGTTGCCAATGACAACAAGTCTTCACACGGTACATTTTGTTATTCCATACGAAACGAAATGTTTTAGACATGTGCGATTCTGCGTGCATCTTTGCTATTAGAGCAATTACGTGAACATAATGTTTACATGTTATACATTTATTAGAGCAATTACGGTATACTTGGCATCGGCACTATTTACACAGTATTTCTGAGTATACGAAAATCGGCCGATACCTAAACAATATCAAAGCACATGGCACACTGTATCGTGGCTGCACATATTAATACTAGGACTCTTTTGACTATTTCAATACCGGTATCGGGGTCGATATATTAATTTGTCGAGATATTGTAAATCTAAATGATAGTTTTTTTGTTTCCGTTTTTTTTTGGGGGGGTCAAAATGTCACTTATTATGAAATATCGGTGACGTCAATATCGGGACCTTTACATGCTACCGATACCGATATTGCCGATATCCAGATAACGGTAGACCCCTATTTTATATTTGGTCAGAAGAAAACATAAATTTGACCAGGCTGCCGAAAATAAAAATAAATATCTGTGAACTCTGCAGAACTAAATAAACGTGTTCCCTTCCCCCAACCTTTTCCTCTCACTTCATCACTATTTTATCACAACTTACCAAAACTCCCTCCCACACACACACTTCCCCCAAATGTGTTATGTTGTTAAATATGACAAGAAAGGGGAATGGTGTACTAGTATAACTAGTTAAATTGTACCACTTGTAATAGCAATTATGTCATTTATCTAGCATTCTTGCTTGTGAAAACACAAACCAAAAGTTTGACAATTATTTCATTCTAAGTGATATCTCTAAAACAATAGAGAGTTCAGGATAATCATTTGTTAGTGTCACATTCAACACTATTAGTGGATGACCAAGAGATTGCGCCCAGTGTGATATATGAGGATTAACACTGATGACAATTCTTGAAAGATGGGCTGATCAATCATCTATAGGGCAATATCACTTTTGTAAGTTTAGACAGATGTCTGAATGGAGATCTACAACGTACATCCCTGAGCATGTAACTCTACCATTAAAAAGAAAATTGTATGGCTCTGTGAATATCTGATATAACACACACCATCTCATTAATTGTTTTCATGACCTAACACTATCGTTTGCAAAAAAATTGCATTTCTTCCAAACAATCACAGATATGTCAAAATGTCTCATGATAACCATCAACTCACTTATTATGAAAAACAACATTCTATTTATTCAATAAAGAATTGGTGCGATTTCATATTAATGATTGTTAAATTAAATTAACTCATAATTAACTACCTTTTGAAGCAACATAAAATTTACAGGTGCATTTATAAGCATTTCTTAAACCTCTTTAATATCCTGCACAACTAAAAGTCTAATTAATTATTTTTTTAACTACAATGTTGAATTAAAATTAATTTAAAGTAAATGTTTTTTTAAAGAAACAATTACCAAAATAAATCATGCCATTCTTGTCTAGGCACTGATTCTTGTCTGAGGAGTTTCAGAACTGTGGGTCTCATAGAAGGCCATTTCTCATCAAATTTGCACTGCCCTTGTTGCTTAAAAGAAATATATATAGGTCTTTTAATTATTTTTAGATAAATAATCTAAAAGAAATTAATAAAACATGGTTCATTTTTAGTATGATCATAAGGAAACAAGTAATAAAACGGCCTGCAATTAAAAATCACTTTCTTCATTTTATTATATTATCCTACATCAAACAACAATAGAGAATTGATAATAAAACAATTAAAGTATAAATATATTAAGTTTCACATAATTGTTTCTTTGCACAATTTTTAACTTTTTAAAAGTAGAAATTCATAACAATTAAAATTTTGCTGTAGTTTCAAAGTTGTAATGTCTTTTAGAAATATAAAATCTTATTGATTTAAAACCACACTTTAAAGAAAAGCTTGTAGCCTAATAGGAATTTAAAAAATCTGTCAGTTGGCGAACAGAGGTACTATTATAGTAACCCTTTTTAATGATGATTAAAGGTTAATGTACAGAGTGCAGGTATGAGGGTAAGATGTGGGGATGGTAAAACCATTACAAAGTATTTGATTAATTATTAAATATCCTCAATGCATTAATAATGGCTGTGTTGTAACTTAAATTTTAAATATGAAATCAGATAATAAATCAATGATCTTAAGATTTTAACCTACTATCCTCATTTATAAAAGCAAATACATAAAATTTTCTACTAGAATCTGGCAAGAAGAGAAAATAATAACAGAATGGGAAACGACATTGATAACCTCAATACACAAGAAAGGCTACAAATGTCAGTGCATCCCAGTACATCAAGTATATGTATACTATAAAATGGCCAATGACAGCATCAAACAAAAATATATATATGAGACTCTGCAAGAGTTTGCCATACCCAACAAACTGACAAGAATGATATATGTAACATTGAACAACTCAAAAACCAAAGTTAAGGTTCAAGGAGAATATTCAAGAGAATTTAAGATTAGACAAGGCCCAAGAAAGGGAGACTCACTGTCTTGTATGCTTTTTAACATAACATTAGAGAGACTTATAAGATAGACACCCGAGCAACAGTAAAAGGATATTTCCTGAGGGAAATTCAAGAACCAAAGCTAATGATTTAAAGACACTCTCTACAAACAACCCATCCAGTATTTCACATATGCTGATGACATAGCCCTGAGTGTAAAAAGTACTAAAAACATATCAAAGTCCTACATTGAATTAGAAGAGGCATAATAATAATAATAATAAATTGATTATTTATATAGCGCTGTATCCCAGTAAGGAACTGGGCTCACAGCGCATTACATTAAAGAAATAACATACTTATAAGTAGGGGTCTACCGATATATCGGCTGGCCGATATATCGGCACCGATATCTGGATATCGGCAATATCGGTAGCATGTAAAGGTCCCGATATTGACGTCACCGATATTTCATAATAAGTGACATTTTGACCCCAAAAAAAAACGGAAACAAAAAAACTATCATTTAGATTTACAATATCTCGACAAATTAATATATCGACCCCTGATACCGTAACAATCACACTACCCACATCTACACTTCACCACATATCCTCCCTCACCTATATCCATATCAAATCACAATAAACTTACACTTCTCAAAACTACACCACCTCCACCATATACCAAATATCCCCTCATCCCCTACACCTACCATCACACACAAATACACCCATACCCCAACATAACCCTACCAATACACACTCCCCTAATCACTCATCCACTCCTATCTATACATTATATATATATAGAGATTAATAAATTGATATAAAACCACCAATACCCCTTTTATCCTTATTATTAATACCAATTACCCCTACCATCAACCTCCACAAAACACAAAATTACTATATAACATTTAACATATAAACCAACAAAACTTATTCCTATTCACAATCCAATAACCACTAGTTACTAATAAAAATAAATAGTCACATTAATACTTTCCCCAATTATTACCAAAAATTTCTTAAATATAAATAAAATTACTTAACTAAAATAACATAAACCACATAATTTCAATAAATTACCAATATCCACCCCACCTTAACCCATTAAAACTTTACCAAAACAACCACTGTCTAACTTCAAACCCTTAAATCTTGTATACCCCTTAATAAAAAATAAAAAATAATTACTCTTTATAAAAATACTTAATTCTTCATCCAAAATTCCCGCTTAAAAAATTATTCCCCTAACAAAAACACACATCATCCTTCAACTCATCTATCGAAAAAAATATCTGTAATATCGGCAAAAATACTTATCGGTAGACCACTAATATAAAATATAAATAATTAGGAGTGATGAATTTAAGAATGATCGATGTCATCAAATAAGACCGCTGGTTTTTGTCCTAACAAATATTCATATCGGAAAAAACAATATCGGTAATATCGGCAAAAATACTTATCGGTAGTCCCCTAATATAAAACATAAATAATTAGGAGTGATAAATTTAAGAATGACGTCATCAAATATGACCGCTGGTTTTTGTCCTAACAAATACCCTATCGGCACTCATATCGGAAAAAAATATCGGTAATATCGGCAAAAATGCGTATCGGTAGTCCCCTAATATTAAAGATAAATAATTACGAGTGATAAATTTAAGAATGACGTCATCAAATATGACCGCTGGTTTTTGTCCTAACAAATACTCATATCGGCAAAAAAAATATCGGTAATATCGGTATCGGCAAAAAGGCATATCGGTAGACCCCTACTTATAAGTTTTAAATTAACTTTCATATCACAACAAACACACAAAATTACAATACATTATACATAAGCTACGTTAATCATTTACAAGAAATGTTGTTTCATCAATTTTAAAAATAAATTTTGAAAAGATGTGTCTTAAGTGCAGTCTTGAAGGACTTGATTGTTTGAATACTACGTATGTGTAATGGTAGAGAATTCCATTGTTTGGCTGCACAAAAAGAGAACGACCTTTCACCAAACGTTTTGGTGCGTGTCGTAGGAACAGAGAGAACGCGTGTGTCTGCAGAAGATCTTAGCTTGCGAGTGGGTGAGTAGACCGACAAAAGTTCAGTAAGATACGATGGGCATGAGTCCGAAAAGAAATTGTGACAGAGAACGGCCAGTTTGTAATCAATACGGGCTTGTATAGGCAGCCAATGAAGTGAGCGAAGAAGTGGAGTAACATGGTCATGGTCATCATTGTAAGCAGGACTGGAAGTCAACAATATTTAATTTTAAAAAACGTAGTAAGAGAAGAAATGACAGGTGAAGCCATTAAAATTAGAAAGAATTTTGAAAAAGTAAATCAAATCCAATACTTAGGATCACTAATCACTACTAAATGAAAGGAATAAATTAATAACAGAAATTAAAGAAAAAATATCAGCCAGGAATAGAGCATATTTTATTAGTCAGAAAATACTCAAAAGCTAAAACATTACAATGACAAGAGAAACAAGGAAAACTCTTTAGAAAACTGTCATCAGACCAGCCGTAACATATGCAAGTAAAACTTGGACCCTTTCAAAAACTGTAGAAAACCTATTTAATACATAGGAGAGGAAAATATCTGGACCAACAAAGGATGAATACAGATGGAGAATACAAACTGTAACACACCAACCACGAACTGAACAGTCTATTCTATATCATCAGGATCCCACCAGTTGAAGAAATAAAAAAGGGTAGAATGCGCTGGACACTTAGATTAGAAAGAATGATAAATGACAGAGGAGCAAGGAGGGTGTACCACCATAACCCCAGAGGAAAACCTAGACTTAGATGGATGATGTAGAGAAAGATCTACAGCAACTGGGCTTACTGGTGGGTCTGGGCATCTAATCTTGGAGAATAAAAGGTGTTGATTTAAATTTAGGACTGAGAGGAAGGAGGTGATGAGGCAGGCCCAAGCCCCATATGGGCTGTGTCGCCACAGGGATGGGTGGATGGATAAGTAAATGAGTTTAGTATAGTATCAAAGGCTAGTAGGTCTAAGTGTTAGTGAACTTGTCTTAGTCACTAGTGTTTTCCAGTGCCAATAGTCATACTGCACAGTACAGTACAGAAGTCGAAGTAGACTCAGAACTGCGACAGTTGAGTCTTTACTTTTCAATGGAGTCGTATGGTACCACTTTTTTAACATTTAAGAAGAGAGTTCAAATGATTATTTTTAATTGTGATGCTTTTAAAATTAAATAGTATTGTTTATCGGAAACCATAAGATTTGAAGACTTCTCAACAGTACTAAAAGTCTCTTACCCCAAGCATAGTCATTTTTCCTTGTTTTAACAAGGAATAGAGTAAGCCAGAGAATAAGCAAATCTCATGAAATGCCATTTAAAAAAAAACTGTAAATTTGTTCAAAAGCGTTTCATTGATGGTGCAGTATTTAAAAATTAAAAGATTTTTTAAAAAGTTATTTATATTTAAATTAATTAAACAATGAAGTACAAAATTTCGCTTAATTGTTCATGGTTCAACAATATAGTTGTTATCTTTAATTACCAACTGGCATACCATTCGGTTCTATTCCGTATATTGATATAAGATTATGAACAGGGTAATCTAACTCCACCATACATTTGTTGAAGCATAATATGTTTATGAACATTTCGTATTTTGTTAATTACTTTTTTTAAATTGAGAATTATCATAATGTGCACCTTTGCACACAGTAGCAAAAAATATTTTTGATTCAATATATTTTTTTAATTCACTAGAATAGTTGTTAACTATTATGATATTTATATAAACATTTATTTTATTAAAGGAAAAATGCCTATTAATAATTAAGTTACTTAGACTACTAGATTTAAAGTCATTTAAAGAATATAATACTTGTATAAATTTTTTCCATTATAAACACAAACCATAGATAAGCTTAGGACTCAATAATATTCTGTATAGAAGGAGCGTATGTAAACAGATAAGATAAGATAAGATACTAACTTTAACTACAATCAATTCAAGGGCATACTCAGACTCCTAAAAAGTTATATCTTAATTCGTGACTAGTGTCTAATGTAAATTATACTGCGACCATCGGGTCCATCGGCATTAGCTCATTCTTTACTTTGTTTTTCTGATACTTATTTCCTCATAAACTTACTTTTAACAAATGTAGCAACACGCTCCCCCTTTTTTTCTTTTCCAAAACACAACACAAACACTTATTAGCTGACAATATGTAACAAATTGGAGAGGAAACATGCAAAATTAAGGCATGCCATGTGAACTAAGGCCTTGAATAGAACCTGCTTAACATCAATCAAAATCTAGCCTACTTAAAATGTGTTCTTGGAGCAAGCAGTTAAGTTTAAATTTTCATAATTGAATTGCAGTTATAGACACAATAATATTCTGTCTGCGATAGTTAAGTTAAGAAAAGAACAAAACGAATTAAATGAACATTTTTTATGTAAATGTAATGTAGACTTAAAAATAAAAATGACAATTTAAAGATGTTTTAAGTAATGTATTGAAATAAATAAAGGTGATTAAAAAATCTATCGTTTTTATTTAAAATACATAAAAATAATGTATATAATTATTTTAAAATAAATCCAATCATATATTATTGAAGTTATTAAAAACAATACTTCAAAATACCTAACTTTTCTAAGTGTGTATTTGATGTTAAATCTTTGTAGAAATTTTGACTTCCGCTTTCAACATGGCTACCGAGGCAACAGAGCTTACCGTTTCTCCAAATTTAGCTGGTGTCCCTCACGTTGACTTTCTAGTAAGTAATTAAATGAATAAATGCTGTACAGATAAAAACAAGTTCTTCGTATTTGATTTGCGGTAACCATAGAGTATTCAGTAAAGCTTCCCCAATTATTTCTCATTTACTTCTTGCTTTTATAGTTTCGCATTGCCGCACCCGGCATAACTAGGACTAATAACTCAAAATACTGTCATTACTCATAGTTAGTATAGTCATAGTAATTTAATCCATTATACATAATCCATGCCATGCAAACATCTGTCATATTAACAATTATAGCAGTATTTAAAATTCTTCTTTTATCCATAAGCCAAATTATCAAGTCTCTTTTGATTCAAGTCAAGTCTAATTATTAATACGAGAACGACCCGCCCCGTAGTATACGCAGCAGCTTTGCTCATCATAAATAGTGCAAAGAACGGGGGAGGTTAGAGTATGGACACAAACAACAGCATAAAGTAATGCAAAAATAGAGAGTCAACGTGGAAACATGTGCACTGAGGTTATTGTTACCCCCCCCTCCCCGCCCTTTTATTACTACCATCCCTTGCCTAGGTACTTTGACAGAAAATTTAAATGTGGTCCTAAAGGCTTAAATAATATATCATTTTAAAGGGCTTGCTAAGACCTTTTCAAAACCACTTGTTTTGTCCTTCTATCTTTTATAGAAGTGAAGTTGTGAATTTTTTAGTCGATTTTTTTTGCCCCTTATATAACCTATATAATTAAATTAAAAAACTTGTGACCCAAATTCAATTTTCGTTACGCTTTCATTCACAATTTTTTTATTTGTATAGATAACTGCACCAAGTTTTCAGCATACATTCTTAATCCAATATACAACACAATTATCAACAAAGGGTCTAGATAGCTGCTCAAAATTTTATTTTATAAATTTTTATATACCACAAGGGTACAAAAAATATATTTAAAAAAAAATTTCAAAATTATTATAATCTCAGTTTGAGAATTAACAATACAAATATAATTTATATAATGCTTATATCAATCATTCAAATGGAAACTTAAAAGAAAACCTGCAAAAAAGGAAAGAAAAAATATTTATTAATATTTTTAAAACAAAAATCAAAGATTTTAACAATGTAAAATAAAGGCATTTTGTTATAACTTAAACCAAAAGCATGTTATTATTTGTAAATCTGTGCAAAGAATAAATAATAATCTTATCTGAGGCAAAAGATGAATAGCTCCTGAAAAGAAAAAAATTAAGAAATTAATATATAATTTATTGTGACATTTGGCAATGACTAACGTTTAATAAAAGGTTTTCAGTGCTGACTTCTCGCGTCTAAGCTCAGAAACCCTCTCTGTCTTCCTCTTGATGGTCTGAGTCCTTATTAATCTCAGATCCCCCTAAAGACTGTGGAATAATCTGTGATATTTGTAGAATAATGATTTAATTATGTATTACTGGAGTAATGTCAGAAGAGCTGAATGGCTCCATCTTTTTCTTTATTTGGACTGATGTCCTTGCAGTTGCAGGCTGGAAGAAAAGATCATGCATTTTCATCCAGTTGACACTTAAATTTCTTTTTAAAAATGAAATATTTTTAAAAACAATACAAGTATACTGCTGTGATAAAACTGGAACGAATCCCTGTTTGGGTTCAAATATTTGAATCTTTCCGGCAGGCTTCTAGGCTTCGTCCAGTGCAATGACAGCAACGTTCATCCCTTCCTTCTTGCTAGCACATCTGGTATAAAGGTAGAATGCATAGCCATTCCTAATAATGCCTTGCACTCCGTATTGGGCAAAGCTTTTCACCAAACTTTCAAAATCCTTAAGGCTTACAGACATTCTGCAAAATGTGGTCTAAAGTTAATATTTCATTTTTAGTTATATTATATTTATAATTTAAAAATATTTTTCCATCATAATATTAATATTGTAAACTTTATTCATTGAAATCAGTGCAATCAAATTAAAGTTCAATAAGTTGAGTTAAGTCTAATTAGTATCAAGTACCAAATTTAACTTAAAATACTTTAATTATGAAATTGTTCTTTATAATTTATCATGACAATTTTATTATTTTTATTTTTAAAATTTCTAGGCAGTAGATATTACTATAGTAGTAGTAGTTTAGGATTTTGGAATACATTTAATATATCATTAAATACATAATATATGTAAATAGTTATGATTTAAAAAACAAAATAAAAACAAAACAATTATTATTATTTATAATACTAATACAAGTCAAGTGTTTATTCATTTTGATTTCATCAATTTATTTTCATCCATCTTAGATCATTATTGACTTATTAAAAGTATTATCATCAATTCTACATTATTTTAATATAAATTTCATTGTTTTACTTGTATGTATTCGGATGTTTAAAGATTGCAAATATGCATGAGTTATTGTAATTAATAATCTTTCTTGTAAAACTATCGCTCCGGTGAACAAGAAAAAAATCGGCCATATTGTTTTTATACGGTGCCGATGTTCGGTTACAAAGGTATCGATCTACCGCTTATTGGCGAAGGCTACAGTGAACAAATCAATGATTTTCCAAACAGAATTAATATGGTAATCATGCACGATTTAGTCCGAGTAAGTTATGGATACTAAATATGGCATAATTGAGACATTAGTGGCTTACCGGCGTTTCGAAGAGTCACAGAAAATTCTCCAGCGAACATCTCGTTGCTTGAAAAGGGATATCGTCACCGTAAGACTACTATTGGACGTACTCGATGACAAAATTCATTTGTTTTTCGATTACTGTGACGTAAAACGAGTAATTCAGGGGTCTCCGTAGAGCTAATCAAAATATTCCGAAAAAAAAATTCCGTAAATTTACGACATGCGCAGAACGATGCGCGAACGAGTATTGAAGTGCCTACCTTGCCTTAAACACAAACTGTGATTGGCCGACCCTAGCGGGGGTTAGTCATGTTTAGGGTTGTCGGGTTGTTAATTGCGTGTTGTTGTTTTTTTTTGGCAAACCGATTATCGATTATGTAACTCCGATTTTAAACCGATTATCCTTTTATAGCTGACTTCATAGAAATTAGGGGTGTACCAGATTTCCCCTGTGGCTCCGACAAATCTGGAATCTGGCCATATTTACAAAACCAGCTCCGCAGAAATATGCTATATAAATTCGGATTGTCGGGTTTGCGATAAAATATATATTATTTATGGCTCCGGCGAATCTGGAATCTGGCAATTTTTACAAATCCAGCTTTGGCTCCCACCGGATTTCACTTCATAAATCCAGCTGAATCAAATTCGATTATCGTTTTGGGAAATTCAAAACCGATTGTCACTTTCAAATCCGATTATCGTTTAACAGCCTTAGTCATGTTGGAAATAAGGGGAAAAGAACGGGCAGAAAAAAACATTTAAAAAATATTTTTTTTTAAATTTGTGCCCACTGGGGTTTGATCCCAGGACTTTCCGCGTGCAAGGCTGGCGTGATAGCCACTACTCTACGAATCATTTTATTCTGTGAAGAAACACGCAACTGAACGGCAAGTGAACGCAAAGAGCTTTGTTGCCACCCACCCCTCTTTTTTTTTCTTTTCATCCCACCACGCTTGCCAACTGTGATTTTTTTTACCCCAGCAAGGGTCATTCGTCATGCTCATTTGCACATGGTCGTTTAGGAGAAATATATATATATATATAGATGTTAGTCAAACATCTGGATAGCTGGATAGCGAAGTCAATAGTGTGCTCGCCTCACAAGCTGAGGTAACGTGGGATCTAGCCCACGTTAAAGTAAAGCCACATTAAAAATGTTGATGAATGACTATCGCTAAAAGTTCCTCCGCTGACCTGGAGAAGAGATGGGCGCAACCAAGGTCTACCAAGCCCCGAGAAAGTTCTAATGGAACAAATTATCAGGACCTTCCTTAAATATTGGAAACTAAAGTTTGACATCACTTAAAGAAACCTATCTTTTATTCTTTATTTTATGTATTCAATTCAAAATAAGAACAATATTTTAATTTTATTAACAAGTTTGATTTAGGGGATATGAAAACTAACATTTCTAAGTAAACCAAGTTGAATAAGTAGGTACTTTGACAGAAAATTTAAATGTAGTCCAATAGGCTTAAATAATATATCATGTTAAAGGGCTTGCTAAGACCTTTTCAAAAACACTTGTTTTGTCTTTCTGTCTTTTATAGAAGTGGAGTTACGATTTTTTTGTCAATTTTTTTTACCCCTTATATAACCTATATAAATATAATTTATTCCAAAACTTGTGACCCAAATTTCAAAATTCTATACTCTTTCCCTCACAACTTTTTTCATTTTAGAGATATGGGTATCAAATTTTCAGGAGACATTCACAATCCAATATACAAAACAATGAATAAGAAATGTTTAAAGTAAATTAAGATTTTGAATTTTTAAATAAATATATTTAAAGGCATGTTGAAAATTATAACAAAAATACAAATCAGTTCAAACATTTGCATGCCTATTGTATTTTAATTTAATATATAGTACAATTAAATCAATAACTATATTTAAATGTTTGAAGAGTAAGTATTTGACTTAAAATTTAATGCAAATTACTAAAAAAATTATTTGTTAGAATATACCACGCCGACGATGTCTGATTACTAAAATATGAAATTAAAATTAAATTCAACAAATATTTGTAGATTTCAGTCTCTCATTTAAAGATAATAATAACAATTTTACTGTCATTTTTCTGAGTAAATAACAAGTATTCAAATTTCTCAATATGTAATTTATGAGCTTTGTCATTGTCTTCATCATCTATTTGGCAGTTGAAGAAATTATGAATTCTGCAGTTGATTTTGAAATACCTATAATTTACTTTGATATATTATTTAATTTTAATTATTGAAATTTATTTTTTTTGATTGATTTTGTAAAAAATTTTATTTTTTTGTCAATGTCAACATCTTTATAAAAAGATGATGATAATTGATAAGTGAGATTTTTATTATTATAATAATTATATTACCCTACACTTACACACACAAGTAAATCTGAAATAAAAGGATTACAACACCTTTATCATTATTTATTATTAATTATAAGGTATCAATTTGGACTTAGTATTAGACAAAGAATCAAATTAAATTGATAGTATTTGATAGTAATCCTATATAATTAAAGGCAATGTTCTGTGCGGTCATCGATAGCGATTGGTCCCTCAAACTCTTACAGACTCCTAAAGTCAATCACTGGCGGAGAAAAATTAAGTCTCATTTGCATATTGAACGACGTTCAAAGCGAGTTATTTTTGGTGCAGTTTTTTTTCCAAGAGTTTATTTTGAGCGGTGCGTGTTGGGATTTGTAATACAGAATTTGTATTTATGGATTATTTATTATAAATCTGGACAGACCGCGGTGTGGGGGGAGGTAGGGTCTCTGGACAGACCGGCGGTGTGGGGGGATAGGGTCTCTGGACACACTGGGGTGGGTAATGTTGTTATAACTTTAATGTGTAGTATTTTTCATGTGATGCACATGTATGGCCGGTCAAGACTGCTGGTCTCTCGACAAACTGGTGGAGGGGATGTAGGGTCTCGCGACAGACCGCTATGTTGGGTGGGGGTAGGGTCTCTGGACAGACCGCGGTGTGGGGGTAGGGTCTTTGGACAAACTGCGGTGGGGGAGGTATGGTCTCTTGACAGACCGCGGTGGGGGAGGGGAGGTAGGGTCTCTTGACAGACCGCGGTGGGGGGGGGGTAGGGTCTCTGGACAGACATGCTTTATTCTGAATAAAAAAATTATATCATAACTTGAAATGTATCTAGGGAATCCTTTCTAATCGATGATTAATGCCCATTTTATTATATTATTTATTAAATCTTTATTACCATTCTTTTAGGAAGATGTTGATGAGTTTATGAAAAAGTCTGAAAATGAAACCGCAGAATCTGTTTTAAAGAAGCAAGAAGATCTTCACAACAAATTTAAATTTATGGAATATAATTTGAATCTTAAAAAGTCCAGGTAAGAAACAAAATGTCATTTATTTTACTAATATTAATGTGAATGAAGATTTAATTTATTTTTGCAGTGAGTTTAGAGGAAAATAGTGTAGTTTTGGAATCTTATAGAGATGGCCTTAGCAGTATGCAGGGCCTTGGAAGAGTGGGACTTGTGGAGCCAAGAGGTTTTAAATTTATACCATAAAGAAGCTACTATTGCAGGGCACCTCAAGGTCATTTGCCTTAGTTGCCACCCCTTAAGTTAAGGCTGCTTCTGGAGTTTTATTAAAAGGTTGTTGACTGGTCATAAAATCAGTATCCGTCCTGCTCAATATGGTCTGGTTAACCATAACTTTAATTCTTCCATATTAACATATTATTCAGAGTTTAGGTTTAGGTGTGTCAACTGAGTCAAATCTTAACCCAATCACTACTAATGGGACATGGCGTCTAGCAACGTGCATACATCACACGATCCCGTCAGAAGTATTGTTACCCTGCAAATAGCTTTCAGTTTTTCAAAAAGTAGAAACATGGCTGATTTATTATTTTTTTTTAAAGGATGTTTCTGTCATTTAAGGTTTAAAACAGGAGTTCCCAACCTTTTTGTACTCTAGAACACATTCTAAAATATCGGTAGGGGGGCGGACACCACCAATTTTTAATCAACTAACTCCTTCCATAACTTCTCATTTTCCCATAATTTATTTTCTTATATTCATAAATTATTAATAAATAAATTAAACAATTAACAAACATGTTGCAAAATAATTAAACTATTATTCAAATTGCATACACAGAGAGAAATGTATTTACAAAACGTAAACAAAGTAAACAAAAAACACAAATACAAAGAAAACATTTTATTTAAAAAATATAATATCAATATGTCAATATGATCTTTGGCATTGCATATCATTTGCCAGCGCCTCATAATTAGGAGAGTATGAGGATAATCCTGAAAGCAAACAATCATAAAGATGATAATCGGTGAGTCGAGATCTATATCTTGATTTTATTAAGTTCATATTTGAAAATAATGATTCGCATAAATATGTCGAACCAAAAAATGATTCAATTTTATAAACCTTTTTTTTTATAATGGGAACTTTATAAATGTTTTTCTTCAATTAAACTCAAAAATCTTGTAAGAACCTTTCCTTTACTGGGCCAACATACTTCAGTATGCAGAATAAGATCATGTTCTTTATCTTCAGTATCTTCTAACAAGGCCTTGAAAAATCGGTGTTGCAAAGGAGCTGCTTGGATAGAATTTATTTTTGTAACTATTTTCATAACATGTTCAAATGGCAATATTTTACAGTGGTAGGACATAAAGTTTGAAAATGATTCATCCTTCTTGCAGAGGACAATAAATCCTTTGTTTTTACCTACCATTGCTGGTGCCCCATTGGTGGTTATCACAGACAGCTTGTGCAAAGGGATATTTATTGACTTGGCGTATGTTCTGAATGTATTATAAATATCCTCATCCCTTGTCTGTCCTTTCATAGGTAATATTTGTAACATATCCTCTTTTACTGTGCAGTTACTAAATACCATTCTCACCATAACTGCTAACTGTGCAGTGTCTGATATATCTGTTGACTCGTCAAATTGTAGCGAGAACCAGTCACATATTTCCAACTCAGTCTTTAACTGAGTTTGTATGTCTTCATGTATTCTTCTTGTGACGGTGTTATTTGACAACTGTAAGTCTTGTATTGCTGAGACAATCTCACGTTTCTTAGAAAATCTATCAAACAAACTATCGGCACCAGTCAAAAATAGTTCCTGAAAGAACTCACCATCAATGAAAGGTTTCTTCATTTGTGTGAGCATGTGAGAAATTTTGAAAGAAACAATAGTGGCCTTTTTAGAATTTTCCACAAGTCTAGTGAAAACAGTCTGTTGTGCAGTTAGACTTAATTTTAGTTGACATATTTTTTCTTTCTTACTTCAGATTTAAGTGGATAATTCACATCAAAAGTGGCATGAATTGTCTGAAAGTGTTGTTCAACATTATGTTTTTTTCGGCACTGCAATGCTACTTACTACACACAACAAACAAACGCATTTATTTTTCAAATTAGCGTAACAATATGATTCCTCCCAGTCTGTGTTAAAATTATAGGTTTGTTGTCTTTTACTCGGTCCACTCATTTTAGGGCTCAAAAAATTAAATAATAAATATTATTATTGAACTACAATATAATATAAATGAAATAGCACAAGTCTGTTCAACATTAAGTGCATAAATGTATTATTACAGTATTATAACAAGGGCTATAACTATCCCCACAATCATGATAGATTATCGCTTATTAATATGATAGATTACGCACCTCGCTTTTAGCCCGCTAAAAATTTACAGAAGGAATATCAAAACTCCTAATTTGTGTTTCGTCAGACGAAGATGTCTCTTAGTAGCTAACTGACGCGACCCGAACGGGGCAGCTATCACAATGACAACAACGCGGTTCCAGGTGGGGAATGCTATTTGCACGTCACTTCTTGTACATGTCGAAAACCCGAAGTGAGCCGATGATCGCCGAAACAATCAGAGTCATGTGCCATGTGTTTTGGCGCCTTCGGCGTGCATTGGCTCAGTTTGTGACGTTAGTTCACTTCGGGTTTTCTGCGTGTACAAGGAGTGATGTGCAAATAGCACTCCCCGTTCCAGGCTAGCGTGAAGAGTGCAGTCTGGCTCGCCGTTAGACAAGTTGCGACAAGTACTGTCAGCAAAGGAACCACTCATACATACAATATCGCAAACATAAGAACGTATTTTATAAACCTAGGCACTCAAAAAAATTAAAACTCTAACAAATAAATAAAAATAATTCACATTTTTAATTAATGTTTATGAAAAAATTATGTCTCTGTCGAATAGTGACGGGCACATATGAATCGTTCCGCGGGCACCATGGTGCCCGCGGGCACGGGGTTGGGAACCTCTGGTTTAAAAGCTGCATAGCTTGGGAGTCGGACACAATTTGGTGAAATTTGAACTTGTATTTTTTGGAAAATTTTGTTCAATGGCCTTTCAATTTCATGACTCTTTGATTGCTGTTTCAAAGTCTAATTATGCAGAAACATAATTTTCCTATGGACAGCAGTCCTTTAGACTACTTCAAGTTGTTCATAAACTCTACCTGGGTAGAGTTGTTACTGAAACAAACCGATATGCTGAACTGCAGCAAACAGCTAAGGACAAGAAAGACACCCAGTGGCAGGATATTAATCATGAGGACAAATATAAATTCCTCTACGTAAACATCATGTTTGGACTCCACAAGTTACCAACTAAAAAATTGTATTGTTCAATGGATAAGCTGTGGAGAGTCCCTGCAGTTGCAGATGGGATGGGATGCACCTAGTATGAACAAACACAGTATTTTCACCTCACAAAGAGTGAGCAGATTCCAGCCAAGAACAGGACTAACTATGATCCCTTGTACAAAGTAAGGCCACTACTGGATCATGTTAGGAATGTATGCCAAACAGCTTACAAACCTCATTGACAGTTGTCTATTGATGAGGCAGTGGTTGGCTTCCATGTGCGCTTGTCATTCAAACAGTATTTAAGTAACAAACCAACTTCATATTTAGGTGTTGTATGGAGGCATAAACTGGATATGTCCTCAACTTCCAGGTTTACACTGGAAAGAGCAACACCACGTCTAATCATGGACTGGGATATAGTGTAGTTATGGGCATGATGGAGCCATATCTGATATCTGGACAGATATCATGAGGTATTTTTTATAAAAAAAATTTCCTCCCCCAAACTCAGAGCAGCTCTTACAGAGGAAAACCTACAGCTGCACAATAAGGCCTAACAGAAACGGCTGGCCACTTCCATGTCGAAGCAGAAAGGAGGGGGGGGGCAAAAATAAAGCAGAAAGGCATATTGGTTGCCACACAATGGACTGACAAACGACAGGTGAATATCATCTCGACAAATGCTGACCCTGTGGTCACCGCTGTTCAACGTCAATGAAAAGAAGGGATGGTGGACGTTGAAAACCTGTCATGACCTACAATTCTGGGATGTTTGGTTATGATTTGGAAGACCAGCATCTAGCCTGCTATACTGTTGGCAGAGCGAGTACTAAGTGGTGGAGATATATTTTTTGGTGCCTCATAGATCTGTCTATGATCAACGGCTTTCTGTTGATGAAAAGTGCTCGGCCAAACGATGCCTCAGACTCTCCTGCGCAAAATCATCTTGTATTTATTAATGCTGTTTTAGACCAGCTTTTGTCTACTGCTACAAAATCTGGGCAACCTGACACACCAAGTGTCTCTGCAAGATTAGACCAAACAACAGCACAATGTTGAGCCCAATGCTAGGACGCAAAGATCAGTGCTATCAGTGCTCCACTGAAGACAACAAGATGGACAGCGGTAGCACCCGAGAAACAACAACAGGCTGTCATCGTTGCCAGGTCCACCTATACAAGGGCTGCTGTTTTACAAAGTTCCATAAACCAATTAACATAATAGGTGACAGACAACAGAATTCAATGTCCAAGAACAGTGCTGTAATTTTTTTTTAAAATAACTTTTCCAGGATTTATATAAAATATATTTGTGAATTAAAGTGCATCAACCTATACATTTTTGAAAAGCTCATCCAATTTTCTATTTTTGATGCATGTTTTGTTATTTTTAATTCACATTGGGGTGTAAACATTTTTTAAATTTAACATGGGGGGTGCAAGTGATCTTCCTTTGCTTAGTATTTCAAGGTATGTCTTGGTTTCTGTGCTTAGTGGCAAATGAGTTGCATCAACCATTATCTTTTCATGTAGTGTATTCCCATGTTTTCATGCTTATAAAACAATTTTTTTTTACTTAAGTCAGAGATTGTCTCATAAGATGGTAAGGCTTTTAAAGGTAAAGATGCAGGGCAGCGGTAAAGATGCAGGGCAGCGTATGAGAGCTAAGACACTAGTGGCAGTGACATCAAAGTGCCCTCTTAATATTCTAATAAATAAAAAATATTTAAAAATCATGTAATTTTATTTGTCTTTTAATCTAAAATTTATCCCAGACCTTTAACTTGTAAGCATTTTGTTGAAATTTTACCAAGCTTGTTTCCTAAACTTTTTGTTTTTTGTTGTATTTTATATAACAATCAATATCTTATTTTAATTTTCAGATTAAAAAATCAAATTCCAGATATAAAGAGCTCATTGGACATCATCAAACACTTGATGCTGAAAAAGGTTTTTATTTTCAAAGTCATTCAAATGTGAACAATTTAAATTTTCAATGTCATATTTTAATCTGTGTAGCTTTCAGTTTAAAGTAACCTCATGAACTTCAGCATTGAATAAATATTAAGGTAATGTTTTTTTAGAAGCCAAGGCTTTTGTTTCACTGTATATCGGTTAATGAATTTTTTTTAAATCGTATTTTCAGGATAACACAGATCCTATGTCAACTCGCTTTTTGTTGTCTGACAATGTATATGCAAAAGCCACAATACCACCAACAGAAAAAGTGTGCCTTTGGCTTGGGGTAAATATTTAAATATTTTAAGCACCTTTTATTCAGTCCTAATAGTAGTAGCATTTCTCCTTTTATTAAAAAGACAGCAGCATAATTTTAAATTTTATTATACATAATTTAAATAGCAATTTTAATGTAAAAATATGACTATCAAAAGAGAGTAAATTAAAGTATTAATATAGGTGAACATAGCTAAAGTTCGAATTTCACACGGTCACTCATTCATCATAAAAAATTGTTGGGATTTATTTTACCACCCAAAAGCTGCCAGGCAAGGCATGAACTTCCCATAAAATTAATCAGAATTAATTCTAACTTTTAAAATCTGTTTTGCTTTATTTGTTTTGAATAGTGTTGTAGTATAGATCACTAGTATTCATGGGATTATCCATTGTTAAGAAGTATGTCGTCCCTCAAAAAAAACAAACTCAAAAAGCTGCCTTCTTGAAAATATTCAAAATCCATAGTTATGTTTACTAATGAAATTTTAATATTTTTATTCTTTTTTTTTAACATCTTGAATAATGAATGTTTTATCGTGGTGCATTATTTGATAAAACCCTTCTTTCTTGATAAACACATTTATCAAATTTTTAAAATGAGTTCAATAAGCTTTTACTGCAATTAAAATAGCGTACAATATATAATTCAGACAAACTTTGGCTTATCCCCAGTTAATATATTTCTCTGGGCAAAAAAATATTTAATATTTTGTTTTATAGGTGTATATTATTTTTCTCCCATACAATTTTTATTCTTGGAGAACAGGCTAATGTCATGCTTGAGTATGAGATTAATGAAGCTGATGATGTGTTGATGAAAAATCTAGAAGCTGCCAAAAAATCTCTTAGTCAAGTAGAAGATGACCTGTTGTTTATTCGAGATCAAATGACTACATTAGAAGTCAGTATCCTTATTGAGGTTTTGTTAGGAATGACTAATCTTGTGTTTTATCTTGGTATTAGTAATACAGTACTACTCCAGATAAATGTCTTAAAATACCTTATTTCATTGACATTTATTTAGCCTACAATTTACAATACAATTGTTTTCTTCTCTAAATTGATTGGTTGGTCCAAAATGATATTTTAATTTTACTATTATTTTATCATTTTGCTATATATTTTCCTAAATATATAGCACAAGTTAGTGTTTAAATAGAATATTACGGCTCCAATAGAGCTCAAAATCTTGATTTTGAGATTTATTTGGAGTCAGTAATAATATATTTTTTAAATATTTAGCAGCTTCCACATCGACCTTAAGAATTCCATGTTTATTCAAGTTTAAAGTCATCCAAGTTATTTAAACTAACAGTGATATTATTCCTTTTTACTATCCTTAACATTCTTTTTAATTAGATATGGCTCGTGTTTACAACTGGGATGTAAAACGTCGGCAAGGAGAAAAAGGTGTAAAGTCCTAGGGTCCTTTTTTTTTCAAATTAATTTTGAAATTCATTACTATAAATATTGCAATGGTTTATATTGCTGGACATGGACTTGATAAGATAAAATGATATTTTGGATCCTAATTCATTTTGTGTGTCCTTTCATAGATAGTTCGGCACTTATTCATTTTGTATTTTTAAAGGCTTTGATTGCAAATAAAAGTATTTCACAAAAATTAAAAAGTTTTGTCTTTTCCTTTTACCTATAAAATTAAGATATGTTTGTACTTCATATACACATTTTTAGTAGGGTGCTATCCTGCTAATTATATGCTTATTGTATATTAGCTAATACATCCTTTACAAGACCCAATTTTATTTCTAAGCCTATTGAATCATAATGAAAATGATTAGCTGTACAATGAACAGATTATTCACTTATAAATATAAACTGTAAAATCATTGCTATTGTTATTAGTGATAGAAGGTAAAAAAAACCTCTTACATCCACATTAACTTACAAAGTAACTTTTAAGTTGTTGAAATTTTTTTAAAAACTCTGGAATTGAGAGGCAATTATATGTATTAGCACCCAGGTTTAGATTGTGTTTCATCTCTATTACTATTTGAGTGTGTAGGACTATTTGAGTGTTAAGTATTTCACATATAATCTGATATGTAACTTGACAGTAAAAATTCCATGGTGCTAAATTGTGAGAGCTTAGGAAATACATGCATTAGGACAGGAGCAGCAGAGCTAGATACATGCAGGCAAAAGATACAAAAGATAATGTCCACCCAAGCAAGGAAAATAAATCATGAGCAATCTTTTTTGTAACTTTAGTGTTCAAGTACTCATATTCAGATCTTTACATTTTCTTCAAAGAGAAGTAAAACAAAATTTAAAATAACTATCACCATGAATGAGCAAGTTAAAATCAAACATTTTTATTTTTAAAAAAAATAGTGGTGGTTTTTAAGACCACAATTAAAAAACAAAAACATTTTGCACTTGGTATTCATCTTGATTTGTAACAGAGGTTCCTAATTTTCTGGCACATCTGGTTCTATTGGTGGTTCCAATTGCTGGATCTGTAATGAATTAATGTAAATTTTAAAAAAAATCAACACAGTGAATTGTAGCTGACGATCGCTTCATAAGTTAAGACATAATAATTTAAATATTCTTATAATTTTAATAATGTGGATTCATAAGTACATAGAAGTCTTGAAAATAAAACATTTATTTTTCTGCTCCAGTAATTGCACCCGAGTACTTGTATTAAATTTTTATTAAATTAACTTAAAAATCAATTAGCAATTCCATTCAAACAATTCTAAATGAAAATTGGCTTTTTCAATGATTATTAATGAAAGCTTAAATATTGTAATTTTTTTCAATCCTTTTTTACTCATTTATAATAATAATAAATTATATTTCTTATTGAAGTTTTTTATATTTGCCAACAAAAATGTGTATTAGTAAATACATAACACTGGATACCAAATTTATGTTGAGTCATTTCTAGGGGAATTTCATTTATTTCTCTAAAAATTTTGCTTAAATCAGCCATTATGGGGGAATACTAAAGTTAGCCTAAGTTGGCATTTAAAAATAACAAAAAAAATATCTTGCTGAAACCGCAAAATCCTTACTGAACACCCCCCACATTTCATGAAAACAGCCACCTGTCTTTGAAGTCGTTCTTTATGTGAAGTAAGTAGTAAGCAACAACAAAAAAATGTCACATTCAATTCATAACCTATACTAAAATGTACTTGTAAATACCTGTGAGCTTCAATATTATTACTAGTATAGCTCATAGTTTTTTGATGTTAACAAATAAAAACTATTTTATTATTATTTCCTCTTATCTTTTAGCCATTAACTTAAATCCAGTGTCCAAATTTTAAAAATCAGAAAATAAATATTGTCAATATATACACTTAAGTTGTATTGATTAAAACTTACCCTTGCTTTGAGCTCATTGTTCTCCTCTTGTAGCTGCTCACATTTTTGTCTAAGCTCTGTTACTTCCAATTTGAGAGCTTCTACATCAGCTGTCTCAGGTCCACATGCATTTAGATGTTGCTTTAAAAAACTTATATGGTCAAGAAATATAATGTTGTTGAATGAGTATCTGAGCATTGTCTTTTTTTAAATTTAAATGTTGCTGTATTTAAAAATAAATAAATTATATCAGTAAATCATCAAAATATGCTTCCAAAATTTATTTACAAACTACCTTATTAACTAGCTCTTTGTTATTATTAGTAGATGGGTACCAGACTTTCTTCTAGGGCAGGAATGATAACATTGGTCAATTTTGGAATTTAGCCAATTTTATGACATTAGTTGTACTAGAAGAGAGATAATCTTTGTAGTACATGTACTGATAGTAAATAAAATCAGTGAAATTATCAATTCAGTGAAACTATTAACTAAGTAAAACTAAAACTAATGCAACATAAAATAAGCAAATGAGTACTCGAAATGATTATTGGAAAGGTGTGTACGATAATTAGAGATAGTAAATGTAATAGTGGAGCAAAGTATATATTGAGATAAAATAATCACAATTTTCATTAAGAACTTCCAGTTTTTGCTTACATTGTCACTGGCTCAATTACATTTTAACAGAATAGACACAATATCTTACTTTTTTAAAACTAAATATTTACAAATGACTGATTAGTTGGAACTATTGTGATGTCCTATCATGATTACAGTACAGTCAAAAGCACTGATGAAATATCAGCTTTAAAAAAGATGAGGTACAAAAACTAACCATTGTTTAAAATATGGGTACTTTTTATATTTTTAATGGCACGTGATTTTCTAATTTTAAGTATTGAAATGCTTAGTATAGCTATTTGCGAAAATGTGTTTTGCTGCTAAGATTAAAGGTATATTTTAACATGACAAATAATTTAAATATCTTGTTTAGAAGTAGAGACTGTTTGAATCATGGAGCCATTGTTTTCAACAAAATTTAATCTGAAGAAAAATATTTCCATTAATAGTGATCAATAATAGAATCTTATATTTTTTATATTATATTACAAGTAATCATAATAGGCTGCACTTCATTTTGCTTCAAAAAAACCCAAAACAGAATGAATATTAATACATGTACTTAAAACCTATACCATTTCTTGTAACACATCATTTTTGTTGATTAAATAAAGTAATCTTTTCAATGATTAAATATTGATTTGAGTTCTTTACATGCTCTTCATGAACAATTGTGAGCTTCAATCCATCAAACATGGAGTCGCATCAAACATAAATTTAATTACCAGTAACTCTATGTATGTAACACACACTGATTCTTCACTTTTTTAAAACATGAGAAAAAGGATACTCCAATGCATTATTTGGTTTTTCTGGTTCTTCATACAGCGCTACCAGTACTGAAAAAGAAGGAAGTGCACTATATATATATTTTTTTTAATATTTGAATTTGAAATAAAAATTCTAAAAATTTATTAATTTTAAGAGATAAAGATTACAGCAGAAAATCAGAATGGCAACAATAATGTGATGTCCAGTTAGCCATTGCACAGATGCCTAAGAAGAGTCTAGGCAATGTTTTAAATTTGAGTTGGATTGTCTAAAGTAGATTAACAAGAAAAAAAAATTCTTAGTAATAGTAGGCTAATAAATATCATCTAGACACATTCAGTTTGTTACTTGAATAACACAGGGCTAGACTGTGCTGCTGTTTGTCTCCATAACCATATACCACAAATATAAATCACAGATTCGGGTTTGTTTTGATCACTACTACAACATAATACTTTTGGAAGCACAAAGATTTCATTGTCTTTTCATTATAATTATCCCACATACTCATGTATTAGTCAAGAAATTTTAGTCGTTAAATTCCTTTTACAACATAGAATCAACGTATCCATGAGTCAGTGCTAGTTTCAATAAAAATGTGTGCACTGAATGCCGGGCAATTTTGAGTTATCAGTAGTGCCAGTGTACTTCTCTGTATGTTGACCCACATACCTGATACATACATGCACTCACACCTCACAGACAACAGTTTGACTGAAATCTGATACCAAGCCAAATAAACGCATCATCATCACACTGACTGCTAGCCCTTGAGAAAACACTATTAGCATATACCTATCTGTCAATTAATATTAATACCAGGGCTGTTAACGAATAATTTAAATTTAATCGTTAACTTTTGAAAAATTAACGATTAATCGTTAATTTCGATTAAAGCCGAAATTGAAATTTATGGTGTCATAAGTAGCATTTATTAAACGTACTTGTTGACAATCGAAATAACACTGGGATGTCTTCTTTATATGACATCTTTTAACCAACAACGCAAACAGACAAGTCTATTGACATTACTGTATTTGGTTCAAGTGATGAGCGGTCTTATTGACAATATAACCAGCCGAGCTGAACAATCGTTTACATAGCTTTAGATTGTCTCAGCTGAAGTTTCCGATACTGTAGTGGATGTTTGGTTTGCAGGTGATATGTAAGCAAAGTATTAGAACCATGGTAGCAATTTCTCTTTCAGTAGCGCGGCTGCGCAGATATTTGACCGACGCCACGCAGGAGTTTAGAATATTGCGCAGCAAATTTTGTAAAATATTGAGGAAAAAAAATGGACGTTGTGCAACTTTGCACACTATTTTTTGTTTAACTTTGCACACCGACCAACAAAACTTGGACTTAGAGGGAACATTGCATGGTAGGCAAATGATTTCTCTCACTGGACACAATAGCCTTTATCAACATTTTGAACATTCACGTCAGTCAATATTTTAAAACCAAAATGTTCGTGTAATCGTCCGAAAATTAGCTTATATTTATCAACCGAAATATTTTATTTTTTGACTTCCAGTACATTTATAAGTGGTGGGTCAATTTAATCGTTTTAAAAAAAAAGTAATTGTTACAATTTTTAAAGATTAATCGAGAAATTAATAGTTAATTTCCGCAGCCCTAATAAATACTAATTAAAAAATGCGTATTAAATTAAATAATTAAGGCTGAGCGTATGCAGAGAAGTAGTAACTGATTGTTCCATGATTTATACCTAGGTAATACAGTAGAACCCACTTAACTGGACCACGGTTAACTCGCCAACCCTATTAAGTCGACGTTTTTTATTGGAACCGTCAAATTCTCTCTTTGTCTAAGCATTTTCTCATCAGTTATGTTGATTCTTTTAAGTCGCTGAAACCTAATATCTCGAGCACAAAAGAGGGCAAAATTTGCAACTTAACGCTGGTTATTTTGATCCCTGTCTGTTCGCCTAGCGGCGCACTCTAGCATTGTTAGTTAAAAATAGCATCGAAATCTCACTTTCCTCGAGACTTCCGGCTATTGTGTGATTCTACGAGATTTCAATAAAAATTACCGGATGTTTCACTTCGATCGGTGTGTGAATTAGTTTGACACGTCTCTATCGAGTATGTATTCACCCGAGTTGCTCGAAAATCGCGTTATCGGTCTTTAACTTTAATCGTCATTATTTCGCAGTGCATTTTATATTATTATGAAACTTAATTCATTTCCTGATGCATTAATCATTTTATTTTTTAAGATAAACGAATATCTTTAGAAAAGAAAATAAAGGTTTGTATCGAGAATCAACAGTGGTTTTTATTTTATATGAGTAAATTTCTGCTGTTAGTTGGTGCACATATGCCTTTTGTTGTTAGCAAACGTGTATGTACATTTTTATAGCATGCCGATCGCTTCATCAAACAAATAAGGGCAACGCTGTTGTGTAAAAAAAAACTCCAAAAACATGTGCAATGTACATTCACATTTATTAACGCTAGTGATGGGACACTACCAAAATCATAGGGTGCTTACTGTAAACAAGGCTCCCCAGATTTTAGGATATAAATAATATAAAAGCCCAAGTCACTCCCTGTTGGGAAGGATGTGGAACTCTGAGGAAAGATGTACAACAGTCTATAGCAGTTGAAAAATCATGTGTTGATTAGCACTGTAAAAATATTTAATATGACTTCATTGTTTGATCTTATATTTTAAAATACAAGGTGTGCATTGGTGCGCATGATGATTATAAATTAAAGATGTAAAATACTTTGTGTACATTCCAGGAAGTTTAGTATTTCGTATTTATCAAACAAGGATAAGTTACTTGGGCTTTTGACAAAAAACAAAGTGGGCGCCGTAGGCGCCCTACAACCCCTATTATTAAATACTTTGCGTACATTTCAGAAAGTTTAATATTTCGTATTTAACAAAAAAGGACAAGTTAGTTGGGCTTTTGAAAAAGGTTGGCGCCGTATGCGCCCTAAAAAAGTGGGCGCCGCAGGCACCACGGCGCCCTGGCACAATCTAGTATAATATAACAGACTACAGTTTACCCACCCCCACTCTCAATCTCCCACACCATTGTTGTTGGTTAGTACGATTAGCATCAAGTTACCGAAGGAATTCTGGGTCCATTGTAAGCTGAGGGGTCAGACCCAAGGAAGATAGTTTGGAAGAGAATGGTTCTGAGACAATGAAGGGATGTGTAAGTTACACGGGCGGGTTATTTATTAGTGTAGCTTGTAAGGAAAGTCAAGCAAGTGCCCTCCAAGGCAGGAGTAGCTGAATTCGTTAGGTACTCAGGAAAATAACAGCGCTAACGCAACAAAGAGTTAAATAACAATTAAAAATTACTTAAGTAGATTTTTTAAAAAAGGATTTTTTTTTAAATTGTAAAAATGTTTGCTTTCTTACTTTTAGTGAGGATATCAACAATGCCTGCCTTTTCTAAATATTTTCTAAATTCTTCCCTTTTGCAATCAGAAGGCTGAAAAAGGAATTGGGAAAAAAAATGTTTAACAAATTGCTATTTATAAATTACAGTAAAACATCAAATATAAAATATAATTAATAACAGTTAATTTCTATAATATAAAAGTGATAATGATTAAGACAAGAAAAATGTCACTTATCATCTTATCTTATATTTTACAGGTGCTCCTATACAGAAGATTATTGCTTCCTTCACTTATGATTTATGTCTGGTCTGGCATTTTTATCATAATTATAGTTTTGAATGTTGAATTATGTGTTGTTTTTCGGTATCTTTCAGGAAGATTTGTAAGCATTTGTTCTTGCAAATGGAACAATAAAAATGTTTTTATCCCTCTGTCTATCTGAGTGTTGTATTATATTATAGTTCTGCTGTATTTCCAGGTTAGAATTTAATGCCTTATGTATTATTACTTCTTTGTTCCTTTATCCTCCAGTGTTTCTTTAGGAGATGGGTCCAATACAGAAGATGCATTTTCTAGTATAGGTTTGATCATAATCAAGTAAGGTACAATTTTAGATTTAGTTATATTTTAGCATTATTACGTAATGTTATTATAATTCTTTTTTTAATTTTAAGTTTTAAAGTCTCCTGTTCTAATTAGTTAGGATTTTTATAGAGATTATTCAATTTTGATAAATGAATTTTCAAAACTCTCTCAAGTTAACTCTGGGCAGGCGCTAGAAATTTTTTGGCTGGGTAAAAAAAGGGTGATTGTTGCCCCTGGAAAATTATGGTAAGAGTTCAGAAAAATTTTGTGTGTGCCTGCGTGATGATCTTGGATGGTACCCACCGTAAGCCGGCCTTGAGTTAACCAAACCATTCAGTGTTAAAGGCTGTACTAATTGTTAAAGAGTTGTTCACTGTATTGTTAAAGATGTGCATTTTTAAAAATTGTTTCCCAACAACTTTTCACTGCAATGTACCAATGAAATTACCAACAGGGTCAGCTTTAGGTATAGGCAAACTAGGCAACCGCCTAGGGCATCCAATTAGTCTAATCATTAGTGGGGGCCTCACACAAAAATCTTTCTAAATTTATCTTTTATTTTTCTATTACATTGTGCTACCAAATTCACTTCGCCTAGGGCCCCCAATTCTCTTAGGCCGGGCCTGTTATCAAATTATGTGGATAGGCATCATCAATTCAATGATACCAAGCTTTTTTTTAATAAGTCAAGTAGTAAAAAATGTATGATATTGTAAAAAGTAAAAAGTCTCAGAATTTTCCCGTATATATTTTTTGAAGATCTGTGACCACAAATCAACACTAAAATGTTATAGCTTTTTAACCATTTAACTTTAAGATTAATTCTTTAGTAAGTGTTCATTATTTCATCTCTATCTTATAAGTTTAGTTTAAAAAAAGTTAACCCCTTTATAATATCTTGAGTTTTACCTTTTATAAATTTGTAAATTATGTTAAAAAAGTGGTCCATATCTGCACTACAAATGTCATAGCTTTTTTATTTATTAAAATAAAACAATAAAACTTCAGCTTATATTTTTCTACAATATTATTATTAGCTTATTGATAACAAGTTGTCATTATTAAATTTTAAGTGAGTATAATTTGCTTTCTTGAGAATATGGGTAAATTTTTTCAATTGTCTGTGCACAATTTTCTTTTCACTTTCTTTTATAATAAAGAGCCATTGGCCATTGGCATAATTTTGAAGTAGCAAATTACTTACTTAAATGAACTGAGTTAATTGTGAACCAATTCTGATAATATATGAAATTGAAATGAATGAAAATAACTGTTAATTTATGGAGTTGCCTCATAATCAATAATCACCCAGTAAGTAGTAAGTAAATTAAAATTAAAATCATTATTTTTATGCTATGTCCATGTTTTCATTAGGGGCCGTCCATAAAGTATGTCACACTATTTTTTACCATTTTTAACTCCCCCCTCCCCCCTGTCACAAACTGTCACACATCTCGGACCCCCCCCCCTAAAGTACGTCACACTTTCGAGCAAAAATGTTGTTTTTTATTAACAAAATAATCAAAATTTAATATTTAACAGCGTGACGTCACACATGGCCGGACTCCCCCCCCTCCCCCCCTGTCACAAACTGTCAAACTTTCTTACACCCCCTCCCCCCCCCCTCTGGAGCGTGACGTACTTTATGGATGGCCCCTTAGCCTAATAATTTAATATAATAATTTTTATAGTTTAATTAGCCCGCCTATACTATACTTATCTTATCTGTTTACAGACGCTCCTTCTATACAGAAGATTATTGCTTCCTACGCTTATCTATGGTTTGTGTTTAGTCCTGTATTTTTATTAGAGATTTAAATGTTGATAAAGTGTTGGTTTTCCTGGATTCTTCAGGCAACCCATTCCACGCCCGAATTCCGGACGGGAAGAAGGAAAACTTCAGGCAATCCATTCCACGCCCGAATTCCGGACGGGCAGAATGAAAACTTGTATGTGTTTGTTCTTGCATACGGAATAAGAAAGGTGTTTTTATCCTTATGTCTATCTGAGGGTTGTATTAAGTTATCTTTGTGTTGTATTTCTAAATTAGAATTAATTGCTTTATGTATGATTACTACTTTGCTTTTGGTTCTTCTATCCTCTAGTGTTTCAAGGTTTAATGATTTAACTAATGGTGTTATTCTTGTCAGTTTTGAATATTCTCCAGTAATGAATCTGGCAGCTCTTTTTATATACTATAATATATAACTCTATATACTATATTACTGACAATTAAAAAATAAAATAAAATATTTGTCAATCACAGGTAGGTCATTTTTATTCATATATAATATATAACATGCCGGTAAAAGCAAAGAGAACGGTGCGCTCGATAAATGGTTATTTGGGCTGCTATATTTGTTTTTTCTATTTTAATTAAAAAAATAGACAACTAAACCTAACCCAGACCCTAAAATTACAACCTTAATTACGTTTATGGATAAAAAATAATTGGACTTATTCCCTTTTTTAGTGTAAAAATACAACATTTCATTCCCGGAAGTACGCGCTCTGCCATAACAATGTATCAATGTCAATAGTTGAGCGCACCGTTCTCTTTGCTTTAGCCAACATGCCATATAGTATAGTATATAGATTATAATCAAGAATATTTAGTAACTTTAGATATATTTAGATCAAATTTAATAATTTGATCATGATTATCTTGCAACGTCCAATGAATTGATAAAACGAATTAATGATCCGAAATCCACCATAATGTCCAGTGTCCATACTCCATAAACTATAAATATAAACCATACTGATGCCATTTCAAAATAATGAACGGTTTATTTGACTGAATTTTATTAATTTGTATGATACGATATCCGATATATGTGCTTGTGCCTCTAATTGAATTATTCCATTCTTTATTGATTAACAGTTAATATATTATAAATAGAATACAGAACTTCATACTCACCCTGTAGGATGTCATGTTTTATCACTTTTTAATAACCAAAAATAGTTTTGTACAAAGGAAATGTTCAATGGAGAAGATGACTATATTATTTACCCCGGGGAATTTTAGGTTGTCAGGGAACATTATCTCGCCAACTCTCGCGCCACAAGCTTTAGTATCGGTATGCATTAAAAAGAAACGGAAATATTCTTTCCTGTTTCATGTTATCTAAAATTCCCTCTAAATATTTCATTTAAACTAGAAAGAAAAAAGTGAAATGTTTCAATGCTGATGAAAATCAGAGAAATAACCACAAAACCATTTGTTAAATTTACTTAAAAGTTTAGAAGGGCAGCCTGTTAGTGTTAGCGCAATGCTTTGGACCTTGGAAACTCTCAAACTCAATCCGAAAATTGTGCGATTCTCTGTCGCATTTGAAACATTGAAATGCAATTTCCATTTACAGTTACTGTATAAAATAAAAGGCATAATAAAATGCGTTAATAGTAAAGGCATAGGGTTTCTGGAAAAAAATCTTATCAGAGAAAATAGAAAATGGGATGGAAATAAAGCAGGGGTGTCAAAGTCCGGCACGCGGGCCAAATGCGGCCTACACTTAAATTTCGGCTCCGGCAAATCCGCAATCCGGTTCAGGCAGAATTTCACTTCATAAATCCAGCCGAATCCGTCTTGCCGGTAGAGCCATAAAATATATATAAATAAAATAGTTCCGGGAAATCTGGAATCCGGCCATTTTAACACATCCGGCTTTCGACCGGATTTCACTTCATAAATCTGGCTCAGCCGGATTTCAAAAATTTGAATCCGGTACACCCCAAATAAATACATAGTTGCAATTGAGAAAAACTTAAAGTGGGGAACTTTTTTATCATTGAATGATAAATTTAAATTAGGCAGTAATAAAAGAGGCCGCGTGTTAAGTCTCTCGTTTATTGGAATTGCCTTGCGTTACTTCTTTCGCTCAGTACAAATATAAGTGACACAACGAAATAGAACGTTCAAGTGTTTATTCCGCTGTACAAACTGGCCGTTCTTCATAGACATAACAAATATAACTTTTTACAAATACGGGTGTAGTAAATCAAGTAGTACATCCAACAGTCTCCCCGACAGGCTATCACTTGTCCCGTATAACGATTAACGTTCTCTACACTCTACACAACATACTAGACTAATTCACATATCAATAGCCCTCGGTCCACGCTCAACTCTCATTCTCATCTCTACTGACGCACTGCCCCAGCTGCTTTCACTGATCCACAGTGATCCACTCAGGGCTGCCAGATTGTAATTTGGGTAAAAGGCCAAACTGACTGCCAAAAAAAAGCCAAACTTATGTTATATGAAAAATGTCAACAAAAATGACGTCACGCACCTAGGGGGCGGGAGGGGGTCACAGATCTGTGGCGATGTATGAAGAGGGGGGTGCTTTTAAGAACTGTGACGTCATATTCATGGGCGTAGGGAAGGGGGGCAAGGTGGGCATTTGCCCCCCCCCCTACATTTGAGGAAAAAATGTCATAAAAATGTCATTAAGTTGTTACAATAAAACTGAACTAAATTGTCTGAAAGTTTATTACATGGAAGACAGTTTACATTTTTTAAACATAAAAAAGAATTATATCTGCAAGTATAACTGATTACATTACTGATTGTTCTAAATATTCCAGTTGTTTAACAATATCTGTAACATTTTCAGCAAAAATCCGCAAGCTTTTATATTTATGTGACAATCTAGTTTCACATAGCAAAGGAACATTTAGAATAAGTTACTTTGCTGATTACTTTCTCGGAAAAACACTATAATTGACTTAATTGTTCCTATTGTGTTTCGTACAACATTCACATTATTTAAATCGTTCACAACAAGATTTAGTTTATGTGAACTGCAATGTACAAATGCTGCTTTTGGGTATTTTTCGAATTATTGCTTGGACTCCTCCTTCTTTACCTGCCATAATAGAACATCCGTAGTATCCTTGACCAACAAGCTTTGTCATATTTAATAAAAATTCTAATGAATTAGTAATGATGGTGTTGGTTAAACCTTCAGCTGTTCTATTGACAATTGGAATATATCCCATGAATTCTTCTGTGACCATCATTTTCCCATTTTGTTCTTTGACAAATCTAACACCAAGTGACATCAGCTCAATGCCTGAAATGTCATTTGTCTCGTCAGCAAGTATAGAAAATGCAACTGAATTATTTGCTTCACGAACTATGTCTTCACGCAAGAGAGACCAACAAATTTCGATTATAGTGTTTTGCGTAGTTGCCGAGATACACTCAGCGGTTACCCGTCAAAATGGCCCCAGACAATACGGCCCCGACATAACGCCCCCGGTCAAAACGGCCCCAGACAAATTGTTAACATTTTTTAACAAAAACATTTTATTTATTTTTTGCATTTTAAGCTTTCATCAACTTTTTCACCCTAAAAAAGTGGTAAAATTGTAAAATTATTTCTTGTGATGTAATTATATTGTTTCTTGTCAACAAACTACCGTTATTGGTACCATTTCGCGTAAAGGCTATTAAATTCACTTTTGTGGTGTTATTATTATTGTTTATTGTTAGCTAAACCTGAAACTGAATAGGTAAGTAAAAATACGAATATATTTGATTGTAAATTTTACTATTAGTCCATCTATTAGTCCAGGGCTGTTTGTTCGGGGCCGTTATGTCGGAGCCGTTTTGTCCGGAGCCGTTTTGTCGGTGAACCATACTCAGCACTACAAGAACCAATTGACAAACGATTACCATGAACTTCATCTACAGATTCAACACGAAACTCTAACAGTTCATACAAATTACCAGAATTTGATTCTGTTCCACGAAGTGCTAAAACATGCATGCAGCAAAATAGGATTGTAGAAATGATGGGACCCAGTTCGTTGCGATTTTCTTGAATTAGTCATCTAAATGATGAGTCCAACTGCTCATCTATAGAAACTGCTTTGGCTTCCATTAAAGCAAATAAAATTGCTTGCATCTTCATGAGAGCCTTTGTGCCATAATGTGCTTTGCAGGTTGCTACGTGCATCTTCGTTGAAATTTATATATTTTGTACATGGTTTGATGACAAATACCCAATGAACTCATAGAATTACTTTTTGCAGAAACAACACGCAATATTTGCAAAAGGCACCTATTAACATTTGCGAGTATACAAGCCACGGTGAATAGTCTGATAACCATGCATATCTAAAAACTAAAAACTCTGTTTCCCTCACTGTCAGCTCTAAAATCATAATTTTTATCAAGGGTCCAACAATCACGAATCAGCTGCAATTTCAACTTATTTGAAAGATCGTATGTCCAGACATACCTTCCAATATCCAATTTAGGAAATGAATAAGTGTCAGCGACAATCAAATTAGGAACAGTTGCTTCAGTTGTGTCTGGCTGTTGAACGTTTACTGTTGTCCTCAATGCCAATAATAAGTCACATGCTACAGACGCCCCAAAATCTTTTAATAACGGCATTTCGAAATCCCGAGATTGGTCTACTTTTCGATTTTTTTAGCCTGTAAAAAAAATTCTGATATCCATCCTTGGTAATCCTGCAGTTTCTACACGCAGGGCCGGCTTTAGGCATAGGGAAACTAGGCAGCCGCCTAGGGCCTCCGATTAATCTCATCATTAGTGGGGGCCTCGCACAACAATCTTTTATTTTTTATTTTCTAGTACATTTAGGGCCACCAAATTTACTTCGCCTAGGGCAGGGGTTCCTAACCAGTGGTGCATGCACCCCCAAGGGGTGCATGAGCAGGTTCCAGGGGGTGCATGAACGATTCAGAGGGGGGGGAGAGAAAAAGAGGAAGAAAAAAAAGATGAAGGAAATAAAAATATCGAAAAACTGATTCTCTGAAAATGTAAACCATAAGCAAGGCATGTCGCGTAAAAGGGCGCCCAGATATAACCTTTTTGATAGGTACTTCGATACTCGACAGGGTTTTCAGCACTGGTAAAGAAAGAAGTTCCAGATATTGTTACTACACATTGTATCCTTCATCGTCAGGCCCTGGCATGCAAAACTCTACCTCCAATCCTGAAGTCAGTTCTTTCTACTGCAGTCCAAGTTGTAAATTTTATCCGCTCACATGCCTGGAACCACCGCCTCTTCAAGTTGTTCTGTCAGGAGGTGGGCTCTGAGCATGAAGTTCTGCTTTACCACACTGAGGTGCGCTGGTTGTCCAGGGGACGAATACTTTCTACGTTAGTAGAACTGAGAGTGGAGCTTGCCATTTTCTTGCTGACAAGTTTGAATGTCCAAATTTCATTCATTACTTGGCATTCCCGGCTGACATCTTCTCCATCTTGAATGAGTTGAACACATCTCTCCAAGGACCTGCTGTAGCTGTAATGGATGCTACTGAAGGATTGCAAGCCTTCCTTAACAAACTCCCACTATTCTAACGACGACTAGAAAAGTCCAACTTGGCCAACTTTCCACTTTTGGATGAAGTTGTAATATCTGGTTCAGAAGGAAGCACTGAATGATCACTGCCTGACAACATCAAAGGGGAAATTTCAGAGCACCTTTCAACATTGCAAAGGTCCTTTGATGGGTATTTCTGTCATGAAATTGCTAGGAAAGACCTTTGGATTCGCAATCATTTTCTCTGTGACTTGGACACATTGATGACAGTGACCTTGCTAAAGATGACCTGATTGATTTGAGAACCAGAGAAGTACTGAGGAGTGCCTTCAGTTGCAATACATCGATTGCATTTTGGTGCGCCCAGCTAGATTCCTACCCACAACTAGCCAAGAGGGCAGTACTGACTCTATTTCCATTTGCCACAACATGTCTCTGGGAAGCAGGATTCTCCACACATTTGACGATTAAACCCAAGGCAAGGAATAAGTTGAATGCAGAGGATGACATGAGAGTAGCTTTGTCCAAAAACAGTCCCCAGATTTAAATCGCTGATTGATCATAAAAATCAGCATATCTCTCACTAAATTCCCTGTTTCCTATTGTTGTGTTCATATAATAAACATAGTTTATTATGCATTTTCTGCAAGTTTTACGAGGGGGTGCATGAACAATTTTGGGCATCTGAAGGGGGGCATGGACCAGAAAAGGTTAAGAACCACTGGCCTAGGGCCTCCAATTCCCTAAGGCCGGCCCTGCTACACGTATATTATTTCACAGCTAAATTCAATTTTCTCGTGAGCATTTAATATTTTATTTTATTAAATGCATTAATAAATGTTGTATTTTAGCTATTACAGCACTAATTTGTAAGTCTTATTAATTTCTAAGGCTTTTTTCGACCCTTATTTTATACTGAACTTGAATTTAATTGAAAATTGTACCTGTATGGCATTGTCAGTTAAAATAAAAAAGTGGGTTTTTTTTGCCCCCCCTAGCGACGCCCATGGTCATATTGGAAAGGGTCTAGCTTTTGATTACGTTGGACGAGGGTGGGGAGGGGGGGGGGTGAAAGTACATTGAAAAATCTACCAAAATCACGTGACGTCATTTGTGGACAGCTCATAACAGCTGAAAAGAAGTTAACTATTTAAAATGAAGGTTAAACTGGGAGAAAAAGTATAATAAATGTGTAAATGCCAATGTTCGCATGTATGGTTGTATTCTCAAAATAAATAGACTTTGATACTAACATACACATTTGAAAGAAAATCTTCAGGTCATCCTTTTCCTCTAGACTGCTATATGCAGTATTATTATAAACTTTATCAGATGTCAAGTCATCAAGCAATCTTGGTGACATGACAAAGTCCTTACTGCATTTATGTGTAAACAAAAGCTCAGCCTTGACTCTAACAATAGCGTCTAAAAGTGTGAGCTGCACTCTGTATCTGGCTTTGTCTTAATAGCCTCTTCGTTTAAACTTTTAAAAAACTTTTTAATGTCTAAAATACACGTAAGCTATTCCAAAAAGAAAATAATTAATAAGGTTATTGACTTATTGGCGAATTTTTATTTATTATATTTTTTGTGATAAAGATTCTTTTTATATAGACCCAAAAAAGGCCAAAAAGCCAACAAAATAAAAAATTTGAGGCCAAACCCTCTTAAAAAGGCCAACTTTTTAGAATTTGGCCTTAAAAAGGCCAATATGGCAACCCTGGATCCACTGACCTCTCGCATGCAGGGATGGACTGGGCCGCCGGGACACCGGGAAAATTCCCGGAGGGCTGACAGGACCGGTGATATATATTCATAATTAATCTTGAAAAAAAATGTCCTGTTTGCTGCTTTTCTGTACTACATAAATACAGTTTCTATGGGCAAACATACAAACATCTCTTTAGCGCATATAAACTCTTATTGACTCGTCTACCAAAGTAGCTCGTGAGAGATCTTTCTCTAAACTGAAATCAGGGCCGGCCCCACGCTTTTCAGGGTCCGCGCTTTGACTAAACATTTTTACTACTGTTTACAATTTTACTTCTATTACGCAAAACTTTTTTTACAACGTATCAAGAAAACTTTATATATTTTTTTTTCAAGATAAAATAATTAGAAAAATTCCGTACCAATATAATAAAATATTATACTCAACCTAAATCCTAATCCAAAAAGTATTTTTCCTAGCGTATTTTAGTAAGCATTTATGTATTCAGGACATTTTAAAAACGAGAACGCCACTTTTAGGCTTTAACTTGCTATGTTAAGTGAAATAAAAATGTGTTACAGACTGTCTGATCACGATAAAACAAAGGGACATAATATTACATCTGCTTTGGAATGGTTTGAGATGAAAAACGGGCTAACACAACAGTGACAATTGACAAGCCAAGCCAAAAAATAATAAACAGTGAAAAGGCTCGTTGGCATGATGTATTTCAACGTCGCATGGCCATTGTCCAATTTCTCGCTCAACTATTTCGTAGTTCAGTTGATAAATACATCGGGAACAAAATGGAAATTTTCTGGGTCTCGTCGAATTGCTGGCAAAATTTGTGTCGGTTTTGCAAGAAAATATATGAAGAATAAAAATTGATGAAATTCATGATCACTACTTTAGGAAAGCGCATTCAGAACGAACTCATTTCGTTGATGGGAAATAAGGTAAGGAAAATTATTGTAGGAAGAGTAAAATCAACTAAATACTTTTCATTAATACTTGATTGCACACCGTGCCAATGTCACCAAGGACAGATGTCACTGACAATGCGCTATGTAAGCCAAGGAGGTGGATATTCTGAAGTAACCCATGAGCACTTCATACGTTTTCTAGAAGTGGAAGAAAGTACTGGGCAACAAATGCTTGATGTCTTACTATTGGAATTGAGAAAATTTGTCTTTGATGTCTCTGATATCCGCGGTCAAGTATACTACAACGGTGAGAACATGATAGGCATAAGTGAGGCGTACAAGGTCGTCTTTTACAATTAAACCCCTGGGCATTTTTACCCTTTGTACCCTTCACAGCTACAACTTGCTGCTTTGTTATATGGTAAAAACTTGTCCTGATGCAATGACGTTTTTTGGTATAATTTAACGAATCTATATTTTATTTTCTGCTTCAACAAAGCGATGTGCTTTATTTTCCAAGTATGTCGCCACAGACATAGAAGTTGAACCCATTGAACCCAGTTGAAAAAGAAGTAAAACAATTTACATATGAAGGAGAAGATGAAGGATTTGTAGATGCACAAGAAAAAATTAGCACATATATTTTATCTAGTTTGTTGATATGCAATCATGTCAATGGACATGTCATTTGAACAAATACTAAGGCATCATGACTCGTTTTGGATTTTAAAAAAAATAATTCATCACTTACAAAACAATGATCTACTGAATTGCTGTATGAATCGTGAGAAAAGCTCACTGCCTACGAAAGTAAGGACCTTGATGGTTTCTTGCTTGCCGAAGAGTTGCAATCATTGAGTTCCATAATTCCTGCACTAGAATATGCATCTTCTGTATGGGACCCATCCACCAAAGAAAACATTGATAAACTAGAACAAATTCAAAAAAGAGCTGCCAGATTCATTACTGGAGAATATTCGAAACTGACAAGAATAACACCATTAGTTAAATCATTAAACCTTGAAACACTAGAGGATAGAAGAACCAAAAGCAAAGTAGTAATCATACATAAAGCAATTAATTCTAATTTAGAAATACAACACAAAGATAACTTAATACAACCCTCAGATAGACATAAGGATAAAAACACCTTTCTTATTCCGTATGCAAGAACAAACACATACAAGTTTTCCTTCTTCCCGTCCGGAATTCGGGCGTGGAATGGATTGCCTGAAGAATCCAGGAAAACCAACACTTTATCAACATTTAAATCTCTAATAAAAATGCAGGACTAAACACAAACCATAGATAAGCGTAGGACGCAATAATCTTCTGTATAGAAGGAGCGTCTGTAAACAGATAAGTTTTAGGATCTTCAATTAAAAATAAAACTGTAATCATTGATGCATCGATGCTGTTATAAAGTAAAAAATTAAGTCATATAATTTTTTATTTCATATCATTTAATAAATGTAAAATTCAAAAGTTTGCATGGGTCTCGCTCCTCATCTGCTGCCTTGGGCTCGGGATCCCGCAAATCGTATGCTGCCTTGGGCCCCGCATACTCAAGAGCCGACAATGACTGAAATAGATTAAGAATCGCTTGCGAAGCTAATTGTCTTCTACACACATTGAAGCTTTTATGCTTATGTCAACAGAAACCGATGTTTTAAGTGAATTGAATAATGACACAATTATAAATTATGTAGCCGAAATGGCACGTATATAGCTTAAAGAAGATGCTTATACTATAAACACCATCACATTCACAGTGAGTCCGAATAAATTGATTTATAACTTGAATTGACGCATTCTTGATATTTTATTTCTAAATATAAATTATAAATGTAATTTATCGGGTTTTTTTTTGTTTTGTTATTATATATTGTAATTTGTATAGTGACCCATGACTTTGGAGGTTTCGGCCCTCACGTTTGGTTGGAGAGTATGGACACGGAAAATAAAATTTATGTAGATAGGGCCGCTTTTTGTTTTCCCGGGCCTACTTGGACTCCCCAGTCCACCCCTGCTCGCATGCCATCTGACCACACACCCCCACCTGATCAGAGTTGACAAAATCCTTCACGTGAATATGTTCACACATTGACCCACAGTGATTCTTATACCATTGACACCGCGTATGTGTATGGAAACATATTTTTATATTTACTATTCTAAATTTTATTGCAGAAATCAATGTTAAATAAAGTCATTTATTTGACATTTAAATTCTTCATTTAGTAGGCTACGTGGTATGATAAACAAATATTTTCTTGCAAGGACTTGCAACTGATCAAATTGTTTTATTTATTACCTTTTGTAATTTTATCCATAGATAAAAATAAAAAATAAATAATTTTTAATAAAAACCTTCTTTTTAAATCCCTTATATTAACTTCACCGGCGTCTCTCTCTCTCTGTCTTGGGCGGGCGGAAAAACAGAAGTAAAAAATGACCCACTTCCCATGATCCGATCGAACTGAAATTTTGCACACGGACCCGTCTGACCTAACAATGCATCCTATCAAAATTGATCGAACGTACCGTAATTAAATTAATGCATTTTTAGTTTATCCTTATATGAGGTATGTAATTTAAATTCATGGTTTGTTATTGTTTTTTTCCCACGTGAAATTTTGAGCTGACGCATTGAGGCGACCCAACGAAGCGACGGGCGCTTTTGTTTACATTTTACGTGTCACTCTGAGCTCGGTCAAGCGAATCAGTGACCAGACTTTTCCCCTCTCCCCCCCCCACCCACCCCTCCCCCCCACTAGGGTTATGATGCAAAGTTGAGTTAAGACAGATTCAGTCTGTAAATGTTTGAAAATAATCAATACTGTTAGTTATGTCTCATATATAAGGGATTTATAGTCAAAAACATTTTGTTTTTACGGGTTTGTTTTATTATACTTCTTGCGCTAACTATGGCCCAATGTCTTATGAATTTTTTACCTCTCACATTTTCCTTCTTCTAACTCAACTCTCAGTCGATATCTCCAACACTTCACCAATATTTTTGGCTGATATAATTAACTCAATTTTGTATTAGCGGATCTCTTTATTCCATGAAATGGGTCTGTAAAGAATTTGATTTTATATGCCAATGATGAATTTAAAAACCTTTATTTGCAGATATTTGTGTGCTTAAATTACGACTTGACGGTTTTTTTTGTTTTTTGTTTAAATCTCCACTCAAAATGAAAAGTCTCAGTTGTCGGAAATCGTTGTACTTTTCAAATGCCGCCCAAAAAAATATGTGCCACCCGGTGCGGACCGCACCCACCGCAATCCATATGTACGCCACTCTTGCCAACGTGGATGTTGGTTATAAAAAGCATCTTCATTTCATAACTTAGACATTATTATCTAATTTAATTTTTTTTATTTCAAATGATGGAATAAGAGGATAAGTCTCGAAAATAGCGATATCATTGTCCACCCCCCCATAAATTTACCACATAGACACTAATGAAATCCGTAAAGGATGTTTTACTTTTGTTAAAATTGTAAGTGAAGACCTAGGCATTTTAATTGAACCCTCGGTTGAAAAACGAGGAAGCAATACATTTTTTAGATGGAAGCGAATATTTTGCCATGCTATGTAAAATAAATAAATAAATAAATAAGCAGTTGACAAGAAAGTTGTATTCTTCATTATATGAGGTAAATGTAGAAATTCATGTGCCTTTTAGCAGTTACAGTTACAGAGTTGGGAAAACAGATATGATTTTCGTGCACCAGCTAATCCACTGGACTTTGAAGATCTTGCCATCAAATTAAAGAAAGTATCTCAAATGACATATTTGCCAAGCAAAGACTTTTTAAAAATTAACGGGGAAAAAATCAATTAATAATTTATTCAAGTTTATCAAGATATTTGGGCTCATAGTTTCTCTGCCTAATGTAATAACATTACGTCAAATATTCCTTAAACACTAGCTTTAACTATAAGTAATGCCACCTGAGCTGTGAGAGGCGCTTCTCTAATCAAAAGTTTATAAATTACGTAATCATGATCAACAATGAATACACCAATAATGACTGATCTATAGCTATTTTGGCTTTTGAGCAAGGCAGAGTTGACTACATGGATGCATCAAAGATTTTGCCATGATTAAAAGCAGAAAAAGGCAATTTTAGATCCAGAGAGGAGAGCTTTTCTATTTTTTTCTAACAATAAACATGTAGTGTCTGTAAGTGTCCTATTATTAATACTTTCCAATACTTTTTTGGGGTCTTTATAGCTTAAAATTATTTTCCGAGGGAGGGGGGCAAATCTGGCTTCAGTCCCAGGTGACCCTAGCTACGCCGCTGACATTGAATACACTGAGACTTTTTGTACTCGTTAAAAAAACTATAAGATGATTTTTATATCTTTGGATTAACATGACTTGTCATATTATATCTCCAATTCTATAAGAATGTGCTAAGACTAATAAAAATCAAGTATATCTATTTAAAGTCATTTTGTTTTTGCAATTTTAAAATTTGTCTTTTAAAAGATAATTTACATTTGCAAGGCAGCCCTAGGAAGTAATAAATGAAAATTATATTTTAAAATATTCGGTGTCTAGATCAGGGGTGGCCAGACCTGTAGTATCTGAGAGCCATTTTGATAATATTAAAATTTTTGAGAGCCGCATTGAAGCACTAATGTTTACGACCCAATTTGCAATTAAACATTGCTTTTGTCTTTTGTGAGTTATTTTTTTAAAACAATTATTGTTTATTCGAATTTAATGATTTAAATATTTTGCTTATTTTAACCCTAACCGTATGTTGAAGTAATTTCAGTTCCAAAAATTAACAAATATTTAAAAAGCATTGAAACTCATAATTATAGTTAATTTAGTGCACATTAAGGTTTATGATTCTACCGAGTTGCCTTTCCATTATTAAGTGTGTTTAATTCTGGTTGGTATAAAGTAGCCTAGTTGTAATGCAACGAGATTCTGCCAGATACTTGTTATTAGTTGCGTCTCGATTCTTTAATTTTTTTGAACTTCATGAATTTTTGATAGTGTGACATCAAATTGCTATCTTTGTAATTGGCTAGTAGCATTTGGTAAAATAATGAAAATTGGCTTATCGTCTTTATCGATAAATGCAAAGTCCTGTTCCCATTCTTGCAGAATTATTTATATTTTTGTTTCCTGCAAATTGTTTCCATATTTCATGTAAAATTTTAAGCTATAAGTTGCTAATTTTAGGAGGACCAAATGCGAATTTGACCAAAATGAGAACCACAAATTTAATACTTTACATCACCTCTCGGCATCCTTCCGTCTCACAAGACGATGGTGCATCACCGTTGGTGTGAGTTGAATTTCCTCGTGTGGCTGTGCAGTTCTATCCTTGAGTGACAGTCTTTACCACAGCTTTTGCACACGAATTATGTGCTTCCCAATGTTTTGGCCTTTCTCCTAGCTCTTCTGTCTGTAGCCTCCTCCCTCCTTCGCTCCTCGGCTCCTATGACGCCTTCTTTTACAACTGTACGCCACGTAGATCGGTCTTCTGCCTGACACTCCCAGTCACTTATGCGTATTCTGGCTGCTTTCATGTCCCTTTGACAGACATCTTTAAATCGAAGACGTGGGCGACCTGTCTTCCTCTTTCCGGATGCCAGTTCTCCATATAGGAGGTCCTTGGGGATGCTGCCAGGGCTCATTCTTTTTACATGTCCTACCCATCTCAGGCGTCTTTCACTAAGGATTGAGAACATGCTTTGGGTATTGGCACGCATCAGGACCTCACTATTTGGCACTTTATCCTGCCATTTAATGCCAAGGATGAGGCGCAGGCAACTCAAGTGGAAGCTATTAAGTTTGCGCTCATGGAATGTATAAGTAGTCCACGTCTCGCTCCCGTATATCAGCGTACTGATGACGCAGGCTCTATAGACACACAGTTTGGTTTTCTGCGTTAGGTTTGTGTTTTGTCAGACCCGTTTATTTAGTTTAGCCATGTGGCAGCTGCCTTGCCACTTCTACTGTTTATTTCGTCCTCAATGGACAGTGTGTTGGACACTTTGGACCCCAAGTAGGTGCAGCTGTCCACAACCTCCAAGTTTTCCTTGTCGATATTGATGGTAGGAGGAGAACTTGTGTCTTGGCTCATGATGTTTGTCTTTTTCAAGCTGATTTGCAGACCAAATTCTTTACATCACTAATCAACCAGAAACTAATCTCTTCCTTCAAATTTGAAAATTTAATTCAAGTCCAATTTTTTTCAATCCGTTTTTTCGGTCAATTAAAAAAACAAACTTTCATTATTTCAAATATATTTCAAAATTCATAAATTTTTCGGGAGCCGCAATATAAACGCAGAAGAGCCGCAGTTTGGTCACCGTTGGTCTAGATATTCGGTACTGTTAAAGAAAATAAACTGCTTTCATTTTCCGCTCTCCTAATGTAAATGTCCTAATATCTATCCGAGAGAGAGAGAGAGAGAGAGAGAGAGAGAGAGAGAGAGAGAGAGGAGAGAGAGAGAGAGAGAGAGAGAGAGAGAGAGAGAGAGAGAGAGAGAGAGAGAGAGAGAGAGAGAAACACAAAACAGGCATCTTATAGATGGTTCCGTGACAAACGCGCACAAGACAATCGCGCACACGACAAACGCGCACAGACAATTCCGCAATGACACAAATGCGCACAGGACAAACGCGAACACCGATAGTTGCGCACACGGACAATGGCGCACACCGACAAATGCGGACACCGACAATCACGCACAGTGATAAATGCGAACGGCTACATACGCGCACAGTGCTAAATGCGCAAATGGTAAATTTTAATTTGACGATTTGAAGAATCTGATGGTTTCAGTTTGTGTTTAGCATAAATACTGCATTTTATTTTATATAATTTAATAAAATAGTTGAATTCGAAAATTAAAATTGTTAATTAAAGTTAAAATTTATATTTGGTAAATAATATTGTTTATTTTCGAAAGTGATAGAAATTCTCAATTCTAACTTTTCTTTCTTTCTTTTTTATTTTTTTTTCTCTGCAAGGAAGTGTTTCACGTCCTTTGGTTTTAGGGACATGCATTTGTAAAAAAGTTTTTGTTGTATCTGATTTAATTACATTGCATTCTTAATATTTTTTATCAGTTACGGACGCACCTTCTATACAGAAGACTTTTGCGTCCTATGTTCTGCTAAGAAAGTATTGGCAAGTGACGCAGCGTTCACAATAAACACAGGCCACGGATATAAGGGGGCACGCTATTTTATTTTGGAATGGCCCAAAAAACAACTATTGAATTATGCCCAATGTTAATACTTTTTGAAAATAGTTCAAAATAAGAATATTTATAAAAGCTAGAAATACCTATAATAAGAATAGAAATTGCAATGGTTGAACTTTTTCTTTTTGACAAATCAGGCATTGAATTAGCCCACTTGAAAAATTCTAATAAGTACAATTAAAAACCATTAACTTTTTTTCTTCTCTCGACACCTCTTTTAAATATAAACCGTAGATTTCTCAGATATTAGTACACTATTCTTAGTTATTTATAGTAATAGTAACACTAGTATACTATTACTATTACCTTATTAAGGGTCGGATTAACAATATTTTGATATTAATACGAATATTTTTCAATTGTAAAGCCAGTCTGGCTTTAAACTACCGTAAAATGTTAGGCTATTTCTATTAACTTTATCATCGTTTCCAAAAATTATCAGATTTCCTTCATTAAAATGTATTTATTCATATCTAGTAACTTATTAAGCACCAGTGCTTCCATATTAACTTTTTACTTTTTCTTGAAAATATGAAATATGAAAATATATTCAAGGTATGCACTCATCAAAATGATATAATTTTTAAGCGCTGACTAAAGAGTATTATAACAGTAAAATAACTATGTTTGGCGTACAAATATAAAGCAATTACACAGTGTATATACAATATAATGTGAGAAACTTGGAGATTTAAAAACTATAAAACATGGTTTGGTATTACCAACTTTTTCTTTTGAAGAAAAGAATAGAAACTTTGTCTTTATAAATTTTATATATTTTAGTTCAATAATACTAAGTAACCTCCTAAATGATGCTCTTAGAGAGCTAAGCAAAATGATTATAAAATATGCAACATTTCAATACTATTTTATTTTTATTTCATTTTTGTGCAAGTTTTTCTTATATTATAGGTAAATATTCATCATTGTTTTGTTGTTGTTGTTTTTTTGTTCTGTAAATTAGCCTGTACAAGGTATTAATTAAAAGGCTAGTCCGCTAGTCCTAGTCAAACAAGCCTGTACAAGGTATTAATTAAAAGGCTAGTCCGCTAGTCCTAGTCAAACAAGCCTGTACAAGGTATTAATTAAAAGGCTAGTCCGCTAGTCCTAGTCAAACAAGTCTGTACAAGGTATTAATTAAAAGGCTAGGGGATACGGTGGTCGAGTGGCAGCGCGCTCGACTGGCGTACCGATGGTCGCGGGTTCGAATCCATGGGAAGCCATGGATTTGTTCCCGGGGCCTAGGGCGTCCCCGAGTCCACCCAGCTTCGAGTGGGTACCTAACGCATAGTTAGGGAAAATAAAAAGGCGGCTGGGTAATGCGTGGAACCCTTATAGCCGTGGCATGTGAGCGCTGCATCTCTTGCCAAAATCAACTGCTGTCTTGCAGATGGTCTTGGCTGACCAAAGGCTATGGAAGCACATCCAGAAAAAACAGCAGGCTGAAGTCGGAGACCACGGGCCAATTGGCGCAAAACTCGTCGGCACGCAATACTCAAATTGAGAACGAAGAAGAAGAAGAAAAAGGCTAGTCCGCTAGTCCTAGTCAAACAAGCCTGTACAAGGTATTAATTAAAAGACTAGTCCGCTAGTCCTAGTCATAGTCCTGGTAATAAATAAGAACCATAATAATAATTTCATAATTCAAAAGATTTTTAATAATACTAAAAGTAATAGTAACAGTGGTAATATAAAAATCAAAGTATTTAGAGTCGGATTATTCAAGTTCATTAACTTTCTTTGAGTTTCTCGGTGAATTTTTTCTGACGATCTTTTAAATTGTTCTTAATTTTTTTAAATGTTAATACACTATCATTATCTGTGTTGTCTCAGACATAATTCATCAGTTTATTTTTCTCTCCTCCGTCGCCTACTATTACTATGCTTATAAATAGTTTCTATTAAATTATTATATTTAAATCTATTTTAAAGTAAATAAAATACATATAACTTTCAATTTGCGTATTTGTCACTGTGCGCGTATGTAGCCGTTCGCATTTATCATTGTGCGCGATTGTCGGTGTCCGCATTTGTCGGTGTGCGCCATTGTCCGTGTGCGCAACTGTCGGTGTTCGCGTTTGTCCTGTACGCATTTGTGTCATTGCGGAATTGTCTGTGCGCGTTTGTCGTGTGCGCGATTGTCTTGTGCGCATATATCTGGTCACCCTTATAGATTATAGACCCTATCAAACGGCCTCAGATCTTGTAGAAAAAACCCAGTAGCGGCAACGGTTTTTAGAAGCTTGATAACGGATCGAGTACAACAGTACACCTCTGAATTTGGTTTCGATATTTTGATAATACTTGCATGACCTCGGGGAAACTGACGGGGGAATTGTGGCAAAGACTTAGGGCAATCTTGAGAATGTTGGCTGTTAACAGACTCTCTCAAGTTCGAAATTCACTGCAAAAATGGGTGAGTGCAAAGTTTTTTTTATCTTTCGTTACTAATAAACTTTACTATGCTATTAATTTTCAACACCCTCGTCCTCAAGTTCAATGAAGTCTACTATGTCGGAGCCATGTCCATACAGTTACAGTCAGTAGTACAGTAGTGTCAGTGGTCTACAGTCCTATGGCTACGTTATACGTAAGAAGTTAGTTAGACAAACTTAGCGAATGGAGTAATTCACTGCCTACTTATACTCTATTGATATTTTCCCAGTGTCTACTGTGTAACTTTATTAATTTATTACTTTTAATTTGAGTTTGTCATTTTAATTCACGGAGAATATTACAAATTTTCTTTTATACTTTAATATTCTTCTTTTTTTATTTCAAAGTAGGGCTGCGGAAATTAACCATTAATTTCTCGATTAATCGTTACATTTTTTAAACGATTAAATTATTTTTTAATGATTAATCGACCCATCACTTATTTGAAGTCAAAAAGTTTTTAAAAATATTTTAAAAAATTAGCGGCGGATAAATAATAAATTTCCTGATGATTACACGAACATTTTGGTTTTAAACTATTCACTGACGGAAATGTTCCAAATGTTGAAAAAGTCTGCCTACCGTGGTTCTAATACTTCGCCTATACTTATCAAACTAAATGAAAATCGTATTAAGCTAATACTAATGGCAGTAATGGAACCTGACTCAGAGACAGAAAATGACGACAGCTCTTCTGATGAATTGTTACAAAATGGAGATGAAAATTCCTGAATCCATTAACCCTCTGCAATGGTGGAAACTTAACGTTTAATGCCCCAGAAGGTTTTGGCCAAACTTCCGCCTCAGTCCCGTAAGGATTTCCTGTTTATTACTATCAACTGGTTATGAAATTAAAAAAATTGCGTAAAATTTATTTATATTATTATTGTCATACTGACTTCATCCTTTAGGATAAGAATGGTTATTTTACGTATCCAAACGATCGTGTTGAGCTTGATACAATTTTTACCTGTAGTTTAATACTATTATTTTTACAATAACGTATGGCTAAATGAAGAATATCTGCTTTCTATAATTTCATTACTAAAGAGAGTGCTATCGAGGCGTGCATTACCGCGCCTTGGCATTAGAGACAAGGTGCGCATTACCGCGCTTTGGGGCATTAAACTTTAATGAACATCGATATTCAATAATGTCATTCCTTGCCAAGACCGTTTTGTGCATACCAATTACCTCGGTTCCATGTGAATGATTGTTCGGCTCGGCTGGTTATATTGTCAATTAGACCCGCTCATCACTTGAACAAAATAATGTCAACACACTTGTCTTTTTGCATAGTTGGTTAAAAGATGACATATAAAGGAGGAAATCCAGTGTTATTTAGATTTTCAACAAGAACGTTTAATAATTATTAAGTTTTACTTATGACATCATACACTTTTTTTGGCTTTAATCAAAATTAACGAATAATTAATCCTTAATTTTTCAAAAGTTAACGATAAAATTTAAATTAATCGTTAACAGCCCTATCTAAAAGCTTTATCGCAGTTCTGTTATATAATTATAACGAAGTGGTTATCTGCACGGTTATGGTCGTGAGGATAACGCACAGCTATATCCGCACGGCTTTTCGGCGCATGTGTATTCTAGCGGCTTGTCAACTGACATTGACCAAAAAAAATGCGTCCGGTGTAGACCAAATAATGAGCTGATATCACTCGATTGAGGCCAAAATGTGTATTTCTATGCTTATACTAAACAGAGTTTCGTCCTACTATAACAAAACTAAAGTAAAATTCTTTCCATAATGAATGTAAGTTTATACAGGTACTTCATAATATATAGAAAAAAATACAAAGTTGAGTGCACTGGAACTTTTAATAATAGTTTTATAAAAGCTAAATCCATGGTATTAATAATTAATAACATCATTTAATGGTACCCAGATCTGCCCAGGTTCTTGTTAAAATTGATAAAAACATAACATTCCAGTCACTTGAAGACGGTTGAAATTTAATAATTTTATACCCTCCACACCAATAGATGTCAATAAGTAATGCTTCATAAATAATAAGCAGTAATAAGAAATTAGAAATTGTTCAGCATCATTCTCATGGTAATAAACGTGAGGCAGTGAGAATAATGCTAGGCATTATCCACACGGTTTATCGTGGTGATAATGTTGGATGTTATTCTCTCAGCCAAAACTGTGCGGATAATGCTTCCCTAATTACAATATATTACTTAACTGGCGAATGTCAGTGTTCTAACCTAGAGATCTGAATTTGATTCCCAGTGGTTGAATTCAATGCTTTGTCGTTTTCTTTCAATAAAACTTAAATATTGTGAGAAAATAAAACCAAGTGTAAGTGTAAGTTTATTTTTTCTCATTTCACTCTAATTTTCTGTCAATAAAACTTTATTATAGTAAGAAATAATATTTTTCAAGAAATATGAAGCATGTTCGTCCATTTATATAAAGTATAAAGTTCCTGCCATGCGATTTGTAAAGCAGTGATAATTCAGTTTGGAGGTTGAAAAATTATTACAAGATTTTCTATTGATAAAAAGAGTACAATAAAAAAAATATTTTAAAAAACTTTGTAAAACTCAAGCTTTTTTGGGCACAACTTCCAGGGGCACTGTGTGTATATTTTATCCCTCTTTGATATATTATCATTCTTTCTAAAAAAATAAATGTTAATTATCATGCTGTAGTAACACACATTGAACCTCTGGCACTCGTCAAAGTTCTTGAATAGTTTTAAATTTTGCCATCAGCACCCCACACTTTGAGACTGGTGATGCTGATGAGGAAAATCTCAGTTCTATAGGAAGCCAGTATCTCAGGAGTTAGATATGACAACTGTGCCATTAAAAGGTAAAACTTCGCTAGTGATTTAACCAATGTTGTAATTTTTTATTTCAGAGTGTCCTGGGGACAGTGCAAGTATGCCACTTGTCAGAGGCGACACACAATGTTACGGTATGTATTGTTTTTAATATTTAAAAATACAGTTCATGGTTGATCATATCAGATCATAACCCCTTTTCATTGCCGGTCAGGGTCCCACTGCTGTTTAAAAAAATGGAAATAGTCAGGTTTTTAAAAATTATTTTCCCAGTCAAAATAAATCAGGAAATTAAGCATTCTAGTACGAGGATTTCCTAGCTCAGGTGTCGCCAAACTTTTTTAATTGCTGACAAAATGACAAGCGTGGGCTGCATTAATTTTAAGTTTAGCCTTACGTGTTAATGGGGGTTCAAAGGAGGACAATAAAACAAAATACAATGACAAACAACAAACAAATAAAAAACAAAGACAAACATATTTATCTCCTAAAAAGTTATCAAAGAAGGCAAAATTAACACACACACAAAATGTTATATCAGACCTAACGTGCGCATGTGCACAAAAAGAATTTCAATAAAATAATTGAAAATAGCAAATTTTAGGCATAGAATAAAACAACTCCTTCATTCTTTGGCATTATTTAGCGTTTTATGTTTCAGCCTTATAAACTACATCGCCTTGACCAAGGACCAAATACCACGGTGTCTTATACCAGAGAAGATGCACTGAAATTTTACAGGCAGATGCGAATGATAAGAGTTATGGAAACAACTGCTGGCAATTTGTACAAATCTAAAATAATTAGAGGGTTTTGTCATCTTTATTCAGGACAGGTCTGTATCCTCTAGCTTGAATCAAATTTGTTTAAAAAGGAATATTCTATAAACCCTATATAAAGGTTTTTTTTACTATTGGTTTACCATCTTTTTTTTATTTTAAACCATCACCTATTAGTATCTTATTGCATGATGCTTCCCCTTTTGTTTAGTATGAAGTAACACCATTTTTAATTTTTGTTAGCAAAATAAAAAGAAATAAAGGATTTTTAAATTAGTTTCTTTGAATTTTTAAAAAGATGACTATTATTTTCTTTTCTAGGAAGCCATTGCAGTAGGAATGGAAGCAGCAATTACTCCTGAGGATTCAGTCATTACAGCATACAGGGCCCATGGATGGGCGTACGTTAGAGGACTTTCAGTCCATGCTGTTCTTGCAGAGCTTACAGGTTCATATTATTTAGAAAAATATCTTTGAAAGTAAACAATGAAATGGGAAAATTAGCTGTTTGGGGACACCGATTCCCCTTTAACCACAAATGGTTTATGATTTACATAGATAAGCCATCTCTTGAAACTGTTGTGCATCCCCAACACTGTTGTGCATCCCCAACCCCTTCCTTTTATATTTTATTTGTGTGTTAGAAAAACTGATGTGAATGATGTCTAAAAGTACTGCTGTTGTGCAGATTATTTGGCCTAAAAGACCCTAATTATCACGTAGCAGCAGGGTCTCATTGTGATAACATTTTTTTTTCCAGGACGAAAGACAGGTTGTGCCGATGGTAAAGGTGGTTCAATGCATATGTATACCAAGAATTTCTATGGTGGAAATGGTATAGTGGGTGCACAGGTAATTAATAGTTTCACAATATCTTATTGATTCCCCTTATCGCTGCCCTGAAGTTTATATTGTTCTCAAATTGATTTCCAGTGGCTATATTAGCCTTCTTATTTTCATGAGCTATTTTGGAGTCTTTTTTGACAAGCAGGGCTTTTGTGTGTCCAGTAGACATGGTAAATCAGCAACAAAAGTGTAGGAAATGTGTTAAAAAAGATTTGTTACAAGTACATTTTTTTTCTGTTATGGTTTTGCTTCCCCAATAGGTTTTAATAGCCTATCAAGAATATTTATATTTATTCTTATTACGGGGTCCTCGTGTTACGACTTTGATCCGTTCTTAAGAAGCGCCTTAACCCGATTTTCAGTGTAAGTCAGAACAAAAAAATTATAAAATAAAAAAAGTATTGAAAAAAAGAAAACAATTCCTTACCATTGAATTAATGTAAATATTAATAAAAAAGAGAAAACAATTCTTTACCACGTGAATTAAAGTAAATATTAATGAAAAAGAGAAAACAATTCCTTACCCCATGAATTAAAGTAAATGTTAATTAAAAAAAAGACGGAATGAGACGTAATATTATTTTTAAATCCCTTATATTAACTTCACGGACGTCTCTCTCTGTCGTCATCTCTGTCTCTCTGTCTGTCTTGGGCAGGCGGAAAAACAAAAGTCAAATATGACCGACTTCCCGTGATCCGATCGAGCTGAAATTTGGCACACGGACCCGTCTCAACTAACAATGCATCGTATCAAAATTTCAGATCGATCGAACGTACCGTAATTAAATTAATGCATTTTTAGTTTATCCTTATATGAGGTATGTAATTCAATTTCACTGTTTGTTATTGTTTTTTTCGTGTGATTGTTCAGTCACGCGTTGACGCGACCCATCGAAGTACCGGCATGCTTTTGTTTACATTTTACGTGTCACGCTGAGCTCGGTCCAGCGAACGGTCACCAGACTTTTCCCCCTCGCGTTTGAAAATAATCAATACTGTTACTAACAGTTAGTTATGTCTCATATATAAGGGATTTATAGTCAAAAACTTTGTTTTTACGGGTTTGTTTTATTTATATTTTATGGCGGCGCGTTCGTAACCACAAAACAGCGTAAATCGGGACCGGCGTAACCCGAGGACTCCCTGTACTTGTTAACCTTAGACAATTAATCCAAAAATAAAGTAGTTGACAATGAAAATGTTTGCAAACTAAAAAATGGTGGGGCTGGGGTGGGGAGCTTTAAGTAAGAATTTGTGTGTTACCAACAGTATTAACTTGTAGAGATTGCATGTACATGAAAAATTAACTGTTTAAGTCATTTAAAAGAGTTCAGTTTTCTTTGTATCCGTAAAATGTGAAATTTTACATCATTCTTTTATTTTGATGTAGAATTTTGATAACAACTTAAAAGTAGAGTTTCTATTCAGTTTTATGTGTTCTTTCTTGTGGCACCTTATTTCAATGGGACAGTGTGTTTTTAAACAGTCAAACAAAAAAAACTGGGATTTTGTTTGGGAAATGATTTTTAGTAGGGCTGCGGAAATTAACTATTAATAATTCGATTAATCGCTAAAAAATTTAATGGTTAAATTATTTTTTAACGATTAATCGACCCATCACTTACACATTATTGGAAGTCAAAAAGTAAATTTTAAAAAAAAATAGCGGCCGATAAATAATAAATTTTCCTGACGATTTAACAAACATTTTGGTTTTAAACTATTGATTGACGGGAATGTTCAAAATGTTGACAAATCTTGTCAACACCCTTGTCTTTTTGCGTAGTTGTTTAAAAGATGACATATAAATGAGACATTCCAGTGTTATTTAGATTTTCAACAAGAACGTTTAATAAGTGTTACTAATTTTTGGCTTTAATCGAAATTAACGATTAATTAATCGTTAATTTGTCTAAAGTTAACGATTTTAGCCTATCTTCTTCTCTTAAATGACCATTATGCGTTCACCTCAGTAAATGTGATATTGCCTATATGACTTCATGTATTGATTTTTTTTTGTTGATGTGGTTGACTCGTTTACATTTGCGATTTGCATTTAATTCTCATGAATTAGCAACTAGAATACCATCAACTTTAGAGATCTAGTGTGGTTTTCTTTTCTTGGTTTGGACTGGGTACCATTGAGTCACCCCACTATCATTTAATTTGGACAGAAAACAAGAAAACACACTTTAAGAATTTAATTAGTAATTAAATCAATAAAGTTGGCACTAACTGACAGGAGTATGCAGAAAAGAACCTCTGCAGCAGGAATTTTTGTGAGGTGAAAGTTTTAGCATGAGCAGACAGCTTAAGAGTGCATTGTAACATTGTCAGAAAATATAGTTGGTTTTAAGTGTTTTAGTTAGATGCTTTAATCCACGTATAATTTTAAATTAAAATTTAAAAAAAAATGATTTTGCACACAATCTTAAGATATAAAATCTGATGAAATATCTATATTTGTGAAAGTGAAGGGAAGAGATCTAATGCTTTTAAATTTTAACTGTCTACCAAAATGAATTCATACGAAATTTCTACTGTTATATATTGAGTGAGTAACTTTGTCATGAATGTAGAAAAAAGAATAAATTCACTGGAATGTTAATAAATATAATTTTAAATAACTATTTCTTTCTGTAGGTACCTTTAGGAGCTGGTATAGCTTTTGCACACAAATACAGAAAAGAAGACAATGTCTGCATAGCTCTCTATGGAGATGGTGCTGCCAACCAAGGGCAACTTTTTGAAGCATTTAATATAGCAAAACTATGGAATCTCCCCTGCATTTTTGTGTGTGAAAATAATGGCTTTGGAATGGGCACATCAGCAGCCAGGGCATCTGCTTGCATTGATTACTATACTAGGGGGGATTATGTACCAGGAATCTGGGTTAGTGCCTTAATTAATTAAAAACCATAAACCTTGAATAATTTTTTTTTCAGTTTCTGGCCAACCATTAAGAAATCTAACCATCTCACCCACAATAAATTTATTACAACTACCCTCGAAGCTTACAATAGAGCAGTAATTGATAATTTCTCCCTCTAATCTATAAAAAAATAATACCCACCAATAGGGGTCTACCGATTTGCCGATATTGCCGATACCGATATTACCGATATTTTTTTTGCCGATATGAGTACCGATATGAGTATTTGTTCGGACAAAAACCAGCGGTAATATTTGATGACGTCATTCTTAAATTTATCACTCCTAATTATTTATCTTTTATATTAGGGGACTACCGACATGCATTTTCGCCGATATTACCGATATTTTTTTCCGATATGACTAATATGAGTGCCGATATGAGTATTTGTTAGGACAAAAATAACAGCGGTCATATTTGATTGCGTCATTCTTAAATTTATCACTCGTAATTATTTAAAATATTAGGGGTCTACCGATGTTCATTTTTGCCGATATTTTTTTCCGATATGAGTGCCGATATGAGTATTTGTTAGGACAAAAATAACAGCGGTCATAGGCCTATTTGATGACGGCATTCTTAAATTTATCACTCGTAATTATTTATATTTTATAATTAAGGGGTCTACCGATTTCCAGTTTTGCCGATATTACCGATTTTTTTGCTCCCCGAAACAAAGTTTCCGATACGCCGATGTGTTTACAAGTTCCAGATCATGACCTACATAGGACTCATAACAAAACGAACAATCCTTTATTAAATTGTACAAGCAAAATTAGGAAGTCCTTTTGAAACTTCAACCTTGACTCATAATTATTAATTCTAACCAATAGTTTAATGGCTTTTGCACACGGCCACCTTTTATGAATGAAACAATGAGATCAAATTAATAGTAATAAGTGAAAATGAGGTTGAATGGTTGCCAATGACAGCAAGTCTGCACACGTTACATTTTGTTATTCCATACGAAACGAAATGTTTTAGACATCTGCGATTCTGCGTGCATCTTTGCTGTTAGTATTAGAGCAATTACGTGAACATAATGTTTACATGTTATACATTTTATTATAGCAATTACGGTATACTTGGCATTGGCACTATTTACACAGTATTTCTGAGTATACGAAAATCGGCCGATACCTAAACAATATCACAGCACATGGCACACAGTATCGTGGCTGCACATATTAATACTAGAACTCTTTTGACTATTTCAATACCGGTATCGGGGTCGATATATTAATTTGTCGAGATATTGTAAATCTAAATGATAGCTTTTTCGTTTCCGATTTTTAAATATTTTTTTTGGGTCAAAATGTCACTTATTATGAAATATCGGTGACGTCAATATCGGGACCTTTACATGATACCGATACCGATATTGCCGATATCCAGATATCGGTGCCGATATATCGGCCAGCCGATATATCGGTAGACCCCTACCCACCACTGCACCACCCTTCCCACATTTAAGTGCATACATTATAAATAGATGACTCCTTAAAATTTGTTCTAAAATCCTCTTATGAAAGTGAGCCTATCAATGACATCTCTTTTGTCTTTACATCTGTAAATCTCAAATCATAAGTTGTAAGCCAAAAATAGGTCATTAAAAAAATTAGTTACGATTTATTTGTTAAGCTTCCAAAAAATATTTAACATCAAATTGTATTGTACAGAAATTTCAGAAAATGTTACTATGGACCAATATTTGTGTTTTAAAAATGTCACGTTTTTCGCTTGTCAGGTGGATGGCATGGATGTTCTTGCTGTAAAAGAGGCAACACGTTTTGCCAAGGATTATGTTTTGAAAAATGGTCCAATTTTAATTGAGGCATTTACCTACAGATATCATGGTCATAGTATGAGTGACCCTGGAACAAGGTATTTTATTTAAATTGGCCAACCACAGGTTTGATAATTATAACATTTTAAATTAAATTGAGAAATGGATCTAAACCAGAGTCTCTTTTTTAAGTAATTCACTATTAATTCTGATATTTTAAACGTCTTCAACGGCAAGAAAAAACAAAACCATTTCATTAGTTTAAATAAAGAATGTTTTGTTTCAAACATTAAACATAATTTAAATATAAATGCATGTTTGCATCTCCAAAAGTTGTTTCTAAGAATATTTTAAGGAATGGGTTCCTTAGGGGAATAACAATGCATATAGTTGATCCTACAATTTCAAAGAGCACTTTTGGCTTTACAGTTATCGTACACGAGAGGAGGTTCAAGAAGTAAGACAGACTCGTGACCCCATAGGAAAATTTAAAGATGTCATTGTCAATTCTGGATTAGTAACAAATGCTGAAATTAAGGTAAGAAAAGTTAAAATTTCTTGATAATCATTCAAGAATTTTAATGAAACCAAAAAAAAATGTTATGGGAATTTTTAGTTATAAAAAAAGTCTTGGTACCATAATCATTCCCTCCCGAATCTTCTGTACTTACTAAATTTTTCTGTCGAAAGGGAATTATCTTCCTTATGATTTTTCTTTTCTTTAAATTACTGATTAATAACTATGAAAAGCAGAAATGCACCTAGAGCTGAATTGGAAATAATAATGTAACATTGTTAGCAAAAAAATAAAGGCTGTTAACGTGACTTTTGGCACCTGGAATGAACACATTAGATATAGATGCTTCATACCAAAGCACACATAGGCTGAAAGTAAAATAAGACAAGACTTTTTTTAATATTAAAGTCACGCCTTTACTGAAAGTTTAGAGGGAAGTGATATTTTTATGTTTATTAAAATAAAAATGCAACAATGCGTTGCTTAGCACTGGCACATGTCCAGAGCAACCCCCAAGGGCCCATTTAGTTGCATAAGGAGGGAATGAGCTAAAAAGAATTATCATTTATTAAAAAAAATGTTCACTTTTCATTACTAACAGAAAATTGAAGATGATGTGAAAAAGGAAGTGGGCGATGCTGCCGAGCTTGCCAAGACAGATGCAGAGCTCCCACTAGAAGAATTATATTCTCACATCTATGTGAATCCACCTCCAGACATGAAAGTTAGAGGAGCTGATGATACTATTTTTGCACCAACAAAATAGTTTTTTTCTTCTTGAATTAAGAACATTATTTGACAAATTCTGAGGATTTCTGTTATCTAGAACAATATGATGTCAGCTTTATGAATGAGGAAAGAAAATTGAATGAAGGAGAAGAGAAGTTGGCTCTTTTCATGAAAAGAAAATAATCTTGCTCATGTATTATAATAAAATTTACTATAAAAATGTTTACTTGAATGTAGTTTCCTTTGATTTTTTAAATCTGCATGCAGTTTTTCGATTGAAAATGTAAAATTCAATTTTGATACTGTTTTAAATAATAGATTTTTTGATAATTTTTTAAATTTAACCTGACATCTGTTGTAAACCTTTTAGTTTAGGTTAACAATTTATCTAAGATTTCACTCTCACTCTAAATATACCACCAAAAATAGATCATTAATAGAGAATCAATAAAACTTTTCAAATGGGATGTCCGATATTATTTTTATTTCTTCAAAGTAAACGGTTCCATTCAAAATGTCTTTGAAGTAATAAAATGCCATGCATAGTTTGTAGAAGGTGTGGTATTATAGTGCAATCTATTTATTATATTTGCATAGAGGAGGGGGTGAATTTTAGTTTTTCGCACACTTGTACCTATGTGGAGGTTTGGGGTGTACAAAAATTCAAAGTACATGTATGGCCTTTGTTTATTTGAGTATTCTACCCCTAAGGCTTTAGTTTTTAGCTTCCAAACAGTGGCAACACTAAGACCATTATAACACAAATATGGTAAAATAAATGTGTGTTTATTACACATGCACATTACAAAAGGGACCTTAGAGTTAACATCTATTTTGTAAACCTATGTTCATTAGACAAATTCCAGTCCTCTTCTGCCTTTGATGAATATATAATGAATACAGATGAATAAACTGTAGAATATACATCATGCAAGAGTTCTATACACTAACATATTTTAAGTAAAGCAACCGTTTCTTGGCGTGTTCAATTATCTGAAAAGTAGTGTTTTTTCTGAATCACCCCCAATCCCAATAGTTTCTAATTAATAGTACAGTATAATTGATGCTCTGTTGTTAACTAAATCTTTACTTTTATGTGCTGATTATTGTCAATGACATTAATAGGTTGGAGTGGGTATTGCTGGTTTCTGTATGCTATGTTCAAGTTAAATGAGATTGCTATGTTTGAGGAATACAAAATTTCATCTTAAATTTCTCATTATTTAAATATTAATCAGAATTGGGAAATGTAATTCCTAATTCATATCTTAAAACATAAGATCCCATTCAGAAAATTGCCTTCGTGGTATCAAAATAAATGGTTTTCTGTATTTTAAATTTCACCACAGCGCACTAGCCTATTCATTTTCACTTTGAAGTGTGTTTAATAAAATTGTTTACATCCAATATAATTTTAACATAATTATAATTCATAAAATCATGTAATCACTGTTTGTATTAAGGATTTATTATCATTTGACTAATGACACATATTTACAAATGCAATATGATGAATAACTGGCCACTCAGGAGATATAAACCTAATAATATTCATAAGTAGACATTAGAGACAGGTCCACCGCAAAATCATTTAGAAGCAGGCACCTTTAATATCACTGTGTGAGAGTTTCTTGTACTCGGCTTGAACTCCGATCTGGGAAGTTAGCTGTTAAAAAAGGGAATAAAATTCACCAAGTCCATTTATAATTTTAAAAAATATTAATTCAATTGAAGCTGTTGTATTGGAAATCCTTTTTGAGGTCCATTGTTTTTTGTTTTAACCCTTTGATGTATAAAAAAAATTAATTTCAATTTTCAGTTACCTTGCAGAACTAGTATTAAATATAACAAACACAAACTCAACAAAATTATATCTTTAAAAAAAAATCAAACCTGTTTGAATTTGCCTTGAATTTTATTTAAATGATCTGTAAGTGATTCGCTGGTTGGCTCTGTTCTATGAATGATATCTGCTAGATTTATTATACTTTCACACACCCTTAGTATTCTGGAAAATATAAAAATTATAATATCTATCACAATTAGTATTAGAAATAATCAAATCTAAGTTAATAATTTTATAGTTAAAACAGAGAGTAAATACAAATTAAAAAAAACAATGTTAGAATAACTGAAAGAACTTAAATGATAAATCAAAAAATGAGAGGGAAAAAAAAACTACTTATTTGGTCAGAAATGTTAAAATGGAGCTAATTTAGTACTCCATTTGCTATCTCTAATCTTCATTAATGAGGTATAATTATTATTTGTTTAATAATCAAGACGCCTACACAGATTCAATTTTATCACAGGTTACTGGAAATACAAGAGCAATAAACTGACTAGTACAGCTACTAAAATGATTTTATAGGCCCTTATCATATAAAGCTACAGGAATAAAAAAAAACACATCTGGATGTACATAAAAGTACAGCCAACATAATCGCTAACAATTCAAACAATGAAACATTTAATATTGAAAATATACATTAACTTTGAGCTTACTGTAATACTTTCCATGCCATTTTTGTTAGGAAAAATGACCCTAAAGTTATTTGTTAATTTTGATTTTTCACAGATGTCAAGGACAAATTTTCTTCAAATCTTGCATGAATATTTTATAATTCTTGAATTGGGGGAATTAAAAACTAATTTTTTGGGACTTCAACAATCATTAAATGCTACATCTGCTTTAACTTGGTTTCAAAAGTAAACAAATAAACTTTAATTTTTGTCCATAGGGAACAGTAATTTACTGCCAGTAATCATATTAAAAAAAAACTTTAAGAAGAGACACCTCATCTATCAGATCTACCAATTTGTTTACAAATAATAAAACTGTTGTGACCTCACCTGGTTTTAGTGTTATCTTCATGCAACATTTCTTGCACATGTGCTGCAAAACCAGCATAGAAACCAACCTAGTGAAGCAGAAAACAAACAATGAACATACTCTTTTTTTTAAAAGCTTACATCAGGGGTCGGCAAACTTTTTTGCCCGTTACCCCAAAATATAAAACTTTGTGTTGCCGTTACCCCAGAAGGCGCGAGGTCCTGCCCACACCACTTTTGTTTTAACGGTTATAGGTCTAATGGCCCTGGCCATTCTAGATATAATTATAAATCTTACATAATGCAATAAAGTCGGATGAACACAAATTTACTTTAAAAAATAAATTATAAATTTAATATAAATTAATATTATCAATTTTTATTATAAAACAGGTTTTTTCTTTAAACCTCATTAAAGTTCAGTTGTTTTTTTTAAAAGATGTTGTTTCATTTTTGACACAATTCCATCAAAATTAGGAATTTTTGATGTCAGGGCAAGTTGGATGCTGTCTAGGGACCAATCAATTTTGCAGCTTTGTTTTTATGTTCACTAGAGTGGAAAATCCTTGCTCACAAAGGTATGTTGTTGCAAAGGGCAGCAACGTCTTGACGGCATCCTCATGTGCAGTGTTGATAGCCTTTGCAGCATTTGACATCCAAAAATGTGACGGATCTGCTTTGTTTGCAAATTCAATACGTGACTCAATATTAGACTGAAGTTAAAGAAGTGCCTCTGCCAACCCTTGAGACCCATCTGGTACATCCTCAATGTCACATCGAAATGGATCTACAACCCAGCTGATTTATGCGAATCAATAACTGGAAAATAAACAGTGAACAGGTCTTGAGCTTGGTAAGATGTCTGATAACTACATCCTTGATGTCGTCAAATTTATATTTCCACAATCTTCAAAGTACAAGGCCAACTTTGAAAAGGCCACTAAATTGTTTCCTTTGCCTTTTGTTTCCAATATGAACGCTTTAATCCAAATATAATTTTAAAAATTTAAACTAAAAGATTACAATCCGTCGCATTTTAGAGGATTTTATATATCCCAAATGAGACTGTTTTACCCCCATGAATTCCCTTTTTACCCCAAATGGGGTAATTTACCCCTGTTCGCCGACCCCTGCTTTATATTAAACTTCACCATCTTGTCTTTCTTTCTGTCTGTCTGTTGTGGTTCCGGGGAAAAACAAAAGTAAAAAATAACCCACTTCCTGTGATCCTATCGAGCTGAAATTTAACACATCGACTTTTGTCACCTAACAATACATGCTATCAAAATTTCAGATCGATCGAATGTACTGTAATTAAATTAATAAATTTTTAGATATATCTATGTAGCATGTAAATGTTTGTGCTAGTCTGTCACGTGGTGCGTATTATATTGAACATAATCAAAGTGGGAACGGTGGTTGAGTGGCATGCGCGCTCGGCTGGCGTACCGATAGTCACGGGTTTGAATCCATGTGAAGACAAGGATTTGTTCCCGGGGCCGAGGGCGTTCCTGAGTCCGACCAGCTTTGAATGGGTATCTAACACTAGTTAGGGAAACAAAGGCGGCTGGGTAATGCGTTGAACCCTTATAGTTGTGGCCTGTGAACTCTGCATCACTTGTTTTAACGTGTTGTTTAATTTTAAGTTGCTGACTGTCCATTAGCTTTTATTCTGAAAAAACATAAACTCAATACTAGTGCATAATTATTTATCAACTTAATTATCATATTATATAAAAAAGCCGCAGCAATTAGGATTTTTGTGATGAAACTAACGAATGTAAAGACTAGATTATAAAATATGAACTGAATTTAGAAACTGAAAAAAATAAAGCACTGCATGAAAATGAAAACTTACTATAAAAATTACTATTTATAAACTGAAATTATCATCAACTTAAAAATAATTTATTTCTTTGACCTGTCCTCAAAGTAGAAAAAAAAATTTGGTTATTCATTAATTATAATTATATATAGCAAAATGTATTTTGTTATTTTTGTAATGTTAACTAAAAATAAAAATTTTTAACATTCAAAGTTAAACAAACTGCTTGACTCAAACCAGACTGGTCTACAGCTATTGCTGGCCTTCTGGACTTTAAGAATCCAAAATGTCAGCTCCAGGTAAATTAATTTAAAACTAATTGTACCTCATTTCCAATATCAGAGCCTTTTTGAACTCCAAGGTCATATCCCTCAATATAACCTTTTTTCTTCCCTTCCAGCAATCCTGAACTGTAGCCTTCTTGCCATGATCTGGTAAAATATTACAAATCATATTAACACATGGTTGCCTGAAAGCCAGAAACAAATTTAAACATTCCTTCCATCAAAGACAAGTTTACACCCCTAAAATTAAGCAAATCATTTTAAAATTCTTAAAATGCTTCATGCTAATAAAAGACTGTGCAATAAAAGATGGTGCCATTAAATTTTAAACACATTTTTATCTCTATATTATAATTATGGGCAAAAGAAGTTGGGCTTGAAAAAAAAATTACCAGAATACTATGCCCTTTTTCATCTTTTATGAAACAAAGCAGATGCAATGTTGACACAACTCAGATCTTATCTTATACATTTTTATTAGAGTTTTGAATGTTGATTGCGTGTTGGTTTTCCTGGCTTGTTCAGGCAACCTATTCTAGGCCCGAATACCAGACTATCAGAGATTATCAACAACTTTCAGATAATCACTTTTTAAAAAAAACCTAAATGAAATTGTCATGTTTCTAAACATGTGATAATACATGACAAATAAAAATATGCTGAAATTGTGAGTAGAGAAAAAGAAAAAAATCTTTTTAAAAAAAATATTATCTAGAAAAATGACTCAAAAAGTGAAATGCTAAGAAAACTCACGCTTCCTCAGTCATTGTGACAGAATGAAAGATATCCTCATGGTGAATTTTATTTAAGTCGTCAGTCATTCCCAAACTGAAAAGTTATAGGTTATATGTTCATCAATATAAAAAGAATTAAATTATTTAAACAAAAAATTAAAACTTAATAATTTATACTTAAAACTTAATTTATAACAATTAAAACTTATGAAATACAATAAAGATCTCAATATTAAAAGTAAAGAGGAAGTCTAAAATGTTATTAACACCTAATAACTATTAATATTACAATTATATATAGTTATATAGGCAAAATATAATTAATGAAATAATTACTTAGCAATTTCAATTACATGTACAATGTAACAAGGATTAACTATTACAAAACATTGACAAAATGCGAGGGGGTGTAAGAAATTGTGTCAGTTTGTGAGGGGGGGGGAAGGGGGAGGTCCGCCCATATATGATGTCACACATTTATTTTTTTATTAATTTTTTTTTCTAATTTATTTTTTAATATTTTTTTTAGTAGAATTTAAATAGCTTTAAAAATAGTTTTCACAAATTTTGTGAAACATTTGAATTAGTTTTATGTCAAAATAGCATGAAAATAGCGTATTTCCTGAATGTCTTATTCATAAATCTGAATTGGATGCAGCAGGACTGATAAAGAATGATCAGGAATGGTTTGACAATCAGGTTCGCATCAGACAATATTTCACTCAAATTGTGAAATATCAGGACATAAAATGTTGCAACAAAGTACGCAGCTCATATTTCAACGTTTTACCTTCGAGACTCTTTCCTCCTCTAATCACAATTATCCTAACAACTGATGGACTTAGAGCTTGGCTTCAGAAAGAGCAGATGCAGATTCTCATAAGTTTCCTTCCTTGCTTATGGCACAAACTCTCAAATTTGATGACATTATTAAAATTTATGATGCCCAGATCTACAGGAGTTTTCAAAGTACAACCATATGATCTTTATTGTCCATCTTTGCAGACCAGCTTACTTGATCGAATTTGCAAAGTATGTCACTTATATTTTGCCCCACAAACAATGTTGAAGAAACATTCAGGACAACACAGAGCTCAGGCTCAGGAGAATGTGCACACCCAAACTGTTCAAGAATCAACTCAGATAAAAAGCACCCGTCCTTTGAGAATCGTTTATAGAAGGCAAAGAGAACCCATGGCAGTTATTGCCAGAAGAGAAAATGCACATACAGAGGCTGTTGGTTTTAAACTACCCGAAAAATAAAATGCGCTGAAATAAGAAATTACCAACTTACACTATACTATACTATATCCTTTATTTTTGATATATTTTACATTTTTAGTACAATAAATTAAAATTAAAAAACATCTTACTTTTACTACTCAGATTTACTAATTTAAACACTGACACTGCAATGATTAATAAAACATGTACATTTAATACGACCATATTAATACCTTGTACTCATTTTTATTTCATAGTATAATAGTGATTCATACAAATATAATTTGGCACAGTAGATCTACTTTTATATCACTTTTATTTAATTTATTTTATTTGAGCAAAATTAATAAAATAAAAATTTTACTTTATTTTTAAAATTAAAATATCCCAACTAATAAAATTATTAAATGAAGCAAGTTTATTTTTTGTTTTAAAAATGAACCTTCAGAAGAATAAATTAAAATCCCTCCAATTAAAATATAATAATTATTACTATTAATTATAATTTATAAATTAATAAAGTAGAATTAGAATTAGAAGCCTTCTTTAAATTTAAAGTTAAAGTATTTTAAAGCAACACAATCAGCCAAATTGACCAAAATAATAAATAGGGGATTACGGTTACCCCGAATTTTTGTCAAATTTTCTAAGACTAAGATGCAATCGAGACTAAAGAAATGTGAATAACTCCTCAATCATGTTGAATATCGTTTTTAAAAAAAAATCTTTACGAAAGTAGAACTGAACCTAGCCTATAACTATAAGTCCTCTTGGGGTTTTTGAATTTCCGATTTTAAAAATACGGAAACGGAATTACAGTATACGGAATCGGAGTGTTATACGGTATTAATTCTGTATCCGCGTTATAGTATAGTTATGTATATTATATCCAACCCGTGAGTGTGAGTTTACACTAGGGACTTTACACAAAAGTTTGTTGGGATCTAAATAACAATTCGGAAACTACGCGCGTTAACAATAATAACAAGCCGGTTCGGGTATGCCATCACGGTGCATCACCAGGCCCATTGCCATTGTGACCAGAAAAATTTATTAAATATTTAAATTCAAACATCATTTATGATGTATCACTATCACCGTAGTATTAACCCGGTATTTAAATTTAAAGTAATAACAGAGGGCCCTTTAATACCTCGCCATAGCCATAGTAAATTAAGTTAAGTATAGCCATGGTCTTCTAATTCTAAGCATTAGAAACTCATTATATTTTTTTACCTCACCAGTCACAGTTTAATATAGACTCCTTTCGTTCGTCCCAGATCGTGAGTCCCGTAGTCAGTGTCGAGGGCTCAGAGGCGTAGCGGGATGAGGGTGGCAAGGTGGGAGGGGGGGAGTAGATATTTCCCGGGATTTTAATGTTAAATGTCAATAAGTGAACAAGGGTGATGAATCGATCACAAAATCAATGCATTTATCATGCTGTCTGCCAGCCAGTAACTTAATTCTGCACAAGGAAATGACTTCAGGAGACTTAAATTCGTTCTCTACTGAAAAACTTTTATTAAATGTTCATAACATTCTTCCACCGGAGCCCGATGCAGTCACGTGCAAGGGCCAGTACCTTTATTACCACTATGGCTGTGATGGAGTAGATGACAGGGTAAGATATTAATCATTTTAAATAATTTACTTTAAATAATTCATCTGTGCCACGCTGTAATTAATATCAAGAGTGGCCCACCTTGGGTCACATGTAACACTAGCATTTTTAGACACACTGCAAATGTTGGATATATCACAAATAAAAATAATAATTGTATGTGTAGATTAAAAAGGAGCTTTATTTAAACACCGCCACTCCCCATTTTGGATGGGACATTAAAGAATTACAGTAGAGTTTATTTTAAATAAATCTGATTTATTTATTTTATTTTCACAGTTATGAAAATGAAATTTTGCAATAGGCATATATCAGAATCTATCTTTTCAGTTTGCATGACCAGCTTAAGGGGCCGTCCATAAATGACGTCACGCACCTAGAGGAGGGGGGGTCCACACATTTGTGACGATGTGTGACGAGGGGGAGGGGGGTGTTTGAGAAATGTGACGTCACATCAAAACTCACAACTTTAAATAAAAGTTCCACTTAAATATTTTATTTCTTACAATTTATTTTATGAAGTTTTACATGGCTTCACGCGTGTTACGATATTAGAGTGCAACCTTACACTAAATACACACTTAAATGACAAAAAAGTGATTTGAAACATGCTCTTTTTCAAATAGAAAATACAGCTTTTATGGGGGGGGGGCAAAGCTTTGTGACGTCATATTGGAGAGGGGGGTCTAAGTTTTTGTGACGACGTGTGACGAGGGGGGACAGGGTAAAAAAAATTGGTCAAAATCGTGGGACGTCATTTATGGACGGCTCCTAACAACAATTATGATAAAACATAATTCCTTATAACTACTGCACATGTAGCACCGTCACATCTGTGTGTTGAGTTACTAAATGACTTATTTCTATATTTTTATCAGAGTAGGCTACTAAGTTATAGTTTAAAAATTCTTATCATAATCAGATTAGCTAAATATGTATTATGTCATCAAAACACTCTTCGTTGTATCTCTAAAAGAATTCAATTAAAAAAAATTACATGTATTGTATTTAATTGAATATGCAATTTAAAGGATTTTTTTTCTTTCTTTCCATTTAGGGATGGGGTTGTGGGTATAGAACACTCCAGACCATATGCTCCTGGATAGAAAACTTTAATCTATCTGCTCCAGGTACAGTCAAGAACAGCCCTGTGCCTACCATTCACCAAATTCAAACAGCATTGGTTGAAATGGGGGATAAGCCAAAAAGCTTTATAAACTCAAAAGAGTGGATTGGAGCATTTGAAACTTGCTTGTGTTTAGATTTTTTTTACAATGTAAGAGTTTTTCACCTCATGATTTTTTAAAAATATCCTCCCCCCCTCCTTTTTTATCCCCTTTTTTTCTACTGTTATGCCACAACATTCTAGTATTTCAACATTATAATAATTTAAAAGATGAGTTACTTGAAAATAAAAACTTAGATAAACTAAATGTTATAATTAATCTGGTTAGACTGAATGAAATAACGTTAAACTATAAAACAAAATATGACGGATTAGAGAGCTACAGGTTTGTCTAGATAGCTCTTTAACTTTAAGGATAATTTCCTCTGTTTGGAGTAGATTTAGGGTACAACTAATTGTAAATAACATTTTAGCTTTGTAGCAATTTGTAGTCTTTGTAGTTGTAGTGTTCAATCACATCACTACTGTAATATTGTGATTAAATTGTTAAGGATCCTTCCTAAGATTACCCATATTGAATATTGATTTTTTTATAGATTATGACTATGATAAAGCTTTTAAATAGAATATTGAACTGCAATTTAAAAGTACTAAGTGAAAGCTGTTATTTCCCTAACAAATAAAATATAAAAAAAATAATAATAAATCATGTCGTTTGCAGTAGATGCTTTTTTTTATTTATTTCACAATCCTTTTTCAGACACCATGTAAAGTTATACATGTCAGTAAAGGTTCTGAAGTCAAGGAGTATTTGAAAGAGTTGCATACCCATTTTGTGACCACTGGTTCTCCTTTGATGATGGGTTAAGTAATATTATTGTAAAAATTTATAAATCTATTTTAAAGTATTGTTTCTATAATTGTGACCATGGAAATTCACAGCCCCGGAGGGTTTCCAACCATTATTTTCCATGTTCATAATCAGAATGGCATAAACATTTTTTTATCAACATACCTATGTACTAATTTAAAAAAGAATTAAAAAATAAAATACAGTTATCTTTATTAGAAATCATTTCACACTATCTAATCAACTTACACATAAAATCAGTGAATTAAATTATATATTACACATGCTCCTTCTATACAGAAGATTTTTGCATCTTACGTTCATGCATGGTTAATGATTTGCATTTTATTAGTGTTTTAAATGTTGAATGTGTGTTGGTTTTCCTGATTGGTTCAGGCAACCCATTCTAAATATTTTAAATGTTTAGGTAAAATAAGGGTTGTCTTTGGAATTAAAAAAAAATAATGAGTAGTTTTTTTTTATTAAGCACAAATACAAAATCTAGAAGTCATTAAAATCTATCTATATATATAATTCTCTTCATGGTGGGACCATGCGAGGCAAGCTGCAAGTATGTGCAACCGAGCATGGCGAATGACCCTCGCTGGGGTCAACTAAACACAGTTAACGTTTGGCAAGCGAAGGTAGAGGAGGTGTGACCAACAATGGTCCTTGCGTTTTACTTGCATTTTTCCTTCACAGAGATTCGTAGTGTACTGGTTATCATGTTCGCCTCATGCGGGGAAGGTCCTGGGTTCAAGCCCCATCGAATACATTGTTGTTGTTTTTTATTTTTTAAAAAAGTCTGTTTTTGCCCGTTCTGTTACCCCTTTATTGCATAGCATACGCCACAGACTTGCTCATCATAGACAGTGCAAAGAACGGTTGGAAAGGGGTGAGAGTACAGACACAAAAAGCAGCACAAAGTAAATAAAAAATAGAGAGTAAACGTGAAGACATGCACACTGAGGTTGTTGTTACCCGCCCCTCATTTAATACTACCATCCCTTAAACATAAACTGTGATTGTCCGACCCTAACGAGGGTTAGTCATATTTAGGGTTGTTAATTGCGTGTTTTTTTGGTTTTTTAAAATTTATTTTATTTATTTGTATATTTTTTTTTGGAAAACCGATTATCGATTATGTAAATCCGATTTTAAATTGATTATCGTTTATAGCTGACTTTATAGCAGTTTGGGTGTACCGAATTTCGCCTGCAAATGTCTCGAAACCAACAATGATTTGGCAGTCCTCCTCAACCGACATTCACTCGCGTTGTTTTGATTTCTTCGTGCTGTAGTTTGTGTCCGTTCTTTCTCCACTTTTTTTGCACTCTCCATGAGCAAGTATGCGGCGTATGCTACGCCGCGGGGCGTCTAGTATTTAATAATTCTTACCATCTGTCTACACAGGAGGAGAGTTGGACAGTGCCTCAAAAGGAATCATGGGTGTTTGTTTAAACAGCCAAGCTCTGCTTGTTGTTGTGAGTTCATACAGTTAAATAGTTGTCTTTTTTAAATAGCCTTTTTAAATAAACTCTTCAGCCACCTTCATTAGCACACACATTCTCTGATTTAAAATGTTAATTAAATGTTTAACCAACTTATATTTTTTTATTTAAAACCAATTTCAAAGAAGTTTGTTTCTTTTTGAAAATAAAATGCAATAAATTAAGTACTCTTATTTATGAATGAAATATAATGGCAGAAATGTCAAAGTAAAGGAGCAAAATAAGTAAATTTAATGGTTTACCTGTTAAATTTAATATTGAAAAATTAAAAGAGACATTTTTGGTTACAATGAGACAAATGAACCTAGCTTGCTTGCTTATTCGCCACACGAGAATAAAAGAAGATATTGAAATGAAAAAAAGGAAAAAAGTCTGTAAATTTTGGAGCTATTGTTCTTGTCCATTAAGCATCTGCAGGCATTAAATGCAGTTCAACAAAAATAGACACCCAAGCATTTAATGAGCCTCAGTCTGAAAGTATCATTGAACTAACATAGAGCGAGACTATCACCTTAAAAACTGTTGAACAAATGCTCTGTGTACTATTATTGAAACTTTTGTTTGCTGGAAAAATGTTTTAAAAGATTTTTATGCAGAAGTTGATATGAGCTCGTCCGAGAATGGAGAAAAAAAAATTAATGTTTAATTTTCTTATGGGACTTCTTGGCATAATGCATTGGCAGTAACTTTGAATTATTATTATTATTTAAAATTAAAACGTTGGTCTTTGAATACCGAGAGAAAAGTAGAGTTAAAATCAAATGATTACAAACTTCCTGTTAAATTGAATTAATTCTTTACCAGGCATAAAACTAGCAAGTAGTTTGCTAACAGCTTTTCTGCTCATAATCCCTTCCTCTGTATCCTGTAAAGCAGTACAGTTGCAGCTCCCTCTGAGCTCCCCAATTTCATTTTTGTTAACTGCTCCCTGATCAGTAGTGATCAGCCAAGGCCAACAACTCAGAATACTGGAGCTTCTTCAATGTGTTAACAGCTCAGGGTATCTTAGGTCAGCACAACCAAAAATTGTGATACAAACTTTAAAAAAAAGTACATGGATTTCAAGTAGAATGAAAGTTTTAAAATATCAAAGACAATTATTTGCTGTCCTCAAATAAGTGATTGTTTTTTTTTAAAAAAACACTTTTTGTTGACCATGGTAGATCAATGTAGCAACTCAAAAATTTTTTAAAAAATAGACTCATTATTAGAATATTTTTTAGAAATTGTTTAAAAGTTATGTTATTAAGTTTTCTTTCTTAATAGTTGTATTTTGTCTAAATTTCATGCAATTTATGTAATGACTTCAAAATTGAAAGATGTTGGAAGTACTGTTTTATTTTAGACGGTGTTGGAGTTGATATAGGATGGTATTTGATTTATTAATCTTGGTTCTGTTTTAAAAGTGTGGTAATTCTACAACATTCAATGAATTACTTATGAATAATAAAAAAAAGAATATTGGGTAATTCAAGGCACTTTTAATTCACCAATTAAATATAACAAATATTTTGCCAATATTTACATTTAGATAAACATACAGCAGGGTGAGCTAGTTTTACAAATTTTTATATTTCATACAATTTTTCATGGTAGTGGTATTTTTGAAATTATATTATGTATAATTTATTTACATTCAATAATATTGAAATTTTAAAATATAGATGATGATTTAAAGTAGGCTGCTTTAAATTCTGAAGAAATACAGGCATACCAGACATAATGCATCTAAAGCTAAAATGTGTGAATGACTTCTAGGTGAATAAATATAAGCATAAAAAATATGGTATGATAGTTTGTGGGAAAAGATGACTTTAGCAGATGCTGTTAATTTTATGAAAATTAAATACTTAATCTAATGTATGAAAACTTTTTTTTTAACAGTTGCTCGAGAAGTTTTACGTTAATGGTGACTTTGAAATTTGGTTAAATTATTTCATAATTGTAACTACTATATACTAGGAAAAAAAACAGCAATCTTAACACACCTTTGAAATGAAAAGGGTATCTTTTAAAATTTGTGATTCTTTGAACGATATAGGACATTGTTATCACTAAATAAAAAATTTAAAAACCTCAAACATTGTGCAGACATATGCTACTTGAACTGAAAATGTCAACACAAAAAGTAGTGATTTCCCCAAATTTTCTATGCCAATGCAAGTGCTATGTCAATTTTATGATATTTTTCATGAACATTAAAAAAAAATAATCTTAGTTTAATTATTAAATAATTTCTGTTATTGTAGAAGTTATGAAGTCTGTTGTTTGCTCCAGACCTCCAAGACTTAGCTTTAAGAAATAAAGAAATTATTTAAAATTACAATGTATTACATGTTTTAGGATCCACACTACTTTGGGAAAAATAATTCATCTGAAGAACTCAAAGATAAAGGATTCATCAGATGGCTGCCACTTGAACATCTTTGTTTTGAGTCATTCTACAACATATGTTTGCCAAAACCAGTCGTGGATTGGAAAGGTATATAAAATCTAATTAATGAAAGTAGTGGAATGGGATTTTTAGAAACAAATCATATAATGGAATGATAATAATTTTTAATGGGCTTTAAATTCAGTCAATTAATCAAATGGCACTTGTTACGTTACTTGAATATTTTATGCATGATTTAAGGTTCAATGTCAGGAGACACAGTATCTAGCTGACCTTGAAGAAAAAGTTAATTTTAAACTTGAAAAAAACTAGACAAACATATTTTGCTACCCATTGATAAAATTTTACATCATGTTAAACCAAATAATTTGAATAATCATCCTTGATTATCACCTACAATAATTATGAAGGGAATAGAGTTTTAAAGATTATTTCGTGCTATTGCTATTATTAGAATTTAATGTTTGGTTTCAATGCTACAATTTTTAAAAGGGTATCATTTAAAAACAGCTTTCATTCTTAATTCTTATTTAATGGAGTTTATAAGAGATATTAAAGCATACTTTTCAAACTTTTATTTGCATTAAAAACACATAAATTGAACTATAGTGGGACATTATATTAACTATTAATATATGAAACTATTAACATTTAATGCCAGCCTTTATTGTTAATGATGCTTTAAGATAAAATTATATTTTGCGACAAATATTATCATAAAATACATTTTTAAATACAAAAACTGTGAAAGGGGTTTGCCATGTTATAGGCATAAGAATTTTTTTTTAAAAGACAGTTTGGAACAAGACTCAGGCTAGGAAGCATTTTTAAAATAAATTCTTTGGCCCATGCTGTGCTGACCACCATGCCATGCGGACCATCATGTCGTGAGGACCACCATACTGAGGTTCATTTAATGTTGTTGGCTCACAGACTACCCACTGCATTAGCTGGCAAATAATGACATAAAAATAAACTCTCTACTTTTACACATTAAAATGCTGATACTATGATTAAAATTTTTAAAATTAAAATGAATTTTAAAAATTGTCTTCTTATATTTATTCTAAGCTATTTATAAAAGGAAAATTAATTTTTTCGAATACTTCCTATCATCACTTTAATCCCATAAAATAGTGTTTGGAAAGAATAAGCATTTTTGTTTTAAGGAATGTATTATTGTGAACACAAAATATAATAAAGTTTAGAATAAATAAAACAGAAAAGAATATTAATACTTTTAAATTTGAGGTAATTCTTGTAATCTTTCACAAAAATGAAACATAGACTTTTTAAAAGTCTATTAATTACTGGCAAAGTGCAGATTTTTAAGGCATATAATTATAAATCACTGATGGCGTAATTAATTTTAATAAAGCATGGATATAAAGCTCTTAAAGGAATACCAAAAAGCACATACATTACTGTTCTTATAATGTGTAATCTTGCACTGATTCAGCTCAGATTTACTATTGTTAGCCTCTGCATAATAAAGTAGTCATGACATGTTTTGTTCCAATTTCATAATTATAATTTCTACTTGTTTCAAGAAAAATGACCAAGAGAATTGAATTAAGTAAATTAAAAATAGCAATTTCATACAATTTAATTATTTCTGCTTTTTGCTTTAAAAAAAATCAAATACAAAATATGGTCACAGATAGATTGAAAGTGTACGATTTCTTCAATATTCTAACAAGATAATTGATTCTGGATATCCTTTTAATATCAGCATTGCAAACTAATAACTATTTATTTAAGGCTATTTATGCTTTATAAGTTTAAGCAGATTGAAACCAATGAGAATAAACTTATTATTGATAGAATAATCCTGTAGTACAGTCAAATATGTTTCTTAGATATTTTTCAAATGTCCCAAAGTAATTTTAAACCACTAGTATAAATAAAAAAAAACCCCGAAAAATGCAGGCCCCATGTTATAATAAAATGTTCACAGATATTTTTTTTGGTTTGAAATATTAACTATGTACAAATAGGCTAGTGCAGACATTTGTGTAAAATTACATGCCTGGTATACCTTGTTAAGTGAGTGTTATATTAATGGAGCGACAGTAATGTATACGATATACATTTGTTTTAATATTGGAATAGATTGGAACAAATGTGAAATAATACCCAATAATAAAGTTAGAGAAATTAGCATAATAGAAATCCAGGATAAAAAAATAACTAGTTCTCCTACTTAGCACTGCCTCTAAAATTTCTTAATCTTTAACATCAGGAAGAAACTAAAATGGTTTTAAAAATAAGCATGACACCTATCAATGTTATTCTAAATTTTATTTCTCAAAGCTTTCGTCACCCCCCAAAAATAAATAAATAAATACATAAATATATATAAAAGATAAACAGCCTTTTTACCCAATATTCTTGGACTTTTTAAATGACAGGGAAAATTCAAGGAAAAAATATAAAAAATATTTATAAATAAAATATAACCCATAAATGAAAATTTTGGAAGAATAGATCCACACATTTGGCTATATACATGCACGCTGTTTATTTTTTCCAAGGATATTACAGATTGTTGTCTCGATACAGTTAATGTTAATTATCAGTATTTTAATTGAAAGATAATATGAATCATTTCTCTGACATTTAGTTTTAAAAACCTTAGAATAATTAAAGTTTTTGAACTTAGTTCTTATAGTTACATTTCAATAATTTGTTCTTCTGTGCCTAAGGATAAAATTAATTTTTCACCCCACATTTACATTAAATTTCCTTTCAGCAAAGCCCGTTCCACTGAAATAGTAACTTTAAAAAACATCCTGTTAAAGTGAAAAGGAAATTTTGGATAAAAGCCATTGAAAAAAAAGTATTTTTAAAGAAAATTAAGTAGATTAACAGAAAGATACTAAAAATGTAGTTTTCAGCTTGCATTAGATCAAAGTAATGTAATTATTTTCTTTTTAGTTTGCTTGCTTTGACCACAAACTACATACATCCCCATGCTTGAAATACAATCATCAAATACATATCTTTCTAAGCATAGTATAGATCTAACAGCATTTTTAAAACAATTAAATTGAATTCAGTGTTATGAAGAAAGACAAAAAAATGACAGTGTACTTTGACAACTTCATTAAATATGCTGGAACTGCATTTAACTCAGAAAGGCATTGAGGTATTCATAGAGCATTTCTCTCACACAAAAGTAAGTATTTTTGGATAAACTATTCAACATTTTCAAGGCACTTAACAAAGCAAATATTCCATGTATTTTACAATATTGCATATAATATTTATGTTTCATTATATTACAATCTATAAAAAATGGTTTACATTTCAAATACAAAAAGATTGCAAAATGTAAGAGTATTTCTCAGTGTTGGTATAGTAATATAAATATATATATAATGGGATGATAGACAGATGTTGGGTAGTTATGGTACCAACCTACTATAGTCATGATGGTTATTGAATAAATCATTTATAAACTGTGGTGTTAATATTATCAATCACTAGTCAAAAAGATGTTTAGTATAAACAGTGATGAAACGGTTTATGCATACAAGCATAAGAGGCAAAATAACATTGTTTATTTCAAAATATCTTCATCATCGAATCAAATGTATGTTATTTTGGCATTATCGGAAATAATCTCATCAGGTGATTCTGTTACCCTTTTTTTCAAAGAGGAGGAGCTTTTATCATGAGCGGAACTAGCTGATACATTAGATTGTTTGAAGGCTCCTGCAGCAGTAGGTGCTTTAGAACTGGCTTCCTTCTGGGGTAATGTTTTGGATTTACTCATCTGAGATAATTCTTGAAATTTTCTGAAATTATATGGAGGAGAGCTCAAATTATTTTCAGAGACTGTCTTTGCAGAGGCATTGGCTCCATTTTTGTCCCACTTCGATGTGAGATCTTTTACACTCCAAGGGAGGTCATGTCTGTTTTCTCTGCCTGTTTGAGAAGCTTTCTTTGTTGTTGGAAGGTCAGGGCTGGAAAATTTGCTTGGTAATATTCGTTGAGTTAGGTTCATGTCAGCATTTGTTTTAACAGGAGTAGTTTTTTGGTTATTTTTGGCATACAAGGATGGTATCGACGACACTGAAGATGAATGTTGTATAGATGCTGGAGACACAGCTGCTGTAGATAAGGTGTCGGTGGACTGATGAAAGTAGGACTTTGCTTTTAGGAAATTCAAATGACTCTCAGATTTTTTAATACTCTGTGATGTCTTTAGGTTGGTGTGAGTTGGCTGCTTTACTATTGGTGGATTTTCAAGTTGATTAGTTGTGAACACAGATTTTTCAAATTTCTTAATTGTTTCTCCTCTTTTGAAATATCTTGCAGACGGTTTCTGCTTCTCCAAAGTGTCAGATTCCATTTGATTCTTATGCTCAGCAGAATCACTCTGACTCCTATGTAAGGCAACATTAGGAGGCTTAGCTCGTGATCCCGATTCAAACAATGGGCTTTTCCCGGGTGTATTTACAAAAGGAAAAGTATTATTTTGCAGTATTTCAGAGTTTAAATTTGATGATGAGAATGATAATTTTGAAGGTAATATTGTCCTCTTATCTTCAAATTGTTTGATGGATTCCAAGTACACCTGCCTTGGAGTCTTTTTCGGTGGCACGTCAGAATTGGCGTTTTTATTTACATTTTTTATTTTTATTTCCTGCTGATTCGCGTGATCATCATGGTGCCCTGCTGAAATGTGGCCTCCATCTGAATCAAGGGCTGTTCTTTGATTGATGACAGAGATTTTATCAGAACTGTTTGATGACAGGGTGGCACTACTTATACTCCTAGCGTCTGAGGATCCACCTGATGAATCTGAATGTTTGCCCAAGGTTGACACAGAACTCTCACTTGAGCAGGTGATGTCTGATCGTTTACTATCATTTCTACTCAGTGACACTAGTTTATTGGGGTATTTACTGATGTCATCACTGAAGTGACAGTTGTTCTGTGACATTTGAAAAGTGTCACTGTGGAATTGGGAGTTTTTACCAGGTTGTGCTTCTTCTGGTAATCCGAGTTTTTTATTTTCAGCAGTCATAGAATTTTCCGCGTGTTTTTCCTGACGTTGTGCATCATAAATTTGTAAAGATTTCTCATACAAGGCCTTAGCGCGAGCACTTATTTCTTTTTGTCTCTCTGTATCATCTGCAGTGATATCAACTGGCACATTATGTCTCAACATAAAGTTTCTCTGTATGGCTTGTTGATAATTTGGTGGTTTATGTGGACGCACGATTTTAGCTGTAGCATTTGAATGTTGAGCACTGGCAGAACTTGGAAGGTTCTTGCTGGAACTTTTAGACTTGTAATGATCAACGTTGGTGGAGATTAAAGCTGATTTACTGTCGATCACATTGTTTGCTGTAGAGGTCTGCCGCTTCACTTTACCAGCTTGAGACTCGTCCTGCTGTAGAGACTCAATACCTTTTGATGAAGTGACATGTTTTTCATGTAAAAGATCATCATTTAATCTTTGAATGAAAGGTGACGGTCTTTTTTGCTGGGGCATTTGAAAACTTTTTAGAACTACATTTGGTGGTGGTGAACCTTTGGTGTGATCAAATGGAATAATTTTTTTGTGGGGTGTATTCAGTTGGTTAGATATGTTGACCTGATCAAAAGACAGATCATTAGCAGGGAGTGCAAGGCTAAGCTTATAACTGATGGGAAATTCTTCAGTTTCATGTGCCTTCCGTGATTTATATTTGATACTTTCTTTAACACTAGAATACGAATTTGAACTTAATGGGGAAAATGGATGAATCGGTTTGTCTTTGCCAGCATCACCAGATGATAGTTTTGTGTAGGATGATACATCCTGATAAGCATGCGTCAAATCATTCATTTGAGATACATCTGTGAATAAGTTACGTGAAGCCTCAGTGTCTGATCTCCAGGTAAATGGTTGGATCTGAGCTTCATCTGGAGTATGTGGCACAGAGTAAATGGAGCTTTCTCCAGATAAACTTTGGAGTGAACCCGAGAAAAAGCTGCCCAGAGAACTTTGAGAGTATCGAGATTGTGGGGACACGGGAGGGGTCGTTTCTGACATGGGAGACTGCCTGAGAAATCTGTGCTGTGGTTTACCACCGGACGAGGCCGGCGAATCATTTTTAGAGTGGTTGTCCTCACTGAGGAACAAATGTGAGCCGCTCTCTGACTTCCTGATGGTGCCAATGTCTGATTTCACTTGCAAGTTCTGGAAGTCCTGAGAACTTCTTTTGTCGAAACCCTTTAAAGAATCTGATGACATGTGCTTACGTAGAAGCTGATGGGCAAGAGGTGGATGTTCAACATCAAGCGTGGAATGGCTGTCCAGCAGTGTTGTGGATGCATTTAACTTAGAATTCGCCAGCTGAGATGTAAAATGATCACCCTCCTGCCTGGACGCATTGGCATATTTCTTTGGAAAGAAAAATGGATTATGATCCTCCTGTTCGGTCCTTTGTTGATAAATTTTGCCAGACAGTTCGGAGTGATAAGCCTCCTCATCATAGAGCTGTGTATCACTCATGGTTAGACCCGAGTCTCGACTCAAATTAGAGGGCGACAGGTGAGATTTGGCAGCCTTGGGGCTTGACTCCATCTCGGAAGGGAAATAATCCTTGTCTACCAAACTATCAATTGAAGAGTCATCATGTCGCATACCAACTGATTGATGAAAGAAATAAAAAAATATTAAATAAATGAGTCAATAAAATCATAAGAGATAAATGTTTTTTTATTTTTAATATCAATGTCCATGAAAAATAAATAATACCCTACCCAAAACAACCTTAAACTATTAACTGTAAAAGTTACAAGAAAAACAAATTAATAAATAGTTTGCTAACTCTAGAACAACCTCAGTTTGAGAACCTACTGGCATTGGTTCTTAGATTGTTGCAGTAAAAATAGTTTTAGTTCTAGAACTTGTTAAAAAGACTTGTAAAATGCAAGAAAAACGTATTATTATGCATGCAAAGAAAGACTAAGAAGTATAGATGGGCACTTTATGAAGGCAAAGTATTGGAATTGAATGTAGAAGAATGTTAAATATCTTGTATTTATATTATATTGATATTTCAAAATATTTCTTAGCATTATAAGAAATTTATTTAGTGTATCTTTTAAAACTTTTACAGAAATCTATTTTTAAAAGAATGATTTTAAAATAATTATTTCTAATCTATAGTTGAAAAATTTTAGTGATTGAAAAATGTAAAATTATTCACTTTTCAAAAAATCAAAGCCATAAAATACCAGGCAAATAATACCTTGGCAAACAATTTTTTTAAAAAACCCATAAAATCTGATTTCCCTTTATCAAAGCAAATTTCAACCACAATACTTTAAGCAGAAATAATTTAACAAGTTGATGGATTCCAGAATATTATCACGCAATTTCAAAATCTTAGCTAATTTGGGGGAGGTGACATATTTTATTAGTTTTTTTTTAATAACCTGCTATGCAGGTAAAATTTGAACTTCAAATATGGTACACATTGGAGTAGACGTGGTTATTGAGATAGTAAGTTATGAATAATTTGCATCACACCCAGCCACATAAGCATAATGTAAAAAATGTTCCAAAATTTCAAATTCTGGCATTAACAATTACTGGTATCACCTTTGAAGAAATTTTTAATAATTTCATAGAACTAGCTCAAATTCACAAAATGAACATTTATCTTATAGTCTCAAAAATTTACATCTTTGTAGTTTTTACCAATAAAAGTAGTAGAATTTTTAAAAATATAAAAAAAATATTGTACTTACTTTCTGTATCTGGGCCACCGAGGTAACTGTGCATGCTATCTGAATCTGTGCCAGAATTCGAATCTCTGTGATAGTGTTGGAGCCTCTTTTTATAATGCTGTAAATCTTTGTTCCGGTTCTTTGAAATTTCTTCATTGTTATTACTTTTCTCTTCGTCTTCAAATTCAAAATTTGCTGGGATCTGATGCTGACTTTCCTGCTTCTCTTCCGTCAGGCTTAGGTCTGGTGATGCCTGACAGCCATATTTTTCAAACATGGTTAGAACATCTGGTCCAAAGATGTCCACGTGTTTAGTGATCATGAACGAAATGAGGGGCGTGAAAATATTGGTTATTTCAAAAACTGATTTCTGTAGTGAAGCATTCGTGTTTTTTCCATGGTGATTATCCCGAACTTCTGAAGAGCAGAAAGAGGGTGCAATGCAAGTGGCTAAATTGGATGGCCCCATTTGAGTCTGCTGACTGTGTTTGGCCAAATGCTGCAAGAGGCAGATGGTGAGCTTGAGAAGTCTGTAATGAGCTGTTGGCAGTTTGTCCAGAATGCTGGTAAAAGGGAGATAAAATAAGCTTATTTAAGTGTCATGAAAAGTTTTATTTACATGGTTTCTAATTTTATTTAAAAAATATATAAATTGAAATTACAAAGTGTTTAACATTTATTCTTTTCTCGGGGTAATTTCCCTTTTTAAAATATTTAAATACATTTTTACACGCTTTTATTTAAGTCACACTGTTTGTATGTTGTATCCATCCTTCAAATCTTGAAACGTAAAATTAAACCACTTCTGATGGTCCTAGAGATATCAAAATTTTACCACAGATAGATCTTGGATGACAATGCATTGTATCAAAATTTCAGATCGATCGAATGTACCGTATTTAAATTATTGCATTTTTAGTTTATCTTCATATAAGCATCGGTACCCGTCTGCTTTGTTGACATCCATGAGTTCACCACGTGAACACATCACCGTGGTATAAAACGTTGGGCGGGCGCTTATGAGGTGTTTGGGATTTGGGATATAAAAAAAATACAGGTAAAAAAAGATGTGTGGGCGTCAAACGTGAATTGTCAAGAGTTTTTAATATAAGTTTTAAAAAATAGCTGTAAAAACAAAGTTTTTTACTATAAATCCCTTATATATGAGACATATCTAAAAGTAGTGATTATGTTAAAAGCGTGTCCTTTTAAAAAAAAGATTTTTAAAATATTTATTTTAAAAAATTAATCCATAATAAATCTGTAATTGCTAAACCACTTTGTAATTGTTTACACTAATTATATTATTTGAGGATGCTGTGATCATGAGTGAGAGACCGTTTATTTATAAATAAAGGAAATCTGTGAAACAAGGAATTGTAAAACCTGCAAAATGATGAAACTTAACAGCTAAAAAGTTGAGTTAGCTTGTGATAAACCAGAGGATTATTTGTGTTTAAGAGCATCTTTAAAAAATGCTAACTAGTAGAAGTGTAAGTGAAGTAGTTTAAGGTCTGGAATAGAATTTGGAAGACATACTATTAGGTTTAGTGCTTATGATAAGTCACATGAATGTGGATAAAACGTATACCAGAGATAAATTTCAAATCTGCTGGAGTGGTGGGTGATTAAACTGTCACCTTTGAGAACGCAAGAGAAGTTTCTACTGACAAAACTCATCTAGTAGTATATAGATATCTGACATTTAACAGAAGGCAGATCTTGATGCAGTGTTATCCGTATCATGCAGTCCTACCAGTCAACCTGCACTGTAGTTTTAAGACAAATACTCACACCCAAAGTCCACACTAAAAAGGTGATCTGTTTTAAATTAACTTATTTTCACAAAAGTGAGTCATTGAGGGAAGATACGGATGGCACAATGAACAGACGTGAAGCCTGCAGGACGTACATGTAGTCTACAATTGTTGTGGACTTTGTTGATCCACTGTTGGCATGAAACTGGAATGTTTTCTTTAATTCAGTTGTAGGCAGTGCATGTTAGTTTAAGCATAGCACACATATTTTGGGGATTGTCTACATACATCGTCGTTAGAGAATTCCATGGTATGTGTATTAATACAGATAAAAAAATTAGAAAGGGGGCTCAGAAACTCAAGCATTCCCTCATGCAGCTTTCACTTTTCAAGGATCAGGGAGGGAATAACGTTTAAAGAAGCTGATGAAACTTGTTATTTAACCTTTGGTTACATTTTCATGAAGATTATAAGTAACAACTCAAAATCGAACAGCTGTTTTCTTCTCAATTTTATACTACATTTAAGGTTCCTGTCAGAGGTTCTCAAGTTGGTTTGACCACAAATATGCAACAAGACATCATCCACCTCAGACGCTAAATGCCAAGACAATACTTTCCATTGAAATATTAATAAAAATCTATTTCGTAGATCAACAATATTGTAATTACTTTAAAAAAAATTGCATTAAAATTAAGAAATGTTAAGAGCGTACAAGTACAAGAATTCATTCAAACATACTTTTTTGTCAAGCTATAGTCAACAGTGTTTTTGGGAGCAAAGTTAAAAAAAATTAGGATTCCATGTCTACATTCAATGACTCTCTTACATTCTGATTTGGCGTATTTTATCGATATCAATGTCTTCTTTCTTTATTTTAATCCACTCATCGTGTAGTTCATTCAGTAGAAGTCCCTCGGGAATGCAGCGGATGAATTCCTAAATCAATCAAAGAAACAATTAAGCATTGTTTAATAAGTAAAAGATCATTCATATATCTTGCTTTTACTAAATGTCTGAAAATTTGATATTTGAGCATTTTATCAGTTCATAATTAAAGTTTTTTAAAAATGTCTATGTCTTGAGAAATTTGTCTGAATGCAAGTAATCTAAAATAGAATGATGAACTTACTTTAAAAACTGATGCAGCCGTGGGGGCCTGATGATCCTCAATGTTAATCTTAGCACCGCTGTCGATTTTCTCGCGGATTTCTTTGCCGAGAGATGCATTATTTCCTCTGCGTAGAATACCACTTATGTAGGGACCACGCTGATACACTAACACCATCAGGCTCTATTAAAAATAGGAAATTCAAGCTCATAGAGATCAACATGTGAATGGAAAGAATGCTGGCAAGTTGATCAAAGAGCAAAAATTAAATGTAAGAAATGAGAGATGACAGCCATAGATAAAATTTAAGCCTACTGTATGTCTGCTTTGGTAAACATTAAAAATGCATATGAAAAACATTATATTTGTTATATGTTAAAATGGAGTGGGAAAAACATTTTTAGTAAGAGTGTAAATTTTATTTAATATGGAATAATTCTTAGAGTCTTGTCACATAAGCAATCTATTACTTTAAGTAAAGTTTCAACAAAACTAGAGTCATACTTTTCTGTTTAAATACATGGCTTATATAGCTGTCTGTTTTATGTACAATATACTTGTATGCAATTTTCCCTCTAACTCTAAGACTCATTGGTCCGCGTGCAAAATAACAAGCTCAAGTTCAAAGTTGCACAGCATCCATATTTTTTTTCTCAGAATTTTACACCCCTAAAACACAGATTTTATATCATCTTTATCAAAATTTGCTGCACTGTAATTCTAAACTGCTGTATGGCGTCTGTTAGATATCTACACAGCTTAAAGGAAACATTGCTTGTATGACTGACATTTAGACACAAAAAATTGCTGCACAGGCTAGATGTGCAAAGAATAAATACACCTAAAAAATTCAATACTTACAATAATAGCCTCTGGTGGGTCATAGTTTTCATTTTCATTGCATATTTCAGCCAAGGGTTGACCAAAAACCTGAGGCTGAGTTGGTCTTATTCTTTTAAAGATGGAATTCAAGAAGTTTTGAGGTCTCCTGTTTTTCTTCATGGATTTTTGGAAAGATGAATTTTCTGTTCAAATGAATGTTAAAAGAAATAATAAATTACTGTCAAAATCAGTATTCTAATTTCATCTTCTATGAAATCTCCTTTTCACCAGAAATCAGTTGAAGTCACATACCTTAAAGTCAAATGGTTTAACATGTACTGATTCTAACGCATAACTTTTTAACTACAAGTAATCATTTGAGTAAGATAACATGAGGCAATGTTAGAAATTTTTTATGTTCCTAACTTATTTGCACATTTAGTAATTATGTACTAATATTCAGCTATAACTAACTATAAGGGTAACTGTTAACCATTTGAAAATCCATGTCAATTATACAGCTATATGTAAAAATTCAATTTTTAAAATTTTTAAATTACATAAAGATTGACCATTGCATATAAGAAATTAAAATTAAGTTTTGTCTTTCACTGTGAGTGCTCAAAAAAATTATAGTAATCAAACAAGAATAAATTTTTACATTGTTTTTGAATTACCCGTAATCAATAGTAAATCCAACAATATGATTACAAGTTTACCTAAATGATGCTGCTTAGGTGTTTTCTTTTGTTTAAGAAAAAATTCACATTTTTGTCCTGAACTTGTGATTTCCTCGGAAGTGCCACCAAAAACTTTAGCTTGAAGATTGCCAATGTCATACTGTGATCGTGACTTGGTCAGCTCTCGGACTTGGCTAACTTTGATTGAAAATGGTGTTTCGTGTCCTGAAGAAGTTGATATGAAATTGTTAGAAGTTATTTGTCTAAGCACTAAGATTAATAATATAAGAGGAAGACATGAGAAAATCAGTTATTGCGTTATATTTAAAAAAAAATATTTTCATTATGCGAATATCTTTAATAGAATTTTAAAGTTTGCATTCACATTACACTTTTTCCAATAATCTCTACAATCAAGAGGATTCCTGTTAACGCTGTCACCCATTGTTTAGCATGACTGCAATCTGCTCAACTCAAAACTCCCCTTGTAATTAACTGAAATCAAGGCATCTTACCCCCCCCCCGTAATTTATCACACAACTTTGCCATCACACAACACACCCCCCGTGCATATTTACATTTATTTGTGCCCCTATCCAAAATTATTTTTCAAACAGTAAATAACACGCCCCCCCCCCACCAAAAAAATTAATAAAATAAAATAAATAAATAAAATCAATTAATTAAAAAAATAAAAAATTTAAAAGAAAACAAACCATTTGACCCGAGTCTAGAGACATCATCACCTCCACTAAGTGCAGTAAATATTTTAAAGTGGAGATTTGGGGAGGGGGAGATTTCGTCAACAAGAAGGAAGCAGTTTGACCTAGATGCCGTTTGACCATGAGACTTCAAGCGAAATTTTACGTTAATAAATTAGTTAGACACTACCGGCGGCACAACACAGAGCAGAAGTCTGAACAGAGCTATTCGTCTTCGGCGACTTTTCCATAATTAATTGGATGATAGCTAGTCTGAAAAAAGGCAATTGGAAGTTTACACACACAGCATTGCACAGTTATTCACGTCTGCTAAGATTAGAGACCAGATTCAGATAACATCGATGATGTCATATCAATTGTGCCGTAAATTGGGATGACTGGATCCATTTCAAGTCTATATTTAAACAATAACATCTGAGTGGGATCGAACAACAAAGATAAAAATTTGGGAAGTGGGGAGGGGGAAATAACGTAGCTAATTACATGAAACAAAAAAAAGTTGGGGTAAAAAGGTCTTTGAAAGTAAAAACGATAGGATATAGAAGAAAAATGATTGTAAGGAAATCAGTAGCCTAAAATATAATATGTATAAATACGGTTTCTGGGTCTTCGTAAGATATTCAAATATCAGGTAACAATTACACAAAATAATAAAGCCGAACCTAGTTTAAAAGAGGGACGAACAATATGAAGAAATTATTTATGCTCGTTGTGTCTCTTTTAAATAATTAAGGCCAAGCAGATTTACGGTTTAAGATCAAGAATCTCTTCTTACATTATTTTTTTTTAATGTTAAAAAAACAATTGTCCAAAAATTTGTGGTTAGGTTGAAAATTAGGAAATCTTACCTCTTTATCACGTGAAATTTAAAAAGATGCCGTTAACCATTTTAAATTAATAAGATAATTACACAGTCTAAAAGCGACCACTTTACAAAATTTAAACTGAAGTTGTGTTCGAAAGCTGAGCCTTGTCAGCCTGTTAGTTATCGGGTATCAGTAGATATCACACAGTGTGCTTGAAATCAAGGTAAAGGCTAGCAGCAGATAAAGTATAGGGCTGAACATTCTGTGAACTAACCATTTATTTAGTGCTAGCCTAATATATTTGCACGTTAAAAAAATTGATAACATACAATTTTACAGATGTGCTGGAAATAGTAAATAGCACCATCGCAACTAAAAGCACGTTAAAAAAACACGGCAAATAATTTTATAAATAATCAATTAGCAGGACGGATAATAACGTAATGTTTAACAGGGAAATAGTGGTTCTCAAATGTGATTTTGACCCAACATAAGCGACACATGTTGTACTCATTATAAGCAATATCAGAAACGATTTTTAAAAATAAATATTTTTATTTAAAAAAAAACTTTGGAAAGGGTTCTAAATCAGGAGTGCATGCACCAGGGAATACCCCAATAATGATAAAGAGGGCTGCTTATAATTTGCTGTACTTAGATTAAGGGGTGTGGCATAATATTTTATTTATAAATTTATAATGAACATTCATTAAGACAATCGTCAAGTACGGTACGCGCGAAAATGGACAGTACTGAGACAAAACGACTAAATATAAAACACGTCATTCTAAAAATATATAGTTCCCAGTGAGATTATTTCTCCTGAAAGTTGGTAGTAGGCAGTAGATAGTTGGTGGTAGGTAGTAGGCAGTAGGTAGTAGGCAGTAGGAAGTAGGTAGTAGGCAGTAGGAAGTAGGCAGTAGGAAGTAGGTAGTAGGAAGTAGGTAGTAGATAGTTGGCAGTAGATAGTAGGTAGTAGGCAGTAGGAAGAAGGTAGTAGGAAGTAGGTAGTAGGAAGTAGGTAGTAGGAAGTAGGTAGTAGGAAGTAGGTAGTAAGTAGCATGTAGCATGCACATTGTTGGAGTGACCATCTACCGTGGCATGCGTCACTGAAGAGTTATTTCACGAAGGGAGGCAATTTCTTAAAGGGGAACAACTGCTATTGTTTTTTTTGAAACTCAAAACCTAAACGCCTCACATTTCTTTTAAACAACAATCTGTCCTAAAGCTTTCCCCACAACGAGGTTGGGTTACATTAAACCGTTTCATTTGCTCAAGTGGGATTTGATGCAGGGCAACTGGTAAACACTGGCGTCTTGCAAGTATAGTTGGACTCTATGTTCATGTTGTTAATGTATTTCACGGTACAATGATTTAGTCAACAAAGTCCTGCAACAGTCGAATATTTTCTTGCGCAATGGAAGACATTCAGCATTCTAAACCCTAGACATCTACGGCCCTAGACATTCAGCATTCTAAACCCTAGACATCTACGGCCCTAGACATTCAGCATTCTAAACCCTAGACATCTACGGCCCTAGACATTCAGCATTCTAAACCCTAGACATCTACGGCCCTAGACATTCAGCATTCTAAACCCTAGACATCTACGGCCCTAGACATTCTCAAACCTAGGCATCTACGGCCCTAGGCATTCTCAAGCCTAGGCATCTACGGCCCTAGGCATTCTCAAAACTAGGCATCTACGGCACTAGGCATTCTAAAACCTAGACATATACGGCCCTAGGCATTCTCAAACCTAGGCATCTACGGCCCTAGACATTCTCAAACCTGGGCATCTACGGCCCTAGGCATTCTCAAACCTAGGCATTCTCAAACCTAGGCATATACGGCCCTAGGCATTCTCAAAACTAGGCATCTACGGCCCTAGGCATTCTCAAACATAGGCATCTACGGCCCTAGGCATTCTCAAAACTAGGCATCTACGGCCCTAGACATTCTCAAACCTGGGCATCTACGGCCCTAGGCATTCTCAAACCTAGGCATCTACGACCCTAGACATTCTCAAACCTAGACATTCTCAAACCTAGGCATCTACGACCCTAGACATTCTCAAACCTAGGTTTCTCAAAGCTAGGCATCCAAGGCATCGTCAAAAATCTTTCGGCATCGTTCAACCATCATTTTAAAACTCGCACCTCCTCCGTTATCATCTGAATATTGCCCATTTTTCAAACATCGCCCCACACAATTATTCGTTGAATCTCGTACCAGGTAAGTGGCGCATTCAAAGCTAAACGAGTTCAACTCTCCTGAATATTATTGAACACATGGATTTGACGAAAGCTATTATAATAGACGGGGAAGCCGTGTTGTAAAGAAACAACTATAATTCCTATTACGTTTTATGGATTACTTCAGTTTTGGTCGCAAATTTCACCAAATGTAGTATAATGGGGGAAAACATTTTAAAAAATTAATATAATAATTGACACTAAAGTCGATCGAATGGGGAACTCTCCCGTGATCCAACATCGGGGCCGCTAAAATGAACTTAAGCTACGACATCAATAGCGAATGAAAATGATGAAAAATCCGTGGTCTTTGCAAATAAAATCGGCGCCAAAAACCTTTCTTTTTTTTTACCAGTACACTCCTGGTGCTCTTTTTAATGTTTTAATTTGAAGGACAGAATTCTCCGGATCCTACCCAGCATGACGCTGATGAACCAGAATCATTTAATTCTAACATATAGAATTGGACTGCAATAAAGCATTTAAATAAAATACACAATACACAAACAAATTGTGCAATGTATTTTGTATTTCATTTAATTCTGCAGTGCCTTGAATAATATAATAGTACTACTTGATGCATACTTTAGGAGACTTGATTACAAAGAATTACTATTAAAAACTATTAAAGAGTCACGAAGGCCTGCGTATACTTTGCACTGTCTGAAAGTTGTATGAGTTGATTATAGTAGATCTGGATTCTTTTCTCAATAAAAATTTAAGTTTAAATGTATAATCTCATTTGGATGGAAATCAAGTGCCACCAGTTGTATGCTGAGAACGCTTATGTTACGAGATCAACTATCTGAATACTTGACACAGGAAATTTAGTCACACAAATTAAACGACCAGTGATTGTATCCCGTAATCACAGTTAAATAAACCAAATACATCATATTTTTTTAAAATAACGAAGGAAGAAAAAAAGCAAACTTTAACTATGAAAATAATTCAGGTGAATTACCAATGTGAGCTGAATCCAAATTTAAAATATTTCCGTCAAACTGAAGAAAATGGTTATTAGTAACTTATTAATTGCCCTTACTTTTGATGGACGTGTTGGATACATTGCCATGGTGTTCACCTAGATACAGACCATTAGTAATAGACCAAAAACACTGCTTGACTTTAAAATGTACAAGAAGAAAAAGGCACCCAGATGATGGTCAATACAAAAAGCCCCCGGCCGTGAATGTGTTACATTTCTGGAAACACATAATCGTCCAGTTTTCTTTTAACGGGTGCCAACTTAAATTTATGCACTTGGGGTGCATCTGGAATCAGAACAAGTTCGCTATCGAGACAGCATATGTTTGAAATCTTACTACATGAGCCTGACAGGAGCCCACAAATCAACGAACGTATCGCATAAAGCCTTCTTCAGCGAACAAACAAACAAAAACTAATATCAGGACAAAATTAAAATAAAACTTGGCCGAAGTGTTATGTTCAGGAATCAATCAACCATGAAGAACGATTTACAGTCCAGTCATATTTCTCTGACACTTTTGAAAAGCTATCCTCTATAATGCAGATTTTTAATCACTTGACATGCGCAGTGACAAAACGTCTTGTTTTTAACAAAATAAATAGTTGTGTAGGCAGGGGCGTCACTAAGGTTGGCGTCACCCAGTGCGGTAAGCTCATGGTGCAGCCCCGCACGACTAAAACCCACAGACCTTCTCCGAGTCTGCCGGTTCCTAATAACGGGAACATACAGAGTTTTAAAGTTTGGTGTCACCCCTTGTGATGGTGTCACCTAGTGCAGCCCGCAACCCTCAGTGATGCCTCTGTGTGCAGGCATTATTAGTCCCCTTGTTATACTTATAGTTAAAAAAAAATAATTCAGAGCGACATAGAGAGAGGAGGAGAGACAGATCGAGTAAGGAGGAGAGAGAGCTCTTTTTAAATCCCTTATATTAACTTCACCGTCATCACTGTCGTCATATCTCTCTCTCTCTCTCTCTCTCTCTCTCTCTCTCTCTCTCTGTCTTGGGCGGGCGGACAAACAAAAGTAAAACATGACCCACTTCCCGTGATCCGCTCGAGCTGAAATTTTGCACACGGACCCATCTCACCTAACAATGCATCGTATCAAAATTTCAGATCGATCCAACGTACCGTAATTAAATTAATGCATTTTTTAGTTTATCCTTATATAACGTATGTAATTCAAATTCACTGTTTGTTATTGTTTTTTTCCCAGGTGAGAGTTTGAGTTGACGCTTTGACGCGACCCATCGAAGTACCGGCGTGCTTTTGTTTACATTTTACGTGTCATGCTGAGCTCGCCCCCCCCCCTTTAGGGTTATGAAGCAAAGTTGAGTTAAGACAGATTCAGTCTGTAAATGTTTGTAGCGTTTGAAAATAATCAATACTGTTAGTTATGTCTCATATATAAGGGATTTATAGTCAAAAACTTTGTTTTTACGGGTTAGTTTTTATTAAATCCCTTATATTAACTTCACAGCCGTCTCTGTCTGTCACCATCTCTGTCTTGGGCGGGCGGAAAAACAAAAGTAAAAAATGACCCACTTTCCGTGATCCGATCGAGCTGAAATTTGGCACACGGGCCCGTCTCACTTAACAATGCATCGTATCAAAATTTCAGATCGATCGAACGTACCGTAATTAAATTTATGCATTTTTAGTTTATCCTTAAATAACGTATGTAATTCAAATTCACGGTTTGTTATTGTTTTTTTTCCACGTGAGAGTTTGAGTTGACGCGACCCATCGAAGTACATGCGTGCTTTTGCTTACATTTTACGTGTCACGCTGAGCTCGGTCAAGCGATCGGTGACCAGACTTCAGGGTTATGAAGCAAAGTTGAGTTAAGACAGATTCAGTCTGTAAATGTTTGTCGCGTTTGAAAATAATCAACACTGTTAGTTATGTCTCATATATAAGGGACTTATAGTCAAAAACTTTGTTTTTACGGGTTTGTTTTATAACCACGTTTTATTAACTCACTTTCGTTCCTATGGCATTGTTTGTCCAATATTTTTTCAAATCTGCCAACGTAAAATTGAACCACTTCTGATGGTCCTAGAGATCTGAAAATTTTACCACAGATAGATCTTGGATGACAATACATTGTATCAAAATTTCAGATCGATCGAATGTACCGTTTTTTAAATTATTGAACTTTTTAGTTTATCTATAGTCTATATATAAGCATCTGTAACCGTCTGCTTTTGTTGACAGGACTAAACACAAACCATAGATAAGCGTAGGACGCAATAATCTTCTGTATAGAAGGAGCGTCTGTTTACAAACAGATAAGATAAGACATCCGTGAGTTCACCCCGTGACCACATCACAATGTTTTTTAAAACGTTGGGCGGGCGCTTGGTAAAAAAATAGAGGTAAAATATTTTTAAAAACCAGGTTGTTATTATAAGTGGACTAAAAAGAATAAAATAAATAAAAGTTTTAAAAAAGATTTTTAAAAACCACGTTTTTATAAGCGGACTAAAAAGAAGAAAATAATTTAAAACTTATAAGTTCAAGTACTTCGATTTAATATGACTAAAAACGTGGGGCGGGTGTTTGGTATAAAAACTAAAGATTTCTAATTTAGAAGGCAAAAGAGAGATCTATAAGTGAGAGAATGAGTGAACCGCATATGTAAAACCTCATAAGCGTAATTAAAACTTTTTAATTTTTGAAAAAAATAAATAATTTTCTTTTCTTAAAATAACGGGAGCTAACTCTAACTTTTTATTATGGTAAAGAATAACAACTGTAGTAATAAAGTATTATGTATTAATTTACAAATATTTCAGAACATATTTCATAAGTTAATATTTCCTTTCGTATTTTTAAATCAAAACTTTACCACTTGTGAGTTTTTGTTAATTTTAATGTGGTTTTTAATGAATATTTTTTTAATTGTCATTAGTATAGTTTTTTTTAAAAGAATTAATAATAACACGAAATAGATTTTTTTTAATTTACATATCACACTTGTCACCTCCAACTTACTGCGTCTTACATGTTATACAATTTCATGACTTTTTTGGATACTCCTTACAGAAGTACAAACTCATAAAATTTCTAATTTGCAGAAGAATAAATAGAAGTAAAAAAGATTTTTTAAAAACCTCGTTTTTATAAGCGGACTAAAAAGAAAAAAAATAATTTAAAACTAATAAGTTCAAGTCCTTACGTATGATATGACTAAAAACTTTCGGCGGGCGCTTATGAGGTTTTGTATATGCAGTTCACTCATTCTCTCACTTATAGATCTCTCTTTTGCCTTCTAAATTATAAATCTTTAATTATTATACCAAACACACAAAACAGTTTTAAATTATTTTCTTCTTTTTAGTCCGCTTATAAAAACGTGGTTTTTAAACATCTTTTTTTAAAACTTTTATTTATTATTTATGAAATGGATTAAAGACCACCCAAAATAAATAAAAATGTCCCTCCATGTCAAACAGCGCACATTGTCTTACAAAATATTATTGATGTCATCACTGATCACAGTGATGAACGATTAAAACTTCAAATATTGGTAAAGCCCCTGGCAGATAAAGACATTTCAATTATGAAATAATCGACGAGTCGATAAGTGCCCAAAAGCAGACACTTTATTTTATCATTGCAATGACTATTTCCAACTAGGTGGAGGGGCACCCTACGTTGCTAAAGGATTTATCTCATCTATTACACGCAGGGCCGTCTTAACGCATAGGCCCGTTGGGCATTTTCCAGGGGGCCCACGAGCATAGGGGCCCCATGGGAATATGATTATTTATATATATTATGTATATTTATTTTTTATTCCTGCGGTGGAGGGGCCCAACACTATTTCTTTGCCCGGGGTCCCAAACTGGTGTAAAGACGGCTCTGATTACACGCGCTCCTATACCTTAGATAATTGCAATTTGAAATCAATGCTGAAAGGATGAAACAAAACAGTGAAATGTGTTATTGAGACAATAATGCCAACTAGCAGAAATTAAGTGAAGTAGTTTAAAGTCTGGAATAGAATTGGCGAGATATTTTATTGGTTTTAGAGCTTATGATAAGCTAATTGAATTTGGATAAAGTGGCGACCCGTCAAAAGAACACACGACAAAAGTGCGCAAAATCTTTTCCTAAAATCCTAAAGCTCTCACCCGAGCTCCCGCCGTTCACCACCATGCGCAGACAGACCTACGATTGTTGTGCGACAGGGTGAAGAAGACAGAATAGAAGAAGAAGACGTCCATAAAGACGTCACGCGATTTTGGCCGATTTTCACCCCCTCCCCCCTTCGTCACAAAACTTAGACCCCCCCCCCTTAACGTATTTTCTAATTGAAAATTCGCATGTTTCAAATTTTTTTTTCATTTAAGTATGTATTTAGTGTTAGGCTGCACTCTAATATCGTAACACGCGTGAAACCACGTACAACTTCATCAAATTGCAAGCGATAAAATATTTAAGTAGAACTTTGATTGAAAGTAGCGAGTTTTGATGTGACGTCACATTTCTCACCCTCTCCCCTTCGTCACGCATCGTCAGAAATGTGTGGACCCCCCCCCTCCCCCTAGGTGCGTAGCGTCATTTATGGACGGCCCCATATGAGAAAGATTGTGGAAAAGCGATTAGAAAAACGTCCTCACAAAAATATGATTCACAACTTTAAAAAAAAACGCATTTAAGTTTTACGTTTAAACCTTGCAAAACGAGTTTTAAAAAATAATAAGCGATATACACCTTTGATATAGGCTGCATTGCGTAGCCGAGGTCTCATGTTGACAGACCGCGCACAGACACAAACCTTACGACCACCTGGACAGTGTACAACTAGACAAAACAACAGATCCCCCCCCCCTCACTCTGAACACGAAAATGAGACAGTGGCGCACAAGCTCTTTAAGACGTACACCTTTTCCTTTATACCCACAAAAAACACCAGACTACACAAACAGATTGGGGGAGAACTCTTCATCGTGGCCGCAGGGCACTTGCCCATGTGGTCACTGGATCTGAATGATGACGCTATATATAACCACAGTAACGAGGTTCGTCGCAATCGTCTCTTTCTAAGGGTGACATATGAGGGTGAAGCCCCAGGCGCTGTTCTCGGCACAGTCATATTGACTGGAGACAGCCAAGTTTCCTATTATTGGAGACAGCCAAGTTTCCTATGACTGGAGACAGTCATGTTGCGTATGAAAGGTGACGGTCATGTTTCCTATAATGGAGGCAATAAAGTTGCCCGTTGCCTGTGATTGAAGCCATGCATGTTTCCTATGATTGGAGGCAGTCATTGACCAGAGAGAGTCCTGTTGAGCAGAAGCGTAACTGGGTTTTCCGCGCCCTTGGCTAATTTATTTTTGGCGCCCTTGACAAATGATAGATGGATATAAAAAAGGGTAGGAGAATGAGAAAACTAAATTTGAATAAATTGAGGGATTAGCCCTCGGCGCCCATGGCAACTTCCCCGATGCCAAGTCGTTGTTACGCCTCTGCTGTTGAGTATGACTGGGCAAGGGGTTGTTCTAATAATCTTATACTCCGGTACCGTATACATTTCCTTCATCAAGAAACCATCCAACAAAATCAATCTGTGCACTATAGAAACAAAGTTAAAGGGAGATCAATTCTGATGGCGCGAGTGTCACGTCATCAGATTCATCCACCGCAGAGCCATTGAACCAGAAACAAGTATTGAGTTAAACATTTGAATGAAAAACTATAAGACAACGCGAGTCACACAGGTTTGAGTTTGAATGATGGCTTTTTTTCGTAGCACTTTGTCCAATGCTATTGTTAAGCATGCGTAACGCGCTCAGCTGTTCAAAACTAGCGGGAGAATCGGACTTGTGACATTTCAAGATGAAACATGGTTGGGGATTGTGGAAGTTTTGAATCTATCTGAAGAGAAATAAGAACAATTACCTCTGGCCTCACAAATATTTGTTGCTGGTGTTACCCTGTTGGTGTGTATATTGTAGGGATTTGATTGTTTTAAAATCTAGTGAGTACATTCCAAAGAAGACTTCATGCATGACAAGTTCTATAAATTGGAAGGAAATAATAGTAAAAAAAACCACACGAATGGAAAGTTATAACAAAAGATTTTTTAGTATTTAAGACGTAAATGATATCCATATGTTTTTAATTTACATTTTTGGAGGCCCAAATGTTTATTATAGTCCGAATAACAGTGAAGGATTTGTTTCTTTCGTTCACCACTTTACCACGGCCCTTGACTTGGTCCCTGGTTCCAGTCAAAGTTACAAGGAGCGAGACGCCCACACAAGCATATATATATGTTAATATTGTGAAACTCCGGTTTCTTTATAAAATATCATAGCCAATTAAATAACAGCAATAAACAGAGTGATATGCCATTATATTCATGTATGCAAGCTATCGCTCAAATAACTATAACATCATATAATTCCAAACGCAGGTAGTGCTACTAATAATTTAATTAGCCTCTCTCATAAAAAAAACGACCGCACTCCTCGTCACAGTTGACAAGAGTGCAACTTGACCAGTTACCAAATTTTGACATAAAACACACACATTAGTCATGTCATTACTCACGCGTCTTCTCTGCCCTGACTGAACTCTGAAAGTAACTCTCAGCAATGTGTAATCCTGGCAGACTTGTGGAGAGTCTCAGTGATGGCTTGTTTCTTGTTGTGAACGCATCCCACAAATTGAGATGCATCATTGCGAACTGCATGAATACAATTGCTTGGGGGACTCCTTGAACATCGAAAGGCACAGGGTCGAATCGGTCTGATATTATTGAGGTTTACACAGGCGGTTTAAGTTGAAGAGGCACAAAAAACAACAAACTATGGCAATATGATTCACCAAAATTACGTTGTTCCTCACAAAGAAAATTAAATTTCGTTTCGAAATATCCCTGGCCTTCATTAAGCCATGTTAGGAAGACTAAACAACTGAAGTTTGTGCAATCAGTTATTTGCTCTCAATGTAAGTTGTCTAAACACCGCACATCTTACTGACACGTTAACTTCTTTCAGTGAACGTTCATTTCCTATGTTGACATTTTGCGTCAAGTCACTCGCCACAAACAAAAACCTTGGATTCAGCACGCTCTCCCGAAGCGAACACCGGACAACATGCTTGTGTCCAGCTGAAACCACTACACATTTCAAGCCAGAACCATTAAACCGTGACGGCCGATACCGGCCATTGTCCAGCTTCGCGTTGCTAGGTAGGCAACACGTAAAAAGTGTGTGACCTAACCACTGACCAATCTCTGGACCATGCCCCCCTCCCCCACCGCTCCCCCGAGGCTCAAACCTCGGCACACGCTTTTATTGTTAACCTACTTTCCATGTCGCCGTTACAGTGTTGGAGTCAACGAGAAGACAGTCGTAAGAATATAATTTAGGACCACGGAGAAGATACTTTGAAAGTTAAATAAAATTTGAAATACATTCTCGAAGAGGAGGTTACTTAAATCATTTTTAAATCCCTATCTGCCATCTGATCCTATTATTATTTTACTAAAGAATTTTATAATGCACAAAAACACAAAAAAACACACACACACAAAACATAAACAATAAATGTAATATATCTCTGCTTCTAAAACTTCGTTTGAAAGTAATTTGCAGTAATTGGATATCTCAGTCGTTTGTATTCAAAACTATTTTTAAATCCCTTATATTAACTTCGCGGCCGTCTCATCATCTCTCTCTCTCTCTCTGTCTTGGGCTCGGCGGGCGGAAAAACAGAAGTCAAAAATGACCCACTTCCCATGATCCGATCGAACTGAAATTTGGCACACGGACCCGTCTGACCTAACAATGCATCGTATCAAAATTTCAGATCGATCGAACGTACCGTAATTAAATTAATGCATTTTTAGTTTATCCTTATATGAGGTATGTAATTTAAATTCACGATTTGTTATTGTTTTTTTGCCACGTGAAAGTTTGAGCATTGAGGCGACCCAAGGAAACGACGGTACGCTTTTGTTTACATTTTACGTGTCACTCCGAGCTCGGTCAAGTTAATCGGTGACCAGACTTTTCCCCTCTCCACCTCCCACCCACCCCTCCCCCCCTAGGGTTATGAAGCAAACTTGTGTTAAGACAGATTCAGTCTGTAAATGTTTGAAAATAATCAATACTGTTAGTTATGTCTCATATATAAGGGATTTATAGTCAAAAACTTTGTTTTTACGGGTTTGTTTTTTAAATTTTTTTTTGCAGAGCTCAGGTGATTAAAAAAACTATTGAAAGAATTCAATTTGAAACATTGGAGTTTAGTAACTTCATACATAACAGCGTTTGCTATTGGCAATGGGTGATATGATTTCATGAATTCAACGAATGATTACAAGATTTGACTTAACACAAATTACAGCTCACTAACTAACGACCTTAATGTTCAATTCGAACGTCTTGAAAGATTATGCGTATAAGAGGCATTATATTGGTAAAATACTCGCTTCCATTTAAACTTCTGAATTATATACAAACATTTTCCAAGACCATAGACTTTACAGGAGTCAACGCCGTTGAAACGGTGAACTTAGAATCTACGACTTTCACGATTTCTAAATAGTTTTAACAGTTAAAAAAAAAGTTGCAACAATAATTTCAAATGTATATTAATAAGCAGTCGGGGGTGGGTTATGATTACGAACTTCTTCCATGGGTGGGGGAGAAGGTAAAAAAAACACAACTTTACAAGAGAGAGAGAGGGAAAGAGAGAGAGGGAAAGAGAGAGAGAGAGAGAGAAATAAGAGAGAGAGAGAGAGAGAGAAAATATACGCATTCAACAAGGGGCGGAAAGAGTTTAGTGATAAAATCACTTTCTTGGTTATGTTACGATTCCATCCTGCGTCATAATTTTTAAAAAAAATGCACATTAGTTTTAATAATTTTGATCTCAATAATTTCAAACTTGTTTTTACTATTGAGATTAGATTACGTCATCCCATAGAATTTATTTAAGCATTTTAGAAAGCAGGGGGGAAACGCTGATCTCATCATAGTTATATTTGTGTGTGTGTGGGGGGGGGGAGGGCTTAATATATTTGAAAAGCCTGGGAAGAAACTTCATCTCAAGTAAAAAGAAAAGTGTAACAACTCATTGTGTGACATCAAGAAATAATTTGCGCCAGTTTGTATTACTCGAACCTTAAATTTGTCAGATTTTTTTTTCCACTAGAAGTTTAACACGGTCAACTTGAAAATTACATATTTTGGATCTCTTTTCAAGTCTCTTCTGATACTAATATTCCATTGGATTAGGAATCGGTAAACAGTCTCCCACCAACAACATTTCAGAAGTGGTATTCAATGTCATAATGACAGCCCATCAGAAGTGTTAGCCCATGTCTTGTCTGCATCAAAGCTTTACAAAGAATAATTATATATATACTAGCAGACCCGTCGTGCGTTGCAACGATCTCAGTAAAAAGGAATATATATAGATAAAAAATAAATTACATTAAGGGTCACCAGGCCCATCAGTTTAAAATATGAAGTTCGAAAATCTGTTCATTTCAATCAATTTCATAACAAAAATATAAATATATGTATCTATATTTCTCAATATCGTGTAAAATTGAATGGGGAATACAATATTAAAAATTTAGTAAAAACACATTTAGGGCCCCTAGCCCCGATGAAATGGACATTATGAGATCAGTGCCCTATCGAAATTTAATATAGGCTTTTAAGTTTTTATATACCGCGTTTGGTCAAAATCCATTTATTTTCTCATTATCTAACACCTAAACTAATTTTTATATATATGTAGATATAAGGAAAACTACATTAAGGGGCTCCCAGGCCCGTTCAATTCAAGATGTACATTTTGAAAACATGTTCATTTAAATTCATTTTAATCATGGATATATTTCTCAAGATCGTTAAAAACTGAGTGGGAAATAATATCTTAGAGTATACACACAAAAAAAGACATTTGGGGCCCCCGGCCCATTCGATGTAAGATGTAAATTTCAAAATGCTGTTCATTTTAATTCAGTCTCATCATTGATATATTTCTTAAGATCGTTAAAATAGAATGGGAAATAATATCTCAAACACATACGAAAAAATACATTTGGGGCCCCCGGCCCTGAACAATTAAAAATTAGAAGTGCAGTGCCCTTTGTTATTTTAATATGGGCTACCAAGTTTTTATATACCAAGTTTGGTTAAGATCCATTCATTTACTCAGTAGTTAACGCATAAACTCATTTTTATATAGCTCATAAAAGCAAAAAACGACATTAAGGGCCCCAGGGCCCATTTAGTGCAAGATGTCAAGTTCAAAACGCCTGTTTATTTCAATCAATTTCATTGTGGATATATTTATCTATATTTTTCAAGATCTTTAATAATTGAATGGGGAATAAAATATTAAACGTTTATGAAATAAGACATTTTGGGCCCCCAGTCCCGAAGAAATGGACATTAGGAAATTAGTCCCTTTAGTATTTCTATATTGGCTACCAAGTTGTTATATACAAAGTTTGGTTAAGATCCATCAATTTACCTAATAGCTAACGCTTAAACTAATTTTTATATAGCTCATATATAAGAAAATAAATCATTTTATGGGCCCCCGGCGCCCCATGAGGGTTAAATTTTGAAAAAAAAGTAGCCAGTGACCATCCCAGGAGCGTACTCAAAAGTCTCCAAAAGTTTCATGGCGATCGGATGAATGGTTTAGTCAGCTATACAAAGACATGCATACATACATACATACATACTTTTATTTTTATATATATAGATATAAGATTAGAAAAAACAACATTAAGGGCCCCCGGGCCCAATCGGTGCAAGAAATTAACTTTAAAATACCTGTTCATTTCAATCTGGATCATGATAGATATATTAGTCAATGCTTTTCAAGATCGTGTAAATCATACCGGGAATAAAGTATTTAACGCTTACAAAAAAAAAGGTTTTGGGCCCCGGCCCCGAAGGAACGGACATTAGGTGTTCAATGCCATATGGTACTTTAATATAGGCTATCAAGTTGTTATGTACCAAGTTTGGTCAAGATCCCATTCATTTTCCAAGCAGCTAAGCCCTAAACTAATTTTTATATAGCTCATATAAGAAAAAATTCTCATTATGGGCCCCCGGCGCCCCATGAGTGTTAAATTTTGAAAAAAAGTAGCCTATTTCCATCCCCGAGCGTACTCAAAAGTCTCCAAAAGTTTCATGGCGACCGAATGAATGGTATAGTCAGCTAACGGGAATAAAGTATTTAACGCTTACCAAAAAAAAAGATTTTGGGCCCCCGGCCCCGAAGGAACGGACATTAGGTGTTCAATGCCATATGGTACTTTAATGTTGGCTATCAAGTTGTTATGTACCAAGTTTGGTCAAGATCCATTCAATTTCCAAGCAGCTAAGCCCTAAACTAATTTTTATATAGCTCATATAAGAAAAAATTCTCATTATGGGCCCCCGGCGCCCCATGAGTGTTAAATTTTGAAAAAAAGTAGCCTATTTCCATCCCCGGAGCGTACTCAAAAGTCTCCAAAAGTTTCATGACGACCGAATGAATGGTATAGTCAGCTAACGGGAATAAAGTATTTAACGATTACCAAAAGATTTTGGGCCCCGGCCCCGAAGGAACGGACATTAGGTGTTCAATGCCATATGGTACTTTAATGTTGGCTATAAAATTGTTATGTACCAAGTTTGGTCAAGATCCATTCATTTTCCAAGCAGCTAAGCCCTAAACTAATTTTTATATAGCTCATATAAGAAAAAAATTCTCATTATGGGCCCCCGGTGCCCCATGAGTGTTAAATTTTGAAAAAAAGTAGCCTATTTCCATCCCCGGAGCGTACTCAAAAGTCTCCAAAAGTTTCATGGCGACCGAATGAATGGTATAGTCATCTAACGGGAATAAATAATTTAACGCTTACAAAAATAAAGATTTTGGGCCCCCGGCCCCGAAGGAACGGACATTAGGTGTTCAATGCCATATGATACTTTAATATAGGCTATTAAGTTGTTATGTATCAAGTTTGGTCAAGATCCCTTCATTTTCCAAGCAGCTAAGCCCTAAACTAATTGTTATATAGCTCATATAAGAAAAAATTCTCATTATGGGCCCCCGGCGCCCCATTAGTATTAAATTTTGAAAAAAAAGTAGCCTATTTCCATCCCTGGAGCGTACTCAAAAGTCTCCAAAAGTTTCATGGCGATCGGATGAATGGTTTAGTCAGCTATAACAGACATGCATACTTTGATTTTTATATATATAGATAGTGGACAAGCATCAACTATTAACACGTTTTTTGTTTTAAATGTCAGTACACGATTTATCTGGTATTTGGTATGAGGGAAAAAAAGGGGGGGGGGTATCATTTCATCCAATCGTTTTATCACGTACCATAAAGTTAAAGCCAGGCAACACTGACACCGGGGGTGTGTGTGGGGGGTGATGAGTGTAAGTCTAGAAGGCTGATGACGATGGTTTCTTTTATATCGCTTTCGTCCATGTCGGTCTGATCACGTCATGCAAACGGTTAGACTAAAACCTTGTCTTCAAATACAGACAATGAGGACCACTGCACTAGCTGACAGAATGACAGAAAGAGAAGGACCACTGCACTAGCTGACAGAATGAGAAGGACCACTGCACTAGCTGACAGAATGACAGAAAGAGAAGGACCACTGCACTAGCTGACAGAATGACAGAAAGAGAAGGACCACTGCACTAGCTGACAGAATGACAGAAAGAGAAGTAATAACAATTTTTGAGCCAATAGAAAAAAGCTGATATTTTGATTGTTGATTGGTTAGGGAAGAGAAGGTTATGATTTTATCCAATGCCCAAATAACATAAAGACGCAGTTATATATTATAACACATTTCCAATTCGTCATTGCTAAAGATCTTTACGGTATCTATTGCTAAAGGTTTCGTTTTTAAAGCAAACAAGAAACATATTTATTTACATTAATATTTCGACCTTATAATTTCTTAAATAAATTCTGCGGTGACCCGTCAAAACGGCCCCGGTAATAAGGGCCCCAGACAAATTTTAAACATTTTTTTTACAAAAAATTAATTTTTAAATTATTTTTTTTTGCATTTTAAGCTTTAGTCAACTTTTTCACACTTAAAAAAAGTGGTAAAATTGTAAAATTATTTCTTGTGATGTCATTATATTTGTCTCTTGTCAACAAACAACCGTGACTGGTACCGTTTCGCGTGAAAAGACTATTAAATTCATTCTTGTGATGCCATTATTATTGTTTATTGTAAGCTAAACCTGACACTGAATAGGTGAGTAAAAATACGAATATAATATTCGATTGTACATTTTACTATTAGTCCATGTATTATTAGTCCAGGGCCATTGTGTCGGGGCCGTTATGTCGGAGCCCAATTGCAGGGGCCGTTTTGACAGTGAACCAATTCTGCTATAGATTATTTACTCTAGTTTTATATGCCTATTGGCCCAGAAGTCAATCTAAGTTCTTATTGTCTAAAATCTTTGAAAACCCCACCTCCAAAAATAAATGAACATGTTTTTGTACATGTCGGCTGTGCTGAGTGTGGGAAAAAATGTCTTGATGCGCTGATCATTCTTGACCGTCTGAACTCAGGGGAAAAAATTGTGTATATGCGCGGGGTAGGGGGTTGCGGTGTCAGACGACAAACTAATTGTCTGATACAGTGGGAATTATGAATCACGAAATTTGGATCTCAGTAAATCACGAAATTTGGATCTTAGTAAATCACGAAATTTGTGTCTTAGTAAATCACGAAATTTGTGTCTTAGTAAATCACGAAATTTGTGTCTTAGTAAATCACGAAATTTGTGTCTTAGTAAATCACGAAATTTGTGTCTTAGTAAATCACGAAATTTGTGTCTTAGTAAATCACGAAATTTGTGTCTTAGTAAATCAAGAAATTTGTGTCTTAGTAAATCACGAAATTTGTGTCTCAGTAAATCACGAAATTTGTGTCTTAGTAAATCACGAAATTTGTGTCTTAGTAAATCACGAAATTTGTGTCTTAGTAAATCACGAAATTTGTGTCTTAGTAAATCACGAAATTTGTGTCTTAGTAAATCACGAAATTTGTGTCTCAGTAAATCACGAAATTTGTGTCTCAGTAAATCACGACAAACCACAGTTTGGGTTGTGGGGGGGGGGTAGACGCAATCATTTTAAAAGATAAAAAATTCTTTCCCTAGAATAGTGTGTACTCGATGGTAACGCTTTGTTCAGTAGACCCTATAAATAGATTTTATGTTACGTCAAGTGAATTAAGTAGGAGGGATTGCACGCCTTTCATCATCATTTGTCCTTTGAGTTCCTTGTGGAACATAGGGCCTCTGTCAAAGCTCGCCACTCTACACGGTCCCTTGCCAGTCGCTTCAGTTCTTCCCAGCTCTTCCCAGTCCTTCCAGCCTCGTCCAACATGATCCGTCTCCATGTACGCTTGGGTCTTCCTCGTTGTCGCTTGCCCTGGGGGTTCCAATCTAAGGCCTGCCTAGCCCTGCTGTTATCTTTCCTGAGGGTGTGTCCAATCCATCTCCACTTTCTTTCCATGATTTGTTGTTATACTGTTCTTTGTCCACACCTCTCCCACAGCTTGGAGTTTTCGACCTTATCGAACCATTTTATTTTCAGAATATTTCTGAGGCATCTGTTAACAAAGGTCTGGAGTCTATTTTTTGTTGTCTCTGTCGTCCGCCATGTTTCGGATCCATAAAGTAGGACCGTTTTAACATTGGTGTTAAAGATCCTTACTTTTGTTTTGACAGAGATGTGTGTAGATCTCCAGACCTGTTTCAGATTGGCAAAAGCCTGTCGCGCCAAATTTATTCTTCGTTCGATGTCCTCATCTGTTCCCCCTGCTACACTGACCACACTCCCAAGGTATACAAAGTTGTTAACTTGCTCCAGGTTGCGGTTTTCTACTTGGATGACTCCATCTTGTAGGAAGTTTATTTTCAAAAAATTTGTTTTTTTGAATGTTTATCTTGAGTCCTACTCTTTTCCCAGTCTCGCTCAAGGCTGTGACTTTGTCTTGCATGTCTTGGAGTCTGTGGGACAGAATGGCCAAGTCATCCGCAAACTCCAAATCTTCTAGTTTTTGCATTAGGTTCCACTGGATTCCTTTTCCTGAGCTTGCATAAGCTTCTTTTGTGACCCAGTCGAACACAAGAAAGAACAGAAGTGGTGAAAGGAGGCATCCTTGTTTGACTCCAGTTGTGACATGGAATTCATCTGTTAGTCTACCATTATGTACTACTTGGCAACTTGGCAGGTGAAGTTTTCGTACAGATTTCGGATGATGTTAGTTATTTTATTTGGTATTCCATAGTGCCTCATTATTGACCATATAGTTTCTATATTTATGCTATCAAAGGCCTTTTCAAAGTCCACAAATGTGGCATAGAATGGAGATTGCCATTCAATAGATTGTTCTATAATTATCCGGAGTGTTGCTATTTGGTCAATGCATGATCTTCCTTTTCTGAACCCAGCTTGTTCTTCTCTCAGGAGATCATCGCAGGCATCTTTTATTCTATTTAGTATCGTTCTGCTAAAGACCTTGCTTGGTACTGATAGTAGAGTAATTCCTCGCCATTTCTCACATTGTGACAGATCCCCATTCTTTGGAATTTTAATCAGTAAGCCCCTTTTCCATTCTGCAGGAGGGGTTTCAGTTGACCAAATTTTGTTGAAGATACTGTGGAGTTGGTTGATGATTTCAGCTCCTCCTTCTTTTAGGACCTCCGGTGGTATGTTGTCTACACCTGCTGCTTTCCCTGTCTTCATTTGATTGATGGCCGTCCATATTTCTTCTTTGGATATCTCTTCCATATTTATGTCCAGTGTTTCTCCTGTGGTCAAAACGGGTGGGTTCAGAGGGGTCGGTCTGTTTAGGACTTCCTGGAAATATTATTTCCATCTTCTAAGCTGGTCATCTATGGAGGAAATGACTTTACCTTGTTTATCTCGGACTGTTACATTGTAGTTAGATTTCTTGCCACTCAAGAGTTTAGTAATTTTGTATAACTGTTGTAGATCTCCCTTTCCTGCTGCTTCTTCTGCTTGTTCAGCTAGCTTATTATAAAATATTCGTTTGTCATTTCTAAGCATTTTTGTGACCTCTTTTGAAATTGTATATATATGGCGATGATAACAATCACAACCAAATATAAAATTATTATTCACTAGGAGGCCGGGGGCCCAAATGTAGTTTTTTTCATATATGAGCTACATATAACCGACTCATCATTAAATATCTAACTTCCCGTGTAGTTAGGAGCACGAAACTTTGGGAAGTTGTTGAGTACCCTCCCGCAATGGTAGCAGACGAAAAAAAAATTAAATTATCAGCTCGATGGGATCACGGGGAGTGTGTCATTTTTTACTTTTCGTTTTTGTTTTTCTGCGGGACTACGACAGACAGACAGACAAGACGGTGAAGTTAAAATATGCATTATATTCATCATGATCCAGATTGAAATCAATTGGTGTTTTGAATTTGTGTTACGCGGGTTGTCAACGGTAACTGAAATCCTAATTTCCGCAGCGGAGCGCGGGGATTTTGCTAGTTGTATATATATGGTACTCTTGTTGAGAAAGTTGTTTATGCTTTCTTGTTTTGGCTTGATTCACTTTTTGTTTTGCATGTTTCCGCTCTTCAATTCTTTGCCATGTCTCATCGCTGATCCAGTGTTTTTTGTTTTCCGGGGCAGGTTTTAGTATTTCCTTGCAAGATACTGTAATAATTTCTTTGAAGTTATCCCAGGTTTTGTCTATGTTTCCTTCATTATCATCGTCTAGTTGCAGTGCAGCAAATCGGTTTTTAAGGGTTAGCTGTAGTTCGTTCTTTTCCTGTGGGTTTCGGAGCTTGCCTAGGTCAAATCTAATTCGCCTGTCTGTTTTTGGCCTTTGGTTGGCTAGCTTTATTTTTAGCTTGGCCGCAACCAGATGGTGGTCTGATCCAATGTCTGCTCCTCTTTTTGTTCGTACATCCTGCAATGTGCTCCTCCAGGCGCGACCTATAGTGATGTGGTCTATTTGATTCTCTGTTTTGTTGTCTGGTGAGACCCACGTTACTTTGTGGCAATTTTTGTGTGGGAAGATGGTGCCTCCAATCACCAGCTCATTGAATGTGCAGAAGTTTGCAAACATCTCTCCATTTTCATTCATGTTGCCCAGTCCATGTATGCCCATTACCTTCTCTCTCTCTATGTTGTCATTGCCAACTTTAGCATTCATATCGCCCATGACGACCAGTATGTCTCTTTTCGGTATTTTATCCATTATACTTTGAAGTTGTTCATAGAATGCAACTTTATCTTCCTCAGGTGCAAGGTTGGTTGGAGCATAGCACATAATGATATGGACATTTTTGAACCTGGACAGGAATTTGGCTCTGATTATTCTGTCTGAAATTGGCTCCCATTCAAGGAGGCTCTTAAATGCGTCTTTGTTCAATAGGAGTGCTACTCCATTTTCATGAGTGTCTTCTTCATTTTCTTTTCCAGAGAAGAGCAGGATTTCACCTGATTGAAGTCTAGTTTCTCCAAATGTGTTCCACCGTACTTCACTTAGTCCCAGAATTTGTAGTTTGTACTTTACCATCTCTTTGGCGACTTGGGCGCATCTGCCTGGTTCTAGTAGTGTTCGGACATTCCATGTTCCCAAGTTGAGAGGTGCCTTGTGGATGAGGTAATTTTTCTTTTTCATCGGTTTGAGTAGGGTGGTCGGCCTTGTGGGATTCTGTTGACTTTCCCCACAAGGCTTCATTAGTCTCCTTTGCGGAGCTCTACTCTCGCCTCTGACTGTGTTATGTGTGTTTGCTTTGCTTTCAGTTTCAGTAACAATCTTCTTTTTACATGGCTGGGTTGTTGGCCCTGCGCAAAACCATCTGGGAGGGTTCCCTTTCAGCTCTCTGGATAACTGCCTTATTTTTCGGGTAAGGTTCCTAGCCTTTGTGGATCCTTCCACCTCCTGCAAGGCAGCAGTTGATTTTATTTCGGAGTTTTCTCTCCTAGATGAATGCTATCCCTAGCTAACGGCCTCATCTGTCCGGGTTTAGAGTTTAAGCGCTCTATGTTCGCTTTTTGCAGTCATTTCCTGGGATGTATGAGGCATTTTTTAAGAGTATCCTTACCAAGGGGTACCCCACCTCATCCTCAACGACAGCAAACCAGTTGGTCCACGGCCGCTTATTCAATACTGACGGCTAACCTTTATATCTAAAGGTCGTTCCTCTATCCACCGCCTGAGGACGCGCTTGGTAGGAGATGGTAGCTCCCCCAAGAGTGCACGCCTTTACACCGGTTATATTTTTGGGCTTATGTTGAGTTTAAATTGTGTTATTAAAGATGTTTCAAAATATGAAAGAACCTTTTTATTTTGTATCTATTTTTACGGTATCTATTTTCTGTGTAAGAAGGGGAAATATCCGTATTTATTAATAACTATTTTTCAACTTTGGCTATGAGTGGGGGGTGGGGGTGGGGGGCTAGTAAGTGTGACGGCTGTTGGAAAACTGAGGGGAATGAGAAAATTGCCTAAAATTGTTTGATATCATTAAGGAAGGGGGCGCTTTAGCAGGAGACCAGCTTTCGTAAAAGAACTTTAGACAAGAGAGGTAACTGAGATATCCCTCAGGTGTTAGACACGAAGCCAAATAAAAATGCAACTGAAGTAATTGACGCCCCCCCCCTTCCCAGGTGAGCTAATTTCTAGACTCTAGATCTATTACACGGACAGGATCTAGTCTTTTAAAATAAATGACTCACCTATGAGAGGGTAAGGCGTTCCATCTTTCCCTGAAAGCACCCAAAGTTGATAATCCTTTGCACGAGTTTCCTAGATGGAGGAGAAAACAGCCTTTAAAAAACTTCTGTGCTGGCAGCGAGTTGAGATGAAATGCGATGTCATTTCTTTTGTCATGAATATGCACGTACAGTTTCAAACGGAATTTAAAACAAACTGTAAATCAACAAATTTAAGAAACTCATAAATTTATGAAAAATGATTATATATATATTTTGGGGGGGGGAGGTAGTATTATTAAAGCTCCGTCAAATCTTTTGTCAAACTTAATTTTGTATACTCTAAAACTTAACATAATCTACCCCATCTTACCGAAATATCCAACTGTGAGAGGCAGGTAAGAACCACATCCTTAGCTTGTGTGACGTTGTTAATAGCAACCTCACACATTTTTTCATTGCCCTGGTTGATTCAAATAACAGTTTTAAAAACAATTTATCTTGTAGAGAACAATAACAGCAAGAAACATTTTTAGAGGCTCACCCATAATATCACTGCATAGCAGTACCGATGATTGCTTGTAGTTGATAAGTCACTGAAAGTTAGTTGCATAGCAACAAAATTAATTCTTTAAAAAAATAAATAAATTATGTGATGTAGGCATAGCGCTGACATTGAGAACCTTCCTGAGACGCCGATTAGTGTGGACTCTCAAACTGTGCACCCCAACACCCACATAATCTTATATTCTATTACAAAAAACCCCGCAATGGCCACCTATGGCCGACGTGACGTCACCTCCAGTGGCGGATTTAGGTTTGTCTTCGTGGGGGGGCGAGGAGAATTTCAAGGGGCGCCGCAAAAATTTTTTATTCATGCACTTAGTGCAAATATTTATAGGTGCTGAAATAAAATTCATTTGTCTAAATTGCTGGTTCTGCAATGAAGATTAGAAATTTGATATGAGATTCACTCTTATTGCTATATTTTATGTTAAAAAACTTTTCTGCTCACTTTAAATGTGAGTTTTACTTTAATAAGTTTTCATCATAAGAGTCTGCTGCAGTCTCAAATATGAAATCTAAAGTGTTTTGTTTATGTTACATACATTTTCAGAGTTTCCCTATGGCAACTTGCTAGACAAAAAGAAACATCTAGTCTTAAGTAGATATGGTTAATCAATTGAATTTATGAAAATGGTAGTTAATTTGGGAGCTGTTATTTGTGACGAAATCTAAATTTCTCATAATCCTTTGTTTCACTTTCAATTGCTGAATATCCTAGCAGACTTTAACATAGAAAACTCAGCATAATAAGTTTATAGTCTTTGGGCTAAATAAAACTTCTAAAATGTTTTGATAATGAGGTAGAATTTTATTAAATTTTTTATAGGCCTCCAATAGTTTGTTGTACTATCTGCAAGATGACTCATCAGTGTTCAGCGTGCCATAAATAGCACTGACAGTAACTCAAACAAATAACTAAGTGTTAAATAATAAATGCTGTGTTGATCATTCAAAGTACATTATTTAATATTATTTTTGTTTACATCAAACCATTGCAATGAATCTCTTCAATATACAAACAATTGCTTTATATTCAGGAGAGTAATAGGTAAAAAATGCAAACAAAATGTAATGTATTTTAAAAAATGTTGATCATTAATAAAAGGCCTAAGTAATTAAAGAAATCATTTATCGTATACGTATTATATGCATATATCAGTTGTAGATAAAAAGATGACAGTAAATTATGAACTTAGTTTCAAAGAGAACAACTTCTTTTTACTAATCAAATTTTAGAGCTACTGTTTTTAGTTCTTGTAATAGTTTTCTATCTGAAAAAAAAGAAAGGAGAATTGTATCTGGCAAAATAGTTCAGTTTAAGTCCAGGTAATCTGATGCTACAAATAATGAAAAACACAGAGACTTTAGTGGAGTGGATTGGTTAGGATTAGTAACACTGACACACACACACAAAGAGTGCCAATAATATTATACTTATAAATAAACTAAACAATTTACTTCAGAATATATTAAAAAAAAATTTGTCACTGTAAGTTTGAGCATCAAACTTTGGGAAAATCTATGAACTTTACACAAACAATGATTGTAAGTTCCTTAAATAAGCATTCAAAACTCTAATAAGAATGCAGGACTAAATACAAACCATGGATAAGCATTTGACGCAATATTCTTCTGTATAGAAGGAGCGTCTGTAACAGATAAGATAAGATAAGATAGAGCCATGAGCCCTATATAAATTGCTTTCTACGTGATTTCATTTAAGCAAAACGATTTATCGTTGATTCAAAGTCAACGTTCTCAGCTAGATCACGTTCAATTGAAATTAATGCCAATTCAGACAGACGTTAGTTTGTCATTGTTAAGCGCAAATAATTTTTGATGAGTTTCAATCTACTGAAACATCTTTAAGCAGTAGCACTGCTAACAGGAAGAGGCATGTAAATTTTATAGAGTATTGACAAGCTAGTGAGACCCGACCGATGCCATTAGTTTTTCAGTCAAGAATGGCTGAACCTTTTTAAGTTGTAGTCCACTAGTGAAGGTTGCCTGTATTAATGCATACAAATCTTATATTCTACGATTGCTTCTTCAAGGTTAATGTCGTGTTTGTAAATTTTGCGTAAACTTTGAAAAGAATCTTTATTTTCCTCCGATATTTGTGATTGATCAATGCCATAGAAATAAGTAACTGTGCTCCGAAAGTCATTAAATCGATCATCTATTTGTGTTACAAGTGTATCCATGATAGTGAAGTACGTTTCAGATTTAAAGAGTGTAGTTGGATCATCAGCCATTTTATCTCTGCTAAGTTCGCCTGCCATACTTGCAATTCACTTTTCTTTAAATTCTGTTTTAACATCTAGTTTGGAACAATTTAATTAATAAATGATTTGACATCTACATTCAGCATTTCAAAAGCTTCATCGCTTCTCATTTCAACAAACTTATTTTTTCCAACTTCGATCAACTGTTTTGCAAAGGCGTTGCAAGTAGTTTGATAACATGAAGATATCTTTTGTACAAATAGCATCAGAAAAACAAAAGAATATTTTGTTATTAAAACAGATAGTCCCATAGCTTCTGCTCTGACACCTCCTTTCTATTCTGTTGATTCCCCTGAATCAAGTGTGGCTAGAATAGCAGAGAATGATCCAACAACTGCATGAACTGCATGCTTACGGCTTGCACATTTTGTATAAGAAAGTCGTTTGAGAGTATCTACTGTTGATTCATATTGAGATTTCTGGTATTCTTTAAGATTATGTAGACGTGGTAAACTAGACGTAAGGAATGCATACAACCTTAAATCTGCGCCAAAAAACAACTGTATACCACTGTTTACAGACATTGCTTCGATAGTAACCAAGTTCAAAACATGGGCACAATAATTGGGTGAAAGTTTCTTTATCTGAGTTTAAAGGCCACTCTTATTTCCAGATTATGCCTGTCCTCGACAGAGTGTGAAATCAATGTTTCACTTTTTTATTTCTGTTAAAATCTTCTCAGCAAATAAGGGAGCATTTTTTATTTATGAGGGCGATTATGAGGTTTTACATATGCATTTCACTCATTCTCTCACTTATAGATCTCTCTTTAACTTTTATACCAAAAACCCGCCCCAAGTTTTTAGTCATATTAAATCAAAGTACATGAACTTGAATTCATAAGTTTTAAATTATTTTCTTACTTTTAGTACACTTATAAAAACTTGGTTTTTAAAAATCTTTCTTTACCTCTATTTATTTTTTATTGTGGCTTTAACGTGGATAGATGCCACGCCCCTCAGCTTGTGAGGCGAGCGCACTATTCCCTATCCAGCCGCTGTTTACCAAAGTATAAAAGCCTATAAATCTTTCCACAACATGTCCTGATTTTAAAACTGAATGTAAAGAAACTGACATCTGATCAATTCTATATCAATGGTTGATTCAATAATTAAAGAAAATAATTGTGCAGACTTAACTACATTATCAATTGTCGCCGATAATTCAGATGCGAGTGATTGATTTAAACCAGATATTACCGTTTCATCATTTGATATACAATATTTAGCAAGCAGTTTGGTGTTGATTACAAGTTTCGTGTTAAGAAATCATTTTTCTGCTCTTGTGACACCTTTTTGATGTTCAACGAGGGCGTCTTTAGGGGGGCGCCAATTTAGACCCAACAGGGGCGCGGGGGGGCAAGCCGCCCCCCCTGCCCTATAGCTAAATCCGCCACTGGTCACCTCCTACAGTACCAGAATCTTGGGGGGCAGCCGTGTCTGACCACAGTCGTACAATAAAAATGTTCAGTAAGCTTATTGCTAACAATTGTATGTAAACTTTAGACAAGGACCATGATAAACACACAGCTAATGATTGATGGGAAAAATCATGATCGTGCCGTTTTAAAGGGTTTAATAGTTTTAAAAAAAGAAAACGAAAACGAAGCACATGCAAAGATTTAATTACCGAAGCACATGCAAAGATTTAATTACCGGTAAAAATAAAGTTTTTGTTTTAAGTAAAAATAAATACTCAGACCAGGTAGAAAGGAAGTTATTGAACAAGTTGTGAGTAAGTCTGAAAAAGATACCGTATAATGCGTTGTTCTCGTGCGTCTTTTTTTTTAAAGGCTTACCCATGTACATATCAATAATTTCGTTTAAAGAAATTGTTCTTGGAAGTGAAACGATGAATTAAAAAAAATGTTTAGTATATTTTTTAAATGTATTTCTTTATATACATAGAGAAAAAAAAACGTTATGGATCGAAAATAGCCATTTTTATTTTTTAAATAAATTTGAGCTCAGCTTCATATTTACATGGATGTTATACCATCGAGCCGAACTGAACTAAATATGCACTCAACATACGAATATTCATTTTAAAAAAGGCTTATAAAACAGAAAATATAAACCAATTGAACACTTAAGCATAATCTACAACATACTTACCGATTCGATATCTTTAGGGGCCACCTTCAGATGTAAGATCTTTCCTTCGTCTTTTAGTTTCTCAGAAGTTATACGTCTGAAATTATATGGAAACATATTTTTTTTTAAAAGTGTTCTAATTTGAATATCCTGAAATCTTAAAATCTATTGTGATCTAAGTTAGTGAGTGAGTGAGAGAGAGAGAGAGAGAGAGAAGGGGAGTGAGAGAGAGAGAGAGAATGTAGTAAGGGAGGGAGATACAGAAGAGGAGTGAGGGATGGGGAGAGGGAAGGAGAGAGAGTGGGGAGAGAGAGATGGAGATAATTTTTTATTATGACAGTAGTATACAAAAAACGCCAGGCAACTACACACAAAATATTTTAAATATATATTTATTTAAACAAATATTGAAAGAAGGTTTCATCTTAAAATGTTGCCTAACATAATATTTTTTGTCTTACCCGCTTAGGATCTGTAGCCAATCATCTTTGACTTCCTGTTTAGGAAATGTGGCCACCATGTTTGTCGTAGGCCAGCCAATGACAAACGACCGCTCGACGGGTTTCGTCAGTTCCGAAACTTCATCCAAGCACGATGCTATCCACATGTCACAGAGGTGAATTTTATACTTGAGTTTAAAGGCCGTGTTCGATCTGTGACAACAAAAGTATACCAAGTAGCCTAAATAAAAGCATTGCTAAATTAAATACACATAAGGCAATTTATTCTAACTTGGAATTACAACATAAATATAATCTAATACAGGGGTCGGGAAACTTTTTGTCTGAGAGAGCCATAAAAACCACATATTTTGAAAAGTAATTCTGTGAGAGCCATACATTATGTTTAAAACTAAAAATTCAAGTAAATGTGTGCATTTTGTGTAATTTCAACACTAAAAGTACTAAAAGTACAATAATTATGACTCTGAAATCTTTTTAATAACATTGTTATGCTGTTTTTTTATATGCAATTAATATGTAGATCAAATGAGCGAATAAAGTTTGTTTTTTTAAACGCACATTTGTCTGAGAGCCAGATGCAGCCATCAATAGAGCCACATCTGGCTCGCGAGCCATTGTTTCCCGACCCCTGATCTAATACACCCTCAGATAGACATAGGGATAAAAAAAACATTAAAAAAAATTCTGTATGCAAGAACAAACACATACATATTCTCATTCTTCCCGTCTGGTATTCAAAAGTGGAATGGGTTGTCGGATCAAAACATAAAAACCAACAATCTATAAATATTTAAATCTTTAATAAAATGCAAGACTAAAATAATCCACGAATAAGCGTAGGACGTAATAATCTTCTATAACAGTTTAGATAAGTAAAAACCATTAGTATGATAGTGCGGCGTTTTGTCGAAGATTTACCCTACTGTCGGTAAATACAGTCATGTGCCATAGTGCAATAATTGTTCTTTGTAAATCCCTTATATTAACTTCACAGCAGTCTCTTGGTCGGCCGTTCGGGCGGAAAAACAAAAGTTACAAATGACCCACTTCCCGTGATGCTATCGAGCTGAAATTTTGCACATAGACTTGTGTCACACAACAATGCATTGTATCAAAATTTCAGATCGATCGAATGTATCGTAATTAAATTAATGCATTTTTAGTGTATCTCTATATAACTATATGTAGCCGTTTGCTATTGTTTACATCCACGTGTCACTGGAGTTCACTCCAGCCATTGATGACCACATCCCCGTGTTTTACAGCAAGAGAGTTCAGTCAGTTTCAGTCTGTAAATGTTTGTCGCGCGGTGCATATTATATTGCACATAATCAATAATTTTAGTTATGTCTCATATATAAGGGATTTATAGTCAAAAACTTTGTTTTTACGGGGTTGTTTAATTTCATAGTGTGTCGCTAACAGTTGAGTTTAAGAGTAAACTAATCTGTTCAGTAAAGGGGCTTAATACCATGAAAAGACTAAGTCAGTGTGAATGGTAAAATGGGAGGTAGGCCTATAATTAGGGTTGCCAGATGTCCGGTTTTTAACCGGACTGTCCGGTATTATCGTTATTTGTCCAGTTAAAAAATTGAAGCAATACCGAACATACATGTGTCTGGTATTTTAAATTTGCTTAGTATTATCTTTAATTCAATACACTACTAGGCTTTTTTAAGCAATCTTAAAATCTTCTCACTATAGAATCGACAGTTTGACCTAATTACGCATAGAAATTTGCAATTCCGATTGTAATTAAAAAAAACACACCCAATGTCTTTTATTATATAAACGAAGCACGTAAAGAATTAAACGTTAATCCCTTCTGGCATTACAAAACAATTTTAAACGCCTCACAGACAGATGAACGTAATCGGATGTGCGTTGAATCTGTGAGAAGTGAACTCCGTGTGTTTTTTTTAATATACCGTATACCTGCACAGAATTTAAGGAGGCAATTTCTAAGAACAAGAAATTATTGAAAGCAGCAGAGTCTAGTGATAAATATAAAGTCAATTAGCGTTTTATTATTTCAAAATGCTGATGATTATTGTACAGTGTAGTGACAGTATTGTACTTAGTCAAAGTCTTCAAAATGACAAAAATAGAAATTTCGAACTTAAATAATAGTTAGGAGATGTTTAAAAACCCCTAACATGAATTTTTAAATATTTTTTAGTGACATAATCTTGCTATTAGAGTCGCAGATTTGCAAATCCTAATGGACCGCTTCGCCAAGGCCGCCAGCGACTTCGGCCTAACCATCAGCTTCAAAAAGACTAGCGTGATGGCCCAGGATGCTGATCCACCCAACATCACCATCAATGGTTGCCAACTTGAGGCCGTGGAACACTTTACATACATTGGCTCCAATATCACCAACAACCTATCCCTTGATTCCTACCTAGACATAAGGATCGGCAAGGCCTCCACAACTCTGGCCAGGCTCTCAAAAAGAGCCTGGTACAACAAAAAGATGACCACCAGAACCAAAACTACTGTGTACCGTGCATGTGTGCTAAGCACCCTCATTTATGCCAGTGAATCCTGGACCCTATACTCCAGACAAGAAAGGAGATTGAGTGCTTTCCACATGCGCTGTCTCCGGCGCATCCTGGGAATCGCCTGGCAGGACCATGTCACCAACAATGAGGTGCTACAACATGGCAGGCAAAAATACAAAGCATGACAACTCTTCTTCGCCAGCGTCAGCTCAGATGGTTGGGACATATGCGCAGATTGGAGGATGGCATAATCCCAAAGGACATCCTCTATTCTGAGCAAGCCAAAGGAAAGAGGACTACATGCTGGCCTCACCTCCGTTACAAATATGTCTGCAAGAGAGACCTCAAAGCTATTGGCATTGACATAAATAGTTGGGAGGAACTCGCTGGGGACAGGTACAGATGGAGACAGACGTTGACTGCCTGGCTAGAAGCAGGTGAAAGAAACCTGCAACAGGTCGCAGACATAAAGGAAAAGGAGAGCAAATCAGCCAACCACAAACACTACCTTTTAGTGTCAGAAGTGCAGCGAAGGCTGCCATTCGCGAGTGAACTTGTACAGCCACAGCAGAAGCTGCAAAGCCATGCGCGCAAATTACACAGGAGCACAGATAATTCCGTCGTCTTACGTGACATAAGGAAGCCAACAATCTTGCTATATTTTGATATTTGCAATACTGTAATTTTCTCCAGAAAACATGGCATAAGCAGACATATTACCAGACAGAAGAAAAACAATATTACTATTTTATTATATTATTGCATTCATAATCATGTCATATTTTGAAAATATAATAAAGCAAGGATGTTTAATGAGATTCCGATCTTATTCTATATTTAATATACGAATGTTGCAACGCATCATTATTATCTTGATTTGATCATATGAATATTAATGACATTTACAGACTACATCACTTTTTGAATTCACACAGTTCATTAAACCTATTCAATGATCCCAAAACCACAAATTATTCATGTTGCTAATTTGGCTTTTTGTGCCATCGACAGTCGACACTAGTGTCCGGTATTTTTTAGACAGCCATCTGGCAACCCTACCTATAATATGTGACAGCTCATTGGTAGCAGTGGGAGATGGTAAACAAGGGCATGGATGAACCAGAGGATCAAAGGTGGGATGGGGGTGGGGTGGGGGCTTCAAGTTTGACACTTTTTGGTAAGTCATATATGGATGGCAATTAGATGGCTGTTTGAAATGACATTGGATAAATGTGTACACTGATACACAAAATGTGTAAATTGATATACACAACTACACGCACAACGTAATGAATTACTGATACTTACTTTTGTTTAGCAATCAGCAACAGATCATTAAAAAGAAACAGATATCGATCTTGACTTTGCATTCCCTAGAGAAAGAAAATGCTCATAAAAAGAAGAGGATACAGTACAACAACCAACGACTTATTTTTTTACATTACAGAAAGGTGGGAAACATTTGTTTACAATACGTACATCAGGTGTAAAACAAACATTGTAGCCATACATGTAGCCATGTATGTTATATACATTATAGCACAGTATTTTATATACATTTAAACACTGTATTTTATATACATTGAAGCCGATGGCGGATTAAAGGGGGGGGGCTGAACGGGCTAAAGCCAGGGGCCTCCGATCATTTAGGGGCCCCCAAACTTAGCATATTTGATAATAAATGTGGACAAATGTATACATGAATTACTGAAAATATGATAAATTAATATTAATAAAATCTTATCTATTAAAATGATCTCTATTCCGACACGATAGTCTTAGCAGTCAAAAACCTAATTTGATAGGCTCAATAACAGAAATTAATAAAGAATATTATATATATATTTTAAATTGATAACCTTAGTCGAGCTCTCGTGGCCAAATCAGAAGTATTAAGTCTTGAGGTGCAAGCGGTGGCGGGATCGGTCCCCGGGTGGGGTGTGAATTTTTTTTTCATTTGTTTTTTTAATTTTATAATTTGTCTTTTACACTCAATTTTAGGATACCGGCAAAAAGTTATTTCTTCGTGTTCAGTTTTTTCATGAATCATTTGGATGAATATTTACAAGTTACAGTCTTATATTAGCTGCTAGCAATCATTTTATCTAAAGGTACACTGGCTGGATAGGGCCCCAGTTTGAATTGCAGCCAGGGGCCCCGAGCAGTCTTAATCCGCCCCTGAATTGTAGCACTGTATGTTACACACATTGTAGCCCTGTATGTTACATACATTGTAGCCCTGTGTATTACATACATTGTAGCCCTGTGTGTTACATACATTGTAACACCGTGTCCTACATGGTCGTTAAAAAACGATAATTTCAGGGAAATTATAGAACGATTTTTTAGATCTGACTAAATTTTTGATGAGAAACCTAATGAAAGCGAAATGAAACTGCAATGTTCCAATGGAAATAATGACGTTTAATTTTTGATATGTTCTGATGGAATTGATAAAGATAAATCCTGTAATGTTCTGACGAAAATGATGAAGTTATTTAAAGTGTCCATTTTAATTATTGTTAGGGAGCTTGCATTAAACACGTGAACAGTTTTATACGCGGAAATATTCGGTACACAGATTTCTCCAAACTAAGGGGCAGCCCATAAATTACGTCACGCGATTTTGGCCGATTTTTTACCCCCCCCCTCGTCACGCGTCGTCACTAAAAGTAAGCCCCCCCCCTCCCCTTTTCTAAAAATACGTCACGAAGCTTTGAAAAAAAACAAAAAAAACAACAACTTATTTTCTATTTGCAAATAAGTATGTTTCAAATCACTTTTATTGTCATTTAAGCATTTATTATCTATTTAGTGAAGGTCTACATTGTAATATTGTAACCCGCGTTTTTTAAAACGTTTAACCGGTCTTCAGAAAACGAACTGTGTAAGCATCCTTAGATTACATTTTATTTTAATGCATACAAATTAAACATTGACTATTAATCATCACGATTAACGTCTTTGCTTAGAAAAAAAGTTATTTAAAAATAATATTTTTAAATTGTAATTTTTTTTAAAATCCCTCAATGGACTGACGGGCATTCCGTAAGAAAGAGGTCGGCGAACAGGGGTAAATAACCTCATCTGGTGTCAAAAGGAATTCTTGGGGGTAAAGCAGACTCATTTAAGACACATAACATCCACTACAATCCACTAGATATATTAAAATACTTCATGTGTACGTGTACGCTTGGAACATATTCCCATTATTGAACCGGTTCTGACAACTATGTAGATTTCTTACCTACGTGCTATACGAAGACACCTAAATCCACCCTACTTTCATTTATATTGACACGAGTGACAATAGGCTAAATCTTAATCCACATGACTTAACTGTATGAAGCATCCTTTCTGTGATATTTAAAATTAATGCCTTAAAAACTGAGCTAAGAATAAAAGTTGTTTTGTGCTCCTCTCGAATTGCATTGTCAAGAATTTGATGCATTCAATAAAGTTAATGAATACTTGACTAATTTTAAATGGGCTCAATTATCATTATATTATCTAGAACGGCTAGGGGCGTTTGACCACAAACCAACCGAACAATTATATAAAACTTAAAACGTTTATAATTCTATCAAATAGATTCACCCCCCCCCCTTTTTAAAGAAAAATGATATTCCGTGTCGTTTTGACTTAAAATATGTACACATATTCAGATCATTATTAGACACTTGTCATGCTTGTAAAACTCACCAGTAGCATTTTCGGGGGAGGGGGGGGGGCTAACGACGCTCCCCCAAATCCCCGAGTCATGTGAGCAGGACCTAGAGTCTCGGGGTTGGGGGGGGGGCGTAACGCACACATAAACTTGTGTATTTTGGGGTAACGGGCAAAAAAGTCGCCTGCCGTGAGAGAACCAAGCGGAGCTGCAGTTATATCACAAATGCTTTGATGTCAAAATTCTAACGAAGCAGTGTAACAATTTCATGCGCTATCTTGGGGGTTCTCAAACTTAAGGATTATAATTAGCTTTAATTTTCGTGTCTTAATAGCTTACGCCAACCATCGTCTGATGGCCTACCGACCGGCACATTGAGAAGCACTGATTTAAAAAATAAAAAAAATATTTTAAAAAAAAGTTATTAAATAAATTGTAAGCGACCAAATATTTCAGTGGAAGTTTTCTTTAAAGTTACCCTTTTGATGTGACGTCACATTTCTTCAACCCCCCTCCCCCCCCCCTCGTCACGCATCGTCACAAAAGTGTGACCCCCTCCCCCCCTAGGTGCGTGACGTCATTTATGGACGGCCCCTAAGTGGAACTTATTGTCCTGAGGCTTACGTAGGGCTCGAACCAAGACGCATCATGTTGTAATTCATAATTTTTAAAAATAATCTATACTAAAGTTAAAATCAAAGTGTTTATTTGTTTTTTCATGGATTTGGTTATAAAACTGTAAAATATTAGTTTAGAAAGCTACGATTTCCATAATTGTTTAAATTAAATTTGCAATGTCAACTTTGTTCAAACTTTTTTAAACACTTGTGCCTAATGATAATTTAGTTTTAAATAGCGCAGTAAATAACGCCGACAGTTTAGACATGCACCTGATAGGGAATTATTTTTTTCCTTGGGCAAATTTTATAGTTTTTAAAGTTGTCTGTAATTTTAATATAATTTGTTCAATATTTTGTGTTCAATCTTATTTTCTTTTATTAAAAAAAACTCTGTAGCATTTGGATAGATCCTTAAGCTATAAAATATTTAACTTTTAAATAAGTATGACAAACATGAATTGAATGGCATCAAGTGTTCCCAAGATACTGGCAACCATTAAGGCCAATCCTGAATGGATGATATCGTGTAACACCGGAGTCTCCCAATTGATGTAGAGTATTCAATGTTTATCTGCAGGCTATATAGTTATAACATCCCCATACATGTTTAAAGGTTAAAAAAAACTCTTTTACAAGCGATATTTGTTTCACTTTATGGACCCGTATCCTCAACAGATCAACACTTTTAAGGATTTAATACGCTTTATTGCTCTAGTCATAAATGATACGGCACCTTGGCGTTAAAGGTGTGACGTAATCCAGGGAAAAAGGGCGTGTATGTGTCGATGTGCTGGGCGATGGAGAGGTCTAAACGGACTAAAACCTCACCAACTGCCTGGCAGGCAAGAGACAGCCAGCATTTTGGGTGGGATGGGGCTGATTAAACTTGCTTAAAACTCATCTAAGAGAAGAACAGTGAAGTTAAGCAAAGAGATGGCGACTGTCTGGCAGAAAGTACAGCGTTGATGTTGCAACTCTTTGGATGATATTGCAACTCTTTGAATGAATTACAAGTCTTTGGATGATATTACAAGTCTTTGGATGATATTGGTGTTGAGTATTTTTATCCACAAATAAAGTTCCCTTGGGTTAGTCGGGTGCTGTCGAGGAAACCAGTTTATCCTCCTTGCGATTTCGTCTAGCGAGGTCAACAATTGTCACATTGTGATCGACGGATTCCATCATATAAAATACATACAGTAACATATTTTTTAAAAATCTTATACGAGGCTATCGGTCTTTAACTTAGACCACGGGTAAAGGAATTTATGAGCGGCGGGAGGAGGGGTCTAAAAGCACCATCTCTATATTTCGTTTCCTAAATTCAAAACGAAGAGATTAAATTCTTCAACAATCTACAACCCTAACCGGAGGGCAACAGAAGAGATGCTGGTTGAAGTTAGAAGACTCGTTTCTCACATTAAGTTTCACTGACACAAGTACAAAATAATTTCTTAACTAAGAAAGATTCTCAGATGGTGATCATTAAACGGCTGCTTGTGTCCCGCATTTGTTAATGGTAAATCTTGCGGCATAATCTTCCCGTAATGCTCTAAAATTAACTATTTGACAGGACGACGACTGGGAGTGGATACACTATCTATTCATATTTGGTTATTTTGCTTAAAGCGATTGAATAGTGAATTTTTAAATTTAAAGTTATGACGCTGACAATAAGCAGTTCTGTCCAGCCATTAAAACAAAGATTTTTTAAATAAAAACAACAACAACAAAAAGGTGAAATCCTTGAAGATCATTCACATTTAGAAATGATATTATCTTGTTGCTTTCTCGATGAATTTACCCACCATTGCTAACCTGACAAAGTTCACCGCCATTGCTATAACCAGATTAATGTACCCACCATTGCTAACGAAATTAATGTACCAACCATTGTTAACCAAATTAATGTACTCATCATTGTTAATCAAATTAATGTACCCACCATTGCTATAACCAAATTAATGTACCCACCATTGTTAACGAAATTAATGTACCCACCATTGTTGACCAAATTAATGTACCCACCATTGCTATAACCAAATTAATGTACCCACCATTGCTATAACCAAATTAATGTACGCACCATAGCCAACTGTACAATGCCTTCCTTGGCAAGCATCCGGCTGGAGTCAGCAAGCGAAAGTTTAATGCCCTTGATGGCCTCAAGATCAACTTTACCCTCTGTGACGTTTGACCTAGAGAAACACGTTAAAAAAAATAACAACACAATAACTACAACTGACAATCTTTTACATTCACGATGACTGCTATTGTTATATAAATCTGCTTTTGTTATATAAATCTGCTATTGTTATATAAATCTGCTATTGTTATATAAATTCAAGTTCTTGTGATAATATTACCCTTTCTGAAACACAATACCTAGAGTGCGACTATGGTAAAATAATGGCAATGGCAAAATAAATGACTATAGTAAAATAATGGTTAAGGTAATATCAGTGGCGTCACTAGGGGGGTGCGGTGGGGGCGGGCCGCCCCGGTTGACACCATCAGGGGGTGACACCAAAATGCAAAATCCTGTATGTTCCCGTTATTTGGCACTGGAAAACTCGGAGGATTTCTATGGGTTAAGTCGTGAGGGGGTGACACCATGGGCTACCGCCCTTGTGACACCAGCCCTAGTGACGCCTTTGGGTAATATAATGGTTATGGTAAAATAGTTGCATTTAATTTCATATTTTTGTTTTCTTAAATCGATTCATTAAAAAAAATTTTTTTCTTGATTACAAATGTAGCCCATATCAGGAGGTCTCATATCTCGAACACATTTTAAAAGGTCTTAATATAACCAAGAGCTGAGGGCTGGGACGTCGGAAATGTCAAGAGATATTCTACACTTCAGCACACACGATTTTAGAGTTTGCGCTGCTACCCATTATCAAATCTAAACTTTCTTTTGAGGTCAATAACAATATTTTGAAAAGTTATCAGTTAAAAAAAAATAAATAGTATGAGAATGAAGCTAAGATATAATGGTAGAAGCTAAGATATAATGGTAGAAGCCAAGATATAATGGTAGAAGCTAAGATATAATGGTAGAAGCCAAGATATAATGGTAGAAGCTAAGATATAATGGTAGAAGCTAAGATATAATGGTAGAAGCCAAGATATAATGGTAGAAGCTAAGATATAATGGTAGAAGCTAAGATATAATGGTAGAAGCCAAGATATAATGGTAGAAGCCAAGATATAATGGTAGAAGCTAAGATATAATGGTAGAAGCCAAGATATAATGGTAGAAGCTAAGATATAATGGTAGAAGCCAAGATATAATGGTAGAAGCTAAGATATAATGGTAGAAGCTAAGATATAATGGTAGAAGCCAAGATATAATGGTAGAAGCTAAGATATAATGGTAGAAGCTAAGATATAATGGTAGAAGCTAAGATATAATGGTAGAAGCCAAGATATAATGGTAGAAGCTAAGATATAATGGTAGAAGCTAAGATATAATGGTAGAAGCCAAGATATAATGGTAGAAGCCAAGATATAATGGTAGAAGCTAAGATATAATGGTAGAAGCCAAGATATAATGGTAGAAGCTAAGATATAATGGTAGAAGCCAAGATATAATGGTAGAAGCTAAGATATAATGGTAGAAGCTAAGATATAATGGTAGAAGCCAAGATATAATGGTAGAAGCTAAGATATAATGGTAGAAGCTAAGATATAATGGTAGAAGCCAAGATATAATGGTAGAAGCCAAGATATAATGGTAGAAGCTAAGATATAATGGTAGAAGCCAAGATATAATGGTAGAAGCTAAGATATAATGGTAGAAGCCAAGATATAATGGTAGAAGCTAAGATATAATGGTAGAAGCTAAGATATAATGGTAGAAGCCAAGATATAATGGTAGAAGCTAAGATATAATGGTAGAAGCTAAGATATAATGGTAGAAGCTAAGATATAATGGTAGAAGCCAAGATATAATGGTAGAAGCCAAGATATAATGGTAGAAGCTAAGATATAATGGTAGAAGCCAAGATATAATGGTAGAAGCTAAGATATAATGGTAGAAGCCAAGATATAATGGTAGAAGCTAAGATATAATGGTAGAAGCCAAGATATAATGGTAGAAGCTAAGATATAATGGTAGAAGCTAAGATATAATGGTAGAAGCCAAGATATAATGGTAGAAGCCAAGATATAATGGTAGAAGCTAAGATATACTGGTAGAAGCTAAGATATAATGGTAGAAGCTAAGATATAATGGTAGAAGCTAAGATATAATGGTAGAAGCCAAGATATAATGGTAGAAGCTAAGATATAATGGTAGAAGCTAAGATATAATGGTAGAAGCTAAGATATAATGGTAGAAGCTAAGATATAATGGTAGAAGCCAAGATATAATGGTAGAAGCTAAGATATAATGGTAGAAGCTAAGATATAATGGTAGAAGCCAAGATATAATGGTAGAAGCTAAGATATAATGGTAGAAGCCAATATATAATGGTAGAAGCCAAGATATAATGGTAGAAGCTAAGATATAATGGTAGAAGCTAAGATATAATGGTAGAAGCTAAGATATAATGGTAGAAGCTAAGATATAATGGTAGAAGCTAAGATATAATGGTAGAAGCTAAGATATAATGGTAGAAGCTAAGATATAATGGTAGAAGCCAAGATATAATGGTAGAAGCTAAGATAAAATCGTAACACGATCTCAAAAAAATATTTCACATAGCAAAACGTGTTTAAAATACTTGTTATCAATGCTGATAATTTGCCTTTAAGAATACGCGTTCAAGTGCAAATGGGTAGAGAAGCGCCGATAAGGGTGTTAACTTGTGTGTGGGTGTGTGTGGTGTCATGGGCGGCACTTATTACTGATGTTTCATGGGTCCCTATCCTCTATTAGCTACACATCTCCCCGAGAATATCTTGATGTGTTTTTATCACAATATTAAACCAGATCGAGATAAAGTGTTCTGTTAAATAATAACAATAATTTAAATTTTAAAAAAAAATTAAAAATAATAGAGAGTACATAAAATATTGCACAGTTCTAGTTTTAAAATGCGACTGTTCTATCAGTGTTAAAATATTAGCCCATATAACTACACGCATGCCAAAATTCCCCTCCAATATTTATGCCCTAAAAAAATGGAAAATCTTTAAACTATCATGGGATTACCATCTTAGTTGTAACTTACCAAACTGAACCAGTGGCTTTAGATCGAGACCCAGACACGGACTTAAAGAGTAGAGCACTAGGGGCTGACCTGCGCCGTGTAGAAATAGCTTTTCCCTGTTATGTAAAATACAAACATGTGAATAGATACTTAAAGGAGGGTGGTTTTTGGGGGTGGGGGTGGAGATATCCATGAGTAACAAAATAGATGGGCTTCCACGCCAGTTGTAGGTAACCAGACATGTCCCCCAACGCCGGTGAATTATCCTTGTTAAATATTTTAATAATTTCAATTTATTTGTTTAAAAAAAAACAAAAAAAAACAAAAAACAAAACAATTTACAAAAAAAAATAAAAAAAAATAAATAAATAAAATCAAACAAAACTTTTGCCCCAGGAGGAGAAATATTCATAATTACTCAGTACTTCCAATGTACAGTTTGTCAAGTATTACCTGACTAGTTATAGAAAGTGTTAGTTTATGTCGCAAAAATTCATAAAATAACCCATTACATAAGTTACTTCTATGAAGAATATCATTGCGCCATACGTTCTTATTAATAAGGATCTTATGAGAACGCAAAGACCGTGATGGTCTGTTGGAAAGTGACGCAGCGTTCACAGGCCACGGGTACGAGGGGGTTGTGTGGCACAATGCCAAGCCGCCTTTATTTAACCCAACTGGTGTCAGGTATACGTTACACCCATCGGAGCTGGGTGCACCAAGACTCAGTGACACCCAGGCCACGGGTACGAGTCCCCGCCTTGACAAAGACTCGAACTCGCCTGCCGCTCGACCACCTTGCACTCGTATATCTGTATCTTATATATCTTATGCATTACAAGCACTCTCAGAGAAGATAATTGTGTAATACGCTTATCCGTGGTTTATGTCTAGTCTTTCAATGTTGATCGCGAGTTGGTTTTCTGTTGTTTTTTTTTCATAGGTAAACCATTTCACGCCCGAATGGCATACGGGAAGAAGGAGCTTTTGTATGTGTTTGTTACTTGCGAATGGAACAAGAAACGTGTTTTTATCCCCTATGTATATCCGAGTGTTGTATTCGATTACTGTTTTGTTGTATTTCCAAGTTAGAATTTAATGCCTCGTGTATTATTTCTACGTAGGTCCCTGTTCTTCTATCCTCTAGTGTTGAATTTACTCTTGTTAATTATGAGTATTTGACAGTAATGAATCTTGGAGCTCTGTTTAAAATTTTAATTTGTTATAATTTCTTTATGTTTTCTTTGAAAGTTGGATCCCATACAGCAGAGCTTCTCAAACTTTTTAGTATGGCGGTCCGGCAGGAATTTTTTCCGTTGCACCAGGGACCGGTTCACTATGTTCCCTGCACTGCCAATTTTTTTTCTGTCCTTTTTTTGAGAACATCTGCGGACCGGCAGCGGATGGCCCACGGACCGGCAGCGGTCCGCGGACCACCACTTTGAGAAGCACTGCCATACAGGACATGCATTTTCTAGTATATGTCTAACCAATGTAAGGTAGCATTTTATTTTTTATATTCGTATTACATTTGTAAAAGTTTCTTTTTATAAAGCCTACATTTTGGTTATATAATTTCAATGATATGTAGGTCCCATGACAATTTTTAAATTTATTATTGCCCTGAATTACCTTGCATCTTTACTTTGCATTAGTTCTTTCCCACGAATGAAGTAGTTAAAATTTACTTGTTTCTTTTACTTTGATACTCTTGGCACTTTTCTGGGTGGAAAATATACTGCTATAATAGCTTTCCCATTTTAAAAAAGTAACAAAATCTTTTTGTAAGATTTCTTAATCTTTTTTTCTTAACTGGTCTTTAAAAATACAACTGTCAGCAAATAACCTTATTTTGTTCCTGAAGAGATGCTGTTGGGTAAACCATTTATGTAAATTAGGAAGAGAACAGGGCCTTGTGCATTTCCTCGTGGAGCTTCTGAGTTTACAGTTATTGGTGCCGATTTGCAGCCCTTAATTATTACAGTTTGTTCTCTGCCTACTTAGTTAGGAAATCTTGAATCCGCTAGTGAAATGGACCAGTGATGCCCAAAAATAAAAATTTAAATTGACAGCTGTGTTGTTTCTAATTTGTCTATCTCAGCTTTGCATGGTTGTCGGCTTCATCCTTTAACTTCTCGTGCTGTTAACTGACACAACACATCACCAGCTCACATCAGGGTTGCCATATTGGCCTTTTTAAGGCCAAAATCTCAAAATTTGGCCTTTTTAAAGAGGACTTGGCATCAAAATTTTTGGGGGGCTTTTTGGCCTTTTTTGGGCCTTTTTCTCAAAAAAATAAATAAATTAATAAATAATAATATATAAAAAATATATAAAAATAATCTATATCACAAAAAATAATAAATTCTCCAATAAGTCAATAACTTTATCAATTATTTTCTATTTTTGAATAGCTTACGTGTTTGTTAGACATTAAAAAGTTTTTAAAAAGTTTAACGAAGAGGCTATTAAGACAAAGCCAGATATAGAATGCAGCTCACACTTTTAGACGCTATTGTTAGAGTCAGGGCTGAGCTTTTGTTTACAAATAAATGCAGTAAGGAATTTGTCATGTCACCAAGAATGCTTGATGACTTGACATCTGATAAAGTTTATAATAATACTGCAAATAGCAGTCTAGAGAAAAAGGATGACCTGAAGCTTTTCTTTCAAATTTGTATTTTAGTATCATAGTCTATTTATTTTGTGAGTACAACAATACATACGAACATTGGCATTTACACATTTATTATCCTTTTTCTCCTGGTTCTACCATTTTAAATAGTTAAATAATTTTCCGCCGTTATGAGCCGTCCATAAATGACGTCACGCGATTTTGGCAGATTTTCACAATGTATTTTCACCCCCTCCCCCACCCCTCGTCACACGTAATCAAGAGCTAGACCCTTTCCAATATGACGTCAAAGTTCTTAAAAGCACCCTCCTCCTCGTCATACATCGCCACAAATCTGTGACCCCCTCTCGCCCCCTAGGTGCGTGACGTCATTTTTGTTGACATTTTTCATATAACTTAAGTTTGGCCTTTTTTGGGCCTTTTTGTGTGCCTTTTTTGGCAGTCAGTTTGGCCTTTTACCCAAATTACAATCTGGCAACCCTGGCTCACATAAGGATCTTATTACACATCTCACTAGCTACACATTCCACTGTTATTCCTCTTACTGGCTATCCCTATCGCACTAGCTACAAATCCCAATAGTTAACCATCCAACTAGCTACCAATTTCACTAACTACCCATTTCACTAGTTAAAAATCTCACTAGCTTCACATCCTATGAGCAGGCTTCCCAATATATGCACCGCACTAGCCTCCCATCCCACTAGCTATAATACTCATACCAATATCAGGATTAATATTTATTGGTCCATTCAGTCAAATTGTTAGTTACCATAGTTACGGCTATTCAATTTAACAAGTAATTTAAAAAACTCTACTCACACTAGTGACTTTCATATCGTCCAAAGTTTTGCTTTTGACATCAGTTGAGGGTGTTTGTATTCTGCTAATATCATCAAATGATGTTTTGCTCTTCCGGGAGCCATCTAGTGAAGACGTGTCATCGGTGCTTTCCATTATTGACGTGTTGCTGAGATCATCACCAAGCTCGCTCATCATCTACAACAAGTAACACTTCTTTAAAACAAGTAAAAAAATTCGTTAAAACAAGTAAAAAAATTCGTTAAAACAAGTAACATTTCGTTAATACAAGTAAAATTTCGTTAAAACAAGTAACATTTCGTTAAAACAAGTAAAAATTCGTTAAGTGGTCACCAAGAAATATGTTTACAAACTTTTGACTTTGAAATGATATTTTAACATTGTCTTAACCAGATTTTAATGAGCATTCTGACATTTCTACTCTGAGCCCTGAATCCTCCACGACGTCCAGGAGGTCTCGGATGTTTAAGGTGGTCAAAGGTGTGATGTTGAAAACAAACTCCACCGACTTCAATGCAGGGCGGACTTCAGAGTGCAATGCTATGGGTCTGAGACTATAATGTATAACCCATGGTTACACGTGAGGTTTTGAGAGTATCAGGATTTCTTAATATGGAAACGCTGATTCACCCAAGGAAATGCTCCAATTATTTAGGAAAATGCTTCAATCCCGAAGTAGTAGGGATTCTTAACTAGAATACAAAAAACCACGAGCCCTGACTGTAGGAGTTAGGTTTGGTTAAAGAGTCTGAGCAGGAAAGTTCAGCAATGAAATTCTGAGAACGGCAAGGACCAGTGAGTAAAGTGTAACGTCGTTATATGCTAAGAACGCATACCGGAATGAACAACGTCTGTATTTTAAAATAATAAAATGAAACATTAATAAGCACAGCTTAAGAGATTCCATTTATTTCGGTCAATTGTTTTTTAAAAAAACAGCATAGAGATTTTCGGTCAGTGTCATCGTTACCCGCAAACACTGCATCGTGGTCTTGTTTAGACGGCAAGAATCAACATGGTTCGGTCGCGTGCTCCAATGAATTACTTAGAAGTATGTTAATGCTATTGTTTCAATGAATTACAGTACTTACTAAATGAATTTTTTCCTTGACACTGGTAACATCAGGATCATCCTGTGCTTGGTTCGTCTCTGTCAGCAACTCATTCAGGTATTTTTGGTAGTCTGGTAACCGCTTGATCTTAAATGTTACAAAAATTACAAATCAAATGTGTGTTAAATTGTATCAATATAATGAGTGGGACACTTGTTTTTGTTGTTATTGTTGGTTTTTTTGTTTTTTGCTTAAAAAATATATTCATTATACTGATTTCTTAATATTTTTGTATGCTATCAAGGTTTTACGTGATATTTTCACATTTTTGTTTAACAGAATAGCTTGCTGCCAATTTAATTGATCGTCAAAATATACTCTTTATTAAGATGCTGCTCCTCCACCGACACAGTTTATAGTTTGTTTGTCAATAGTTTTAGTGTGCCATACAGGTAGGATACTATTTTGTCTATGCGATACGCTAACCATTAGACATCATTATTGGATCATGGCCACGAATTTAAAAACAAGAGCAGATAATCCTACAAGCGGCAATAAGCCACGTAGGTACTTTAATTAGATGTCAGGGGGGAAAAAGTTCACCCCCCCCCTTTTTCCATCTGTCCAATCTAATCCGCTTCTTGTTAATTATGTGCAAGTGTAACGACGTTTGTAAAAACCTAAGTCACGTTATCTGGGTCGATTGTCTCAGCGGAACTCAACCAGGATTCTTCATAACTGATAAAAACAGAAGGATGTGCATGAAATATAAACATGTTAAGGTAAAAGATTAGTGGAGACCTATTGGTTGAAAAAAAAACGAAAAAAAAAGTTATTCCTCAATCAGAAAGTCAATCACAATCACTTGGTCAATAGGACATCATGAAGTAGGTCAAATTTGACCAATAAGATAGAGGTCACAGGGTAGTTGAAGGTCATAGTTTACCTGCTACTATAAATTTGTAAATTTTTATATTAGTGATTTACAAATTTCAGCTCATTACGACCCCGATATGTGGGTCGAAATTAAGATTCAAAATAGGGGTCAACCCAAGGTTAAATCGAGGTCACTCACAGTGGTCGTTTAAACATAATTATTTGTAATGACAACAGGAAGTTAACAAAAATTGAGGCATACCTTAGAAATTGTGCGCGTGCGCTTGTGTGTGAGTGTTCATAAACGTTTTATTATGTGTGTTTGTGTGACATTCTCTCAGCTGGTTAACGAGGATAACGTTAAGTTGGTCGAGTTTAATAATACATTTAAAATGTTTGGTATCCCATAATTCTCAGAGCTTTGATTCCTAGCACTTACGGGCTGCGCCCATTGTTGACATCAAAAATTAAACCAGCCTCTTTAAAGGGTTATCTTTTCTTTTACTGACGCATACTTCTCTATATACAGTGACATGGTTAAACACTTAATGTCAATTAAGCGCACACACAAATCTCCAATCTCAAGATTGCTTGTTAACTAATTAGTGATTTATTTTCTTTATTTGAAATTAACATGTCGAACATTCTTTTTAGTGAAAAGATATTGATTAATACCGAGGAAAAAAAAATTAAAATAAAGTTCTAGATCCCCCACTTCTTGACTTAAATCGTAATTTTCGAGAGTATAGTTCCAAATCCTTATTTCAACATTTCTTTGTGATCAGTTTTTAATATTACCCTTCAACGCTGATTTAATTAATTTTCATATTTTAAAATATATAAAATTTAGATACAAAGAAGATTTTTATTTTATTTAAAAGAGCTAAAACCATTCGATTAGCTCAAGAATCTAAAGACGAAAATTCGGCCAACATTTTACAACAGATTTGATTGATGAGGTATTATTCTTTTCGAGAGGGATAATGGGGGAAATATGCGCCAAAATTATAGCACCGTTCAGCAAAGTCGTGGTAAGCGGACAAGCACCGTTTACTGGAGTCCTAGGCTGCTACGCCGCATAACATGAAGACTTATTGTTAAAATAATATTTAAATAAATTCCATATGCATTTTTGAAATTTGTTCGCTAGTCCTTCAAACTATAAAGTTTGTTAAACACTGCTTTACAACCATCCATGTCGAATGGTGTTGCTAAAGTAACATATCCCAAAGTCAATTATCGCGAAAATCTGTTTGATCATTTAATTGGTTTAATAGCTTTTATATACATTGAAGGAATGAATGGTTATAGTAAAGTTGGGCAAGACCAAGAAAATTGGAGTTAGGGTTATGCTATTTATAAATTTGATTAAATCTGCTGCACAAAACCATAACATTATAATTTTTTTAGTTGCTCGGAAAATTATTGCATAAAAACCTCTTAAACAAAAATAAAAATTAAATAAATGTCCAACTGCATCGAGGTCTTCCAAATAAGTGTGGCTTAATGTTGGTTAGCCAATGTGTAGCATAGTGAAATAATGTTGGTTAGCCAATGTGTAGCATAGGGAAATAATGTTGGTTAGCCAATGTGTAGCATAGTGAAATAATGTTGGTTAGCCAATGTGTAGCATATAGTGAAATAATGTTGGTTAGCCAATGTGTAGCATAGTAAAATACAGTTAAAACATAAATTATTATTTAAAAACTAAAATAAAACAAGAAATCATAAAAACCCTTCAGAGATATAAAAAACAAAAACAACTTTGTCGTTTACATATAAAAAATTTTTTTTTAAAAACTCTGAGCAAATAGATCTTGCACAGACCGAATCAAAACTATAAAAATCATAGCAGATTCAATCAAGAAATTCTCCTATATATTTATAGGCCATCCGTATATTACGTAACGACTAATAGGAGAGGGTGGGGCTGCAGTGGGACATTTTGTGTACGAATGCGAACGGTGAAGAGTCTCAACTAAATGTACACGTAGCCACAAAACTATTTGTAGCCTACGTAACAAGTAATCACACATCATGTTAGATTTCAACAGCAACTTTCTCAATTGCAACCATGGGTCAAGAGAACTATTCAGACACCTGCACTCATTAAAACACACACATGCTCATTAGCTTTGAAGTGACATAACAAGTGAAAAACCGGTCGTGTGACATGTAGCAGGACAAGGACGCAGGAAAGATGGACAAGGGAGGCAGAGGCTAAAGAGTGAGATGGATGGACAGGCGTACGGAGAGGAAGACGTAGGATACGCTCTGGGAAAAAACAGCCCTGATCGCACAAATGGGGTATAATTGGGAGATTAAATAATAGTGGTGTTCAGGATTTCGGCTCCAAAAAATCCGGAATCCGGTCATTGTTACAAATCCGGATCCGGTCGGATTTCACTTCATAAATCCGTCCAAAGCCGATCGAAATTTCAAAAAATTGAATCCGGAACAGCCTTACGAAATACCAAATTTTCTGTTTTGAATTTTCACTTTTTTTTCTGGCTCCGAGGTTACTGGGAAGAAAGAGTAAGATAGAGACGTATTCTTCTTGTGAGTTTAGCTACAATGCATGTGATTAGCTCATCATACACTTTTATGGTAATAATGTTACAATTTTCATTCTATTTTTACAGGTGTGTGGTGAGAAGCAATCAATACTTACACACAGGGGATGCGGTCCAAAAATAAGCGGTTTTGACCATGCAGGGAGAAGGTGGTATGAAATTACGACTGGCTTTTTTTGCAAGGATGGCCCCATATAATTATAAACGAGTTGTTGAAAACGATAAGGCTTTCGAATGGCCCATACAGACAACTTGTTGGAAACTTCGCCGGCAACACTTGGTACCACGGAAATACAATATAGTCAGATCATATGGAGTTCTTATGGAGGAATGACAAGGTTTCTCACAATACCAAACAGCAATACCTTTAGTTGCGAGAGTTAAACACGGATTCTCTTGTCGCCACATACAACATCACCAAACGGGGAAAAGGAAGTGAGGAAGGCCCTTAAATAGACATGCGGTCACGAGCTAGTGGCAGACACATTAAGAACGGGATACACCTGGAAGTAATTGGAACGGAAAGGATAAAACGGGAATGAAAGGAAATTTCTTGTAGACGGTCTATTCCCCTTGCCGGGTAGAGGCATACGGTATATTTTCAATGCAGGGAGGTTATAAGAGCTGCATAGACTGCAAAAACGTTACTGACAAAAGAGGGCCATACAGCGATTTATCGCTGAAAGAAGTTGGAAATATTGACAGAAGTGGGGCATGTGACAAAATATTACTTACAGAAGTAAGCCGCGTGACAAAATATCACTTACAGAAGTGAGGCGTGTGACAAAATATCACTTACAGAAATGGGGCATGTGACAAAATATCACTTACAGAAGTAGGCCGCGTGACAAAATAGAACTTACAGAAGTGGGGCGTGTGACAAAATATCACTTACAGAAGTGCGGCATGTGACAAATTATCGCTTACAGGAGTGGGTCATGTGACAAAATATCACTTACAGAAGTTGGGCGTGTGACAAAATATCATTGACAGAAATGGGTCAGGTGACAAAGTATCACATACATAAGTGGGCATGTGGCAAATTATCACTGACAGAAGTGGGGCATGTGGCAAATTATCACTGACATAAGTGGGGGCATGTGGCAAAGTATCACTGACAGAAGTGGGGCATGTAGCAAAGTATCACTGACAGAAGTGGGGCATGTAGCAAAGTATCACTGACAGAAGTGGGGCATGTAGCAAAGTATCACTGACAGAAGTGGGGCATGTAGCAAAGTATCACTGACAGAAGTGGGGCATGTAGCAAAGTATCACTGACAGAAGTGGGGCATGTAGCTAAGTATCACTGACAAAAGTGGGACATGTAGCAAAGTATCACTGACAGAAGTGGGGACATGTAGCAAAGTATCACTGACAGAAGTGGGGCATGTAGCTAAGTATCACTGACAGAAGTGGGGCATGTAGCTAAGTATCACTGACAGAAGTGGGGCATGTAGCTAAGTATCACTGACAGAAGTGGTCTGTGGTGGATATCTGAATATCTATAACTTAAAGAAGTGGTCTGGATATATATCACTGAAAGAGGTGGTCTAGGGTGGATAGATATCACGGACAGAAGTGGTCTGGATATATAACTGACAGAATGGGTCGGGGATGGCAGTAAACCCCTCAGCTGACGCCGCGCGCCGAATACGCCGCAAAATTTTTGTCCGCCGAAAATCCGCCGGAAAATATGCGGCGCACCGCATTAGCCGCCGTATTTTGTCTGCCGTCAATCCGCCGAAAAATTAACGAGCCGCCATAATGTAATGGTTTTGTTTTCTTAAGTTTCATTGCGTTCCGTTTTAAGATCAATTAACTAGATACTATGAATTTTAAGGGTGATCCTGAAGTTTTAGCACGTAAATTCTTTCTCTGCGAATTTTAATTTTCTCGTGAGAACTTTCATTTTTAATTTAATAAATGCATTTATATATGTTATATTTTAGTTATTACAGCGCTAATTTGTAAGGCTTTTTAATTTATAAGGCTTTTTCGGCACTTGACGCTACATAATCGGAGTAGGATACATCATTTTGTTTACCTAGCACCCTGCTAGCCAGATTTTTTTTTACTTTGAACGACCCATGCTAAAATAAATTTACTGACTGAAGATGTTTTTAAAAAAAAGTTTCATCCATCTATTTTAAGATTCTTAGAATATCAATGAATATTTTTAATGAAAATTTCATTTTTATTTCCTTACTAGATGTTTGATTCTTTTTGGTTTGTTTGTAAGTGAGAAAATTTCATTTGGCCTCTTGCTGTGACAACCCAGCAAGTAGGGTGCTTGATAAATAAAATGGATGTTTCCTACTCTACTCTGATTATGTAGCGTCAAGGGCCGAAAACAGCCTTATAAATTAAAAAGCCTTACAAATTAGTGCTATAATAGATAAAATATAACATATATAAATTAAATGGATTTAATAAATTAAAAACGAAAGTTCGCACGAGAAAATTAAAATTCGAAGTGAAATAATATACGTGCTAAGACTGCAGGATTACATTTTTACTTTACACCATTTCTAACGTAACAATTCTTTATGACTATATGATGATTTTAGGTGAACTCAAAGGTCAGCAAATGTCATCTAAACCGGGAAGAGAGGCAGTTCATTAAAAACCTACAAGTAAAACCTAAACCGCCTAGTCTACATGAAAATTCTAAAGCACAATGCTGGAAATATTTTTGTGGCCTGTTCTCTGCTGATGGGAGAAATTTAGACGAAGTTCGAGTTTATTGTTTGCTGTGTCTCACTGCTCAGCAGTCATTGGGTGACAAGGGTCACATTTCAAAAGTAAAATTTTTTGCCGCAATTACATCCAGTGGCATTATGAATCTTAACAATGTGTCAGTACAAAGTCAAGAAACGTCAAATACAATTTTGGGATATTTCCGTAAGTAAGGAGAAGGCAACAGTCAATGTCATGCAACATCAAGTCATGAAATGACAAGAGATATCGTTATCTGGTTCTGTAGAGACTTGTTCGCCTTTGTAAATGTGGCTAAAGATGGTTTTGTTGACTTCTTCAAAATTATTTGCCCATTTCTCAACATACCGGTACCTGTAACACTTGCTGGAACAGCTCTGGATGATGTTTACGAATATTTCGTAATTAGCCGAAAATCAGCTGCAAATGTCAATTTACAGAGAAATCCGGCTAATCCGGATATCAGCCGAAAAATTATGTCAGCCAGCCGAAATTTAAAAAAAAATTCGGCTGGCAGGTCTAGATGGCAGCATTGGTCTGGCCCTGGATATATATATCACAGAAATACGTGGGTTAAATATAAATGACTAGTACCAGTGACACAGGGGTCATCTCCTCCCAACTTTACCACGAGAATCCTACGATACGACTGAATGGTACTAAAAACGACTGTAAAAAAACAACTATTTTTAATTTTGCCTTTTGCCGTCTTTGGTGACAAACCAGTGGAGCAGAAGCGTGCTTGACTCTAATTTACTTATAACTTGTAAGGTTCAGTGTATTTGTAACGTATAAAGCTGTAAAGTATTAAGCTTAGTGTATTTATATGCACAAGACTTTAGACCTATTATATCCGTCGAGAAGGGGTGGCCTCTACGGGGCTCGGCGGACGAGTAGGGTCACGGGTCGCGGACCTGACCGCGTCGCCTGCGACCCGAAACCGACAACTCCTGGCAGGCAATGCCGAAGTCCTACATGTTAGGTGCTAGTTATATATGATTACAGTCGCTGTACGGATATTAGAAAAAGCATCTTAAATGCATTGTCGATGATGAGAACCAAAGTACCCGTTGAGGGTCGGGTAAATCCGAAGCGACCGTTTTGTCCCCCTCATTTTACTGGCAACGCCAATGAGCGGTGCCGGTATAGGGCCAGGAGCGCCAGTACGGATTAGCAAAAGGTACCCCGAAGAACGCAGCGGACGCCAGCTCTGAGGAAACCTTCCAGTGGGGGTCACACCCTAGGTAGGTCATTGATGATCCCCCGCTTAGCGGCGGTCCTAACCATTGAGACCCGTATGCTTTGCCGGGGTGGCGTCAAAGTGGTAGCGGGTCATAGTAGGGAAATTCCACCACCTCCTTGTGAGGTCAAACTTAGTGGGAGGCATCTTCGACTTTCTGTCCTGGATGCCCAGGTGGCCGCCTCAGAAGCGACCGCTCCGGGTGGAGGGGGTCCCAGTTGTTACGTCCCTTTGGGGGAAGGGGCCAGATAGGTGGGAGGGTCTTCCGGGAAGACCCATGAAGAGCATTAGGCTCGGGGCTTCTGATTTGCTTCCACATGTAGACTTATTATATTCCTTAAAATAAATTGCATAAAATTACTTCTTAATATGGAAATTTTCGTATATTTGGAGTCAATGATTTCCTTTCAAAAATTTATGAAGTTATTACTTTTAGAAAATTGTTGGGCTATTTTTCTTTCTTTCGGATTAGCTGGTTTTTAAAAAACTTTCCCAGTGTTTATTGACAGAAATGCTCTGAAAATATTAGAAGCAAAAACGACGCGAATTCCGAAAGGAATATAAATGAAATTTACTGGGGGTTTTTCCCCGTTCAAATTAATATTCTGAATTCTAAAATTAAATGTGTATGTTCATTTTGATGTACCGTCTTAAACGCTTTCAATGCATGACAATAATCGTATACTTGAAGATCTTATTTAGTTTTTATGACACCTATCTTTAAAGGTCTCTGGTCATTAAAGGTCTCTTTTCTCTAAAGGTCTCTGGTCATTAAAGATCTCTTTTCTCTAAAGGTCTCTGGTCATTAAAGGTCCCTTTTCTCTAAAGGTCTCTGGTCTCTAAAGGTCTCTGCTATCTAAAGGTCTCTGCTCTCTAAATGCCTCAAATTCATATTGTGTTTACTATCATGTGTTTACAGATTGCAACACCACCATCGAGTTTAAAAACATCAACCATTGAGACAACGACCTGTCTTCCCCTCACAGGGGGAAATCAAATCTACGACGAACAATGGAAAACTTTGGACCTTTTTTAACAGCAAATTAAAACATGAGCTGGGTGAAACTGTATCTAAATTCACTTCGCCTTTCTATCGTCTCATTACAGGAGTTGGGGGAACATTCACATTTACACAGCGGGAATCACACCATCGTAAATAATAAAATAAATAAATAAATATTTTTAAAAGCTCTGATAGAAGATTAGCGTGTGTGTGGTGGTGGGGGGAGTATAAAATGAGGCACAGCTGCAGCCTTCAACTATTAGGAAATTTTTTTTAAAAACATGGGTGTATGACCCAATAAATAATATATTTTTTATGTTTATTTATATTAAATTAAAGATAGATTAAATAAAACATTTGAAAAGCCCAGGCAGAATCTTTACTAATCCTATAATAATTCGGCATCTTCTCTCCGTGTTTTCAAGATATTATAAACCTCTATTAAACCACGCTTACACCTCTTGCCAAAAATTAGATAAATCGAGCTGGTAACCTTGGAATATCTTTTTGAAATTTTTTTTTCTCACTTCATTTATGATGCTTTCAAAATACTTTGTTGCACGGTACCAACTTTATGAGCTTTAATTGACATTTTAATCCCTAATTATTTATTATTTCAAAATGTACACTTTCTTTCTGGATTATTTCTGATGCTTATATAGTCTTTTACATCTATATACCTCTTAAAGGTTTTACATATTTTTTTTGATAGTCAACATCATTCTTCTATACTCTCTAAAACACTTGTCTTCAACTGGCCGAACTTGTTCTAGCCCTCAATCCTTTACGTTTTGATGGTCACTTTTTGAACAAATTAAGGGTTTTCCCCACTGAGCTCGGAGACTCATAAGAAGACATAGCTACGACCAACCAACTCCTATTTTTAACAGGAGCGCCAAATGAATGCGTCACAGTCTCCACCCTGAAACAATGGCTCATAAGTTGACTTGTGCCCTTAGCTGGACATAACCGGGTAGCCATGGCGGCGGGAAAGCCATACGCTCAGAAAATTAGATATGGAGCAAGTTGGCTAATAGTTACTCAACTAAAGAATATTTAAGTTAATGAATGGTGTTTCCGTGTGTGGTTAAAATGGGTTCCAGTTACGAGTGACCTTTCATGGATCAGTTTAAATAAATATATCAAATTATAGGCTACAAGGCATCCACATCAATTTAACAAACGATAAATTTGACAATCGTATAGGCGTATCGACATCGGAAATTTTAAACATTCCATTTCCTTTACACCCCTTGTTCCTGGTAAATTTTGCAAAACGTCATGGATATGACGTTAACTTTGAAAGCAGATCAATTATTCACATATGCAATTCAAAGCTTACTGACAGCCAAGATGATTTACTCCATACTCTTTTAAGTTTTATATTCCCCTTTCACGGCTTCCTCGTTTGCGACAACTTTGTCAATCTACAGAGGACTTTTGAAAAAGGCTCATGAAAATAAAAATGATTGATATCACTGGTACTAGGTACTATCGACCACGAGGAAAGAAAAAGAGTTTCTTACATATCATCCGCATAATCTCAAGTCTTAATATATTATTATTAAAAGTTTATATATTCTTCTTGTTTACCCCGATGACTTAGAAGTGTTAGTAATGTAAGTCGCCTTCTTGTTAATAGCCCTCCCAGATCCCCAGCGAAGCAACCCTTTCAGTTTGGAATTAAGTTCTGTGGTAATAGCCGCTGTTAGATTTGCTTTTATATTATTCAATTATTATTAAAAGGAAACAAATTAATAGTAAAAAGGGTTCCCTCTTATGATCTAATACAGGTAGGGTTATCCTGTATCAGTACACATGTTGTTTGCAGAAATATAAAATAAACGATGCAAAAAAATGATATGTGGGAGAGACTGAGCGACGGCTAGTTGATAGACCCAGTGAACACATAGGTTACATTGTTCAAGACTAGAAATAACCATCAACAAATCATTTCAATTGTTGTGGGGACAACGTTTTGTCACATGTGTCCTTTATGGCAATTGTTTTTCTACTAACATGCCAACGTAATTGAATTTGTTTAAAAATTTATAAATAACTAATACACGAGTATGGATGACCCTGACGCCTATTAATATTAATTTAATCTTCTGTTTTACTTACAAACTTTTTGCCTTTGCCTCTCTTTTACATTAATATTCACAGTAGCGAACTTAATTTTATCTGCTCTTGAATATTTGTGATATTTGGAAAGCCCCGGTGTTAACTATTCAATAGCCTATTCATTGATTTTTAAAGATTGTTGGAAAATGTTTCATTAGCAGCTGCAAACTTTATCAACAATACACAAAATATTAACACTCTAATTATTTACGCTCTCTCTCCTCGCAAGGTGTGTTCTTTCCACATTTACCTGTTTAACCAACAACTATGCTAACCTGCCTTTAACCGACTCAGTCCGAGATATTAAAAAAATATATTGTTATCTACGAGTAGCTGCTTATCTATGTTTTTATTTATTTACTACTTCGGGAATACATTATGTGATACACAAACTATATAAATATAAGCAATAACCAAACAAAACAAAAATAAATAAATAAAATAAAATAGAAGCAATAGCATTTGATGTTTTGTGATATTGAACTTCAATTTAGAAATGAATTATTTATTTTATTGATACATGTTTAAATTTCTTCACTAAAAGACATTAAAAATGAAAATACGACAAAACAGTGGAAAGGTTAGTTAGAGTTTTAATTTTTGGCATCGGTAAACGTATGATTTGTCACTGACAGCTTTCAAAATGTTTCAATCATGTTAAGTAAATGTGCGAAAAGTGAGAAATTGATAGTGATAGATATAAATATAACTTCATATAACTGTATAATTTTGTTAACAAGTTTTGTTTTTTACCCTCTTAGTCTTCTTTCGGTCTTATCATTATCATTAAATATCTGCTTAGTAATTTTGTTGTTCGGTGCTGAAATTTATCGTATGCCGTATGCTAATTTCTCATAAATTTATATAAACTACAATAAGTATTTATTGTTTAATTTTCAATCATGAATTTGATAAACATTTGATAAACCCAAGGGAGGAGTATCCGTCACAACATAAATAGTTGGACCTATGATGACACATTCCCAATTCATAGCACACCTTCAAATCGTCTTGCGTATTGCCACTGAGGGTTTTTTTTTGTTGTGTTTTTTTAACCCCCTCTTCTTTAAATGGTATTTACCTGGTCAACATCCCGGCTATATGAGAAAAGAATCCGTTCTCGTTCATGTGTCGTTAGAAGAAACCTACATATTAGACTGAAGGCGCAGAACTCAAATCCTCGAGTCAATACATGAATTCAGCCAGAAGAAGATAACAGAATGCTCTATGTTGACAATATGATGGGGGCCTACGAAATAAGTCTATGACGCTAGCCACTGTAAACACTACTTGAACGTACAGGTAGTACGTGTGTGTCGGTGTGTTGCATGACCTCTTCTTCTAGGTCTCACGGGGACTATCAGTGGCAGTCAGCACAAATAATGCCAAGCATGTTGAACTAATTAATGTGACATCAACAATAACAAGATATTTATAGCCATACACTCACATCTACCCCATTTTTTAAAAATACAAAATATAAACGCAGGTATTTTATTATGGAAATAAAAATCAAATTTAATATAATTGATAATTCAAATACAGCACACACATATAGTGAGGATTAATTATACAATAAGTCAACCTGATACTATTTATAATTGTTGCATAGAGTATGATAAAAATACGACTAATTTATTTACAGAACAGTGGAACTGTCATTTCAAGCTGGGTTTCTTAAGATTATCTTATCAGTATCAACTACAGACGCTCCTTCTATACAGAATAGTTTTGCGTCATTCGCTTACCCATGGTTTATTTCTAGACTTGCATTGGAGTACTACTTGACAAATCATATGTAAGAGCTAGGGACGGGTACCAAATTTGTTTATTTTATTTTTATTTGACCATATATTTATATTCAGTGGTGCACCGCTTGGGACGCCGGTAACATAAAACTCAACGATTTAAACTTTTGAGATTTTTTTTCAACATTTTAACACACACCAAATTTGTGAGGGAAGTGACTGCAATTCACTAACATGCTTCCAGTAATAGATTCCCCTTCCTATTGCATCTTTCCGTATGTGTACATTCGGCCACTCCCATCATAGTAGAACCGGTATGGAAGGAACTTAACACACTGCCTCGCACTCCTAGTGACATAGAAATTGCGGATTCACTCCCCTGACATTGTTGACACGTTTCTGTCGTCGTCGCGGTCGTCGCCTTCTTCTCTGGCCATCTAACCTTTTTCTCTCTACTTTTTTTTCTCCTCTCCACCATTACTTCTTTGCCCCTTTATATTACCTACTTTCCAAATAGGAAACACTAAACTGCACACGAGTATGTCAGTAACATTACACTTAAAGGCTCCCACCCAGGTATTCAATTTACCCTGGTTTTATAATATAGTATCATACTGTCAGAGGCGTCTCGTAACGCGATTTCGTTAGTTGGTTATGAGTTATAACTTAAATCTTTTTAAATATATATATTTTTTATACAAAGTTTTAAAATTATTAATATGGTGATTAAAATTAAAAATATAGGTACACGGAGAGAAAGAAAACATAGAAGAATTATTAAAAAATTGCACACAAAATTTCTTTGTAATATTGTAGCAATAGGCAGCGGTGGATTAAGACTGCACGGGTCCCCTGGCTGCAATTCCACCCGGGGCCCGGTTCAGCCACTTTATTATACAATATAATAAGTTTGGGGGCCCATAATTTAGCCTTAAATCATTTGGGACCCCTGGCTTTTAATAGCCCAATCACCCTCCCCCTTAATCCGCCCCTGAACATGGGTATAAAAGCCACAAAGACTAATAATATTGGAATTGAACTAGCGACAAGGCTGCTCTCTCATCCAGAACTTATTTTGCTCTTGGTCTTGGTGCGCATGTGTGGAACAGAAGAACACGTCATCCATGGACCATTAAGTTCACAGTTCTGTTTCCGTACTCGCCACAAAAACAAACAAACAAACAAACAAAAAACAACACAAAAAAACCGACAAAGGAAAGATACCAAGATATTTTGTGAATTGCTTAAATCATTTATCATATGATTGAATATTTCAGGTGTTAAAAAAGTTACGCTGTGCGCTTAAGTCCTTCAGTTAAATACGTCAACAAAATTGTTATGGGGTGAGAGGTCAAGTTTATTGACAGGGTGAAGTTGGGGGGGGGGAGACCTACTAACAACCCTTCTATTTTAATAGTACGCAATTATAAATATTCAAAAGGCCTGCACAATTTGTTGCTTGATTTGTGTTTAATAACTGTAACTGTGAAAATCAGTAGTTTATCATTTTCAGATGGTAAGATAACCTTTGAGCGGACCATTCTACTTCACTTTGAGCGGACGATTCTACTTCACTTTGAGCGGACGATTCTACTTCACTTTGAGCGGACCATTCTACTTCACTTTGAGCGGACGATTCTACTTCACTTTGAGCGGACCATTCTACTTCACTTTGAGCGGACCATTCTACTTCACTTTGAGCGGACCATTCTACTTCACTTTGAGCGGACCATTCTACTTCACTTTGAGCTACTTTACTCACTTCATTGGCTACCTATATAAGCCCGATTACAAACTGGCCGTTATCTGTCACAACTCCTTTTCTGACTCATGCCCTTCCTATCTTACTAAGCTTCTGTCCGTCTACTCACCGAGTCGTCAGCTACGCTCTTCTGCAGACACACGCATTCTCTGTGTTCCTAGGACATGAACTAAAACATTTGGCGAAAGGTCGTTCTCTTTTTTGTGCAGCCGAACAATGGAATTCTCTACCATTACACATCCGGAGTATTTCATTTACCAAGTCCTTCAAGACTGCACTTAAGACGCATCTTTTCAAAATTTATTTTCAAAATTAAAGAAACAACATTTCTTTATGATTAACGTAGCATTTGTGTATTGTACTGTCATTTATGTGGTTATTATGATAAGAATATTATATAAATTAGTATATGTATGTTATTATCTCCATGTAAAGCGCTGTGAGCCCGGCTCCTTGCTGGTATACAACGCTATAAAATATTAACTTATTATTATTATTATGTGTAAGGTACTGTCCTTTATGTTGTTATTATGGTATGAATGGTTATTTAATTATTATATGTATGTTATGATCTCCATGTAAAGCGCTGTGAGCCCGGTTCCTTACTGGGATACAGCGCTATATAAATTATCAATTATTATTATTATTATTATTATTATTATTATTCTCTCACTTTGAGACTACGCCATGTTCAAGAAGACGTCGCAGGACTTGTCACTTTGAAAGTTCTGTTTCCATAAACTCAACACACAGGCTTCCCTTAAAGGAGACTTTAATCAGACACGTCTTCTCGCGTATCAGCTGGAATGCAATCGATGGGATTGTTTTCCGAAGATGCCGCTCTTGCCTTTGTAGATAAGGCGAGAAGGATGTTACCTGATAGGTTCGGTTGAAAACTTCAACGTAAAGTAAACAATTTTTTTTAAAAAAGGCATCCCCAGTCCATAGTGTCAACACATGGCCTATGAATCATGGATCTAATTTCTTTCCGTGATACCATGACATCATCGAAAGGCATAAAAACACATTGTTTGGAATCTCATCACCACATGGAACCAACTAGATACTGTCTTACTAGCGGTTCTCAAATCCTCTACCTTTATTTTTTAAAAGTTCAAAATTAAATTTTTAAATTAAATTTAATAGTTCGTGGGAGGCGATTGCTGAGGAGCGCACCCTCTGGCGGACAAAGGTACGGGAGGGCACTCAAGCTGCGGAAGCCATCCTCATCGTTAGGAGCGAAGAGAGAAGAGCCTGGAGAGAGGCGTTGGGCAGATGAGCCACCGTCCCTTGAGGACGGACGAATGCCATACAATAGCTCGCCATTACTAGTTCGTCATTCTGAATCGACCATGACCACTTGATGACCGCACTTGTTCAGTTTGGACCTTGTTATTGGTGACCAAGCACAGGGAGCTTCAAAGTCTTGGAACAAAGTCTTGCGTTTGTAAGTGTAAACTATTATTTTAATATTCTACTGAGGAGGCCAGTAAGCCGAAACGTCCTTTCTCTTTTTTTCAAAGCTTAACATATCTCGGTCCACTTCTTGTTTACTTGCTTCAATGGAGCCCCCCACCCACACCTCGCCCCCACAACCAAGCTATCAGCTCTTATAAAAATTATTATCTTCATTCATAGACTGGCGTTGGAAGATATTCTAATATCTTAAGGGGCGAGGTTGGGGAATTTTTAGATTGACCAGTTTTGACTGAGAGGTTCAGGTATAACAGGAGTGCAGTGATAGTGTAATGTGATGTCAGGTTTTGTGTACTGTGAGAGGCGGTGTTGTGTACTGTGACAGGTGGTGTTGTGTACTGTGAGAGGTGGTGTTGTGTACTGTGAGAGGTGGTGTTAAGTACAGTGATAGGTGGTGTTGTGTACTGTGACAGGTGGTGTTGTGTACCACGACAGGTGGTGTTAAGTACAGTGATAGGTGGTGTTGTGTACTGTGACAGGTGGTGTTGTGTACTGAGAGAGGTGGTGTTGTGTACTGTGAGGGGTGGTGTTGTGTACTGTGAGAGGTGGTGTTGTGTACTGTGAGAGGTGGTGTTGTGTACTGTGACATGTGGTGTTGTGTACTGTGAGAGGTGGTGTTTTGTACTGTGAGAGGGGGTGTTGTGTACTGTGAGAGGTGGTGTTGTGTACTGTGAGAGGTGGTGTTGTGTACTGTGAGAGGTGGTGTTGTGTACTGTGAGAGGTGGTGTTGTTTACTGTGATAGGTGGTGTTGTGTACTCTGAAAGGTGGTGTTGTGTACTGTGAGAGGTGGTGTTGTGTACTGTGAGAGGTGGTGTTGTGTACTGTGACAGGTGGTGTTGTGTACTGTGACAGGTTGTGTTGTGTACTGTGAGAGGTGGTGTTAAGTACAGTGATAGGTGGTGTTGTGTACTGTGACAGGTGGTGTTGTGTACCACGACAGGTGGTGTTAAGTACAGTGATAGGTGGTGTTGTGTACTGTGACAGGTGGTGTTGTGTACTGAGAGAGGTGGTGTTGTGTACTGTGAGGGGTGGTGTTGTGTACTGTGAGAGGTGGTGTTGTGTACTGTGAGAGGTGGTGTTGTGTACTGTGACATGTGGTGTTGTGTACTGTGAGAGGTGGTGTTTTGTACTGTGAGAGGGGGTGTTGTGTACTGTGAGAGGTGGTGTTGTGTACTGTGAGAGGTGGTGTTGTGTACTGTGAGAGGTGGTGTTGTGTACTGTGAGAGGTGGTGTTGTTTACTGTGATAGGTGGTGTTGTGTACTCTGAAAGGTGGTGTTGTGTACTGTGAGAGGTGGTGTTGTGTACTGTGAGAGGTGGTGTTGTGTACTGTGACAGGTGGTGTTGTGTACTGTGACAGGTTGTGTTGTGTACTGTGATAGGTGGTGTTGTGTACTGTGAGAGGTGGTGTTGTGTACTGTGACAGGTGGTGTTGTGTACAGTGACAGGTTGTGTTGTGTACTGTGAGAGGTGGTGTTGTGTACTGTGAGAGGTGGTGTTGTGTACTGTGAGAGGTGGTGTTGTGTACTGTGACATGTGGTGTTGTGTACTGTGAGAGGTGGTGTTGTGTACTGTGAGAGGTGGTGTTTTGTACTGTGAGAGGGGGTGTTGTGTACTGTGAGAGGTGGTGTTGTGTACAGTTACAGGTGGTGTTTTGTACTCTGAGAGGGGGTGTTGTGTACTGTGAGAGGTGGTGTTGTGTACTGTGAGAGGTGGTGTTGTGTACTGTGAGAGGTGGTGTTGTGTACTGTGAGAGGTGGTGTTGTGTACTCTGAGAGGTGGTGTTGTGTATTGTGAGAGGTGGTGTTGTGTACTTAGAGAGGTGGTGTTAAGCACAGTGATAGGTGGTGTTGTGTACTGTGACAGGTGGTGTTGTGTACTGTGAGAGGTGGTGTTGTGTACTGTGAGAGGTGGTGTTGTGTACTGTGACAGGTGGTGTTGTGTACTGTGAGAGGTGGTGTTGTGTACTGTGAGAGGTGGTGTTGTGTACTGTGAGAGGTGGTGTTGTGTACTGTGATAGGTGGTGTTGTGTACTGTGAGAGGTGGTGTTGTGTACTGTGACAGGTGGTGTTGTGTACTGTGAGAGGTGGTGTTGTGTACTGTGACAGGTTGTGTTGTGTACAGTGAGAGGTGGTGTTGTGTACTGTGATAGGTGGTGTTGTGTACTTTGAGAGGTGGTGTTGTGTACTGTGACAGGTGGTGTTGTGTACAGTTACAGGTGGTGTTGTGTACTGTGAGAGGTGGTGTTGTGTACTGTGAGAGGTGGTGTTGTGTACTGTGACAGGTGGTGTTGTGTACTGTGAGAGGTGGTGTTGTGTACTGTGAGAGGTGGTGTTGTGTACTGTGAGAGGTGGTGTTGTGTACTATGAGAGGTGGTATTGTGTACTGTGAGAGGTGGTGTTGTGTACTGTGAGAGGTGGTGTTGTGTACTGTGATAGGTGGTGTTGTGTACTGTGAGAGGTGGTGTTGTGTACTGTGACAGGTGGTGTTGTGTACTGTGAGAGGTGGTGTTGTGTACTGTGACAGGTTGTGTTGTGTACAGTGAGAGGTGGTGTTGTGTACTGTGATAGGTGGTGTTGTGTACTTTGAGAGGTGGTGTTGTGTACTGTGACAGGTGGTGTTGTGTACAGTTACAGGTGGTGTTGTGTACTGTGAGAGGTGGTGTTGTGTACTGTGAGAGGTGGTGTTGTGTACTGTGACAGGTGGTGTTGTGTACTGTGAGAGGTGGTGTTGTGTACTGTGAGAGGTGGTGTTGTGTACTGTGAGAGGTGGTGTTGTGTACTATGAGAGGTGGTATTGTGTACTATGAGAGATGGTGTTGTGTACTGTGGGAGGTGGTGTTGTGTACTGTGAGAGGTGGTGTTGTGTACTATGAGAGGTGGTATTGTGTACTATGAGAGATGGTGTTGTGTACTGTGGGAGGTGGTGTTGTGTACTGTGAGAGGTGGTGTTGTGTACTATGAGAGGTGGTGTTGTGTACTATGAGAGATGGTGTTGTGTACTGTGAGAGGTGGTGTTGTGTACTATGAGAGGTGGTGTTGTGTACTGTGAGAGGTGGTGTTGTGTACTGTTGGAGGTGGTGTTGTGTAGTCTTAGCTGGGGCGAGTGTTTGTTGTAAGGGTTGATGGGGTATTTTTGACCAGAAAAATTTTAATTGCACTCTCTAACTCTCTATTCTAGGAGAAGTCGCATGACAACCGAGTTAACTTATACTTTTTAAAATTAAATCTTTGTTCCTAAAAAAAACTATAATAATTTTTTTTATTAATCTAAATATATCGATTATGTCTTTAAGTAGAAGTTCTGTTCAAGATAAGTAAGCATAAAATAAGTTTACTTAAGATTACAAAAGACAGCAAAAACATTTTATAAGTTACATTTGATTAGATATAACAAGAGTTAGAAAGAGATTCGTCCATATACCCCATTTCATATTTTTTTTAAATCCTTGCGTCCTTTCAGGAATGTTCCCTTACCTCATGATACTCAAAGCCCTCTATTTTTATCAAACCACCCTTTCTCACCGTATTGCTAAAGTTTTTTCAACTGCCTATGTAACGTAAACTAGGAATTTGAAAACATTCACAAAGAAAGCTGCTTGCTGAACGAGTTAAGGCAGGCTAGGTAGTGTTATAACGCCAGTTTCTATTCGGTGACGGGTGACGTATTACTGCACACATAATCCATTCAGTGCGTTGTTCTCTAAAGGAGAGAATTATTTTTCTTACAATTAAAAAAAAAGATGGCAAAGAAAAATGCCGTTAAAATAATTTTATAAAAGAAACACATGCCCCGTCTTTGAATTAAATTCATGTAGGCCGATAGAGGGTCTCAAAATGTTAGAAGAAGGGCTAGACTTAAATAATATATGAAGATCTAGTCAAAATTGTTTGAAAATTCAAACCGAAGTCTCTTTATAAAATGTTTGTTGGCCGTTTCACCCAGACACGTCGTCAATTATCTTCATTCGCCGTGGAACAGGCCCACCTCCAAAAATATCTAGACCCCCGACTACCTGGGTACGTTTGGGCCCTTCTACGCGCGCGACGTCAGCATAAAATATTTAACCGTGAAGGGTCCCCCTTTTTGGGAAGGCCCCGGGCCCAACCTGCCGGCGGTAGACCTATACGGAGTAAGTTTCCAACCACCATATTTTCATTCTCCACTGGAGCGGACATGCACTTTTAGACCCCGGCATGTTATTGTTTATCACTCACATCTACTCGTTGGATTATTCAAATCAAAACGTTAACTTCCGCGATGAAGATTTGTTTTTATGTACGCATCATTTAAAACATGTTATTTTATTTGAGACGGGTAAAAAATACGAATCCAAACTTCTAGATACATGACCTTGTGATAACTTCTAAGAGCTCTAATGTTGTTTCCAAAAATATACCTGTACTAGAGATAACCCGTCAAAAATGACGGAACCTAACAGCACTATAAAACAAAATCGATCGCAGCGCCACCTAATACAGTAGCATTACATCCATACAGACAACGGGAATGAACCAATGTTCATTAAAACTGGTGTCAAACACATAAGCTTTATTTTGAGCCAAAAACCGAATGAAAAAATATTTTCTTTGATAACAATAATTTATCCGTTTTTACGATTTGAACATTCACCATTAAATTTTAATATGCGATAGCAACGCTGCCTAACAGTGTTATATATACATACATATTTAGACTTACATTAAATTATTCAAGCAAATCATACTTTCAACCGTAAAGGTTTTTTAAAATTTGAAATCAAGATGTGATAGAAAGAGAGAGAAGATGTTGAAAAGAGATAGCTATAAAACAAAATCAATCGCAGCGCCACCTAACAGCACTGTGAAACAAAATCGATCGCAGCGCCACCTAACAGCACTATAAAACAAAATCGATCGCAGCGCCACCTAACAGAATTACATCCATACAGACAACGGGAATTATGTATATTGATACTTTCAAAACATTAATTTCAAACTATTCCCAGTGTAAATTAAAATTTCTACAGTGTTAGCTTCTTCCCCAAGACAATTACACATATTTGAAAAAAATATTTATTAACAAGGATCACTCACCTCAAATTCGAGCTCTTCTTCGAGATCCTCGTAACCTTGTGCAATAATCCAATCAGACATTTCAGGTATAGGGTCAAAGGATACATTATTTTTCAACCTGGGGGAACTATTGACGTTTTCAAATTTTGTTTTTCTAAGCCGCGGTGACGAGCCACTGTCATCTTTCGTTCTTTGTATTTGGAGTTTATCAACGCCAGTCTTGTCTTTTCTCGACTTGCTCCTTCCTATCTGAGGAGACCGAAAGGCATCTCGAAATTTGTTGAGCCTCGACCGATCTTTGGGTGAACGATTCGTTTTCGCCGATTGAGAACTTCGTGGAAGATCTTCCGAGCCAGCCAACTCGCCCGCAAAATTTGAGCCTCTTGCAGATTCTGGAGAAAATATTTCGCTACCCGTAGAATTCACTGAATTCAAACTACTTCTGGTTTCCTCCCCAGACAATTTCGATTCTGCAAATTCCGACGGATGGTTCACAGTTGTGTGAAATATTAAGCTCCGCCTTTGAGTGGACATGGAGTTTTGATTAGGGGGAAGCGGAGCTTTGCGTTTTTTTCTCGACTTATTATCGAGCTCTGTTGACGGTGAGTTATTTTTAGAAAAGGCAGAATTGTTATCTGACACGGCAGCCGTCTCATCCGCCTGAACGTTGATGGTTGGAACTTGTGTATTAGAATCAAAACTCCTTGAGCCATCTGTTTCGTATTCCTCGTCTTCTTCGCTGTTTGTATCCTCACAGGAAGGACTCTTGTGGGGAACCACCATGTAAGTGTTGCCCACATTCAGCAGCGTGGGCGCAGACTCATATCGTCCAAAGAAAGCCATTTGCAACGAAGGGCAGTTTTGTAATTCAAACGTTCTATTCAATAATTAATGTTGGCCTTTGCGGAGTAACGTCACATGTTTGGCGGTAATTGTCAGCAGCACCGTGGTACATAAGATTGTGTGAACAGTGCTACCACCATATATTATTTGTGTACATGTCTTCAGTGTTGAGCGCGAGAACCACATTAATTCTAATGATGTACGATGAAAGCTTGGAGCATAGGTGAACTGTCTCCAGCCCTTTTTCTTCTTTTTACATGATTTGATGTACTTCATTTTTAAAAGTCTTCATATAGTCCAACATGCAAAGAGAAATTTTCAAAAGCTTTAAAAATCAACAAACTAACTTACATGTACATTTTTTAATAACAATGACAAAAAAATATAATTTTAAATTATACACCATATCATAAATACTTTCCAATATAAAATTAAAATTTAAAAGTTAATTAAATTTACTCAAGCTACTTTAAAAATGGTCATCGTTTTCATTAACATAATATATTTTCAATAACACAAACATTAAAGTTAATCCTATTAGCAAAAATTAATAGAAAAGGGTTAATACAATGTCATGTATTTGGATTTTTTTCCTTAGCTGCACATCCTATAAATTATAAGCTAACTCAATCTATGTTTTTAACAGATATCCAGTCATGAAAACCCCATAGTAAAGAGTAAAATAGTGACAAAACATGTGACATGAATTGAGGGTATGGATACAACTACTTTTTAAAAAAAGTAATGGGGGTGAGACTTCAATCAGGCTTTTAAATAGGTAAATGTATAACATAAAAACAGGGTATTAGTAGGCCTGACAGGACGTAACACAACAGCGAACGTTTTGGCAAAGAGCCTTCATCAACGGACAAATATTACACAAATGAAACAAATATAACGAAATATTAAAAACACTTAGCTGCGGTAAAATCCAAGTAGTCCAGTAGAGATGGACTACTGGACTACTTGGATTTCACCGCAGCTAAGTGTTTTTATTATGTCGTTATATTTGTTTCATTTGTGTACTATTTGTCCGTTGAGGAATGCTCTTTGCCGAAACGTTCGCTGTTGTGTCAGGCCTACTAATACCTTGTTTCTATATTATACATTTACCTACTTTTTAAAAAAAAACGTTTATTGTTTTAAACTTGGAGGGACCCATTGGTTTCACCCACAATACTATTCAATCTACTCTATTGTGTCATCTGAACTTTAACAACAAATCACTACTTTAATTAGTGTGGCAGTCCTCTTATTTCAAGAGGCTATATCATTTCATTTCGTCGTCTGTTATTATGATGATTAAAGGAAACAACGTTGTCCTCTTTGTTCTATAACATCTATACTATAAGGGTCCATGTGTTTAACATTAATTTTCATATTTCGTGACAGTAAGTGTTACCAGGCCATAATGGCTCACAGTAATCAATGTCAATTGATAGTACACTAGCGTCCAAACAAAATGGAAATCGAAGTTTCGCACAAGTTTTTAAATTTTTTTTAAAAAAAGTTTTAGTGTCTAACATTTTGGCTTTTGGGGTCGATGGCCAACAAGTCAGGTGCAACTATTTAATAGTACGATACAACTTTTAGGAATGTACTTTGCGGCGTAGAAAGGACTTGGCTTAGGGAGCGTTCCACCATCCCCATCCCTTTATTTTTCCAGGTAAATTTTTATAAAATGTTGGAATGTTTCGTAGGAAATTTAGGAAACTACTCTAACTTTGTGGAAGGGGATGGGCAAAACGTTTGCTTTGTTTCCATCTTTCAACACCGACTTTAACGCGACAATCTTACGATGCTGGAATTAATTATGAATTTTAAATAGATAAATTTCAACATTTTTCTTGGTGATACGTGAAAAAATTATTTAAAAACATCAACAAAAATATATATATATTAAATTCCTATGTAAATTCCGTTGTTTTTTTTTCACTGGCCCGAATCACAAGAAAGCACTCAGTTCTTCCTTCAAAAGACAAATCACCAGCTATTATTTTCTTGAGATGATAATCTCAACAAAGCAATCGTTTTCTAAAAACTGATTTACATCATGTCATCACATGTATTTTGTTGTGACTGCTAAATATTTTCTTAAACATTAGTTGTTGTTTTTTTGCTTTATAAAAAAAAGGTTAAAATCGATCGAAATTAGCGTTTATAAAATGTGTTTAATAACTCACAGATAAAACAGGTATTGAGTTCGTTTGAAACATAACCTCCGCAGGCGACTCTTCTGGTGTAGATAATCCTCGGCTATAAAGAAGTTTCTTTAATTCACCCAAATTTACACAAGAAGTTAATCCGCCGAGGAGTGTGAACATGGTCCGGTCAATGGCTACACTCCTACACTCTACACTCCTACACTCTACGGTGAAGTGGCGACAATCAAGTGCTCATTATTGACTTTATTCCCCAAAGCAATCAATACACGAGGTTAAATGTATACGTTTAAAAAAGAAAACCTCTGCTAACTCCAATAGCCATTCTCCGACACACGCGAATATGTAAAGTGCTCGACACTATCTTTCTCCGACGGGGTCTAGTCTAGTACGGGTGAATGCGCCAACAACCCGTATGGCTATGTGTCACTGAGATCCTCCCCACCAACCCCACACACACACACCTAAACGCTATCCCTAACTATTTTTGCCAGCCAGACTTGTTGCAGACATATAGCACAGGTGAATGAATGTGTACCAAACTGTTAGTGTTAATATATAAGTCAAAGCTAGAGCTGACACATTAACTAAGTCTAAGTCATTGTGATCATTGTGTTTTATTTTTTTTTAAATAACATTTACCAAAAATAAAAACTAATACGAAGGTCTAATGAAAATAAGTGGAAAAGTTATTTATAAATCGAATTGGGTCAGTAAAGGAAGATAAGCTTTTAATAACTGTTTATACTCAGTGGGGTTCGTATAAATAGTTAAGTATAGGCTAATAAAGAAGATAAATAGCATGAAATAAATGTCTAGCTCACCATCGTGAGCCTGCGGAGTTGTTGGTCGCGCTGGGTGACAACGCCAATAAAGGTTGTGACAGTGACATATGGGCTCACCTGGTTCGATGATTTAAGACTAACGGCAAATATCACAAAGATATTCTAGTATCGGTCTGTTTCGATTACAATCGAAATCTCACCGACAATCAACGCCTTCAGGACATATTACCTAATCGGCCTGCTGAAAATTTTTCATCGTATTTAGGAAATGAAATTAAACTAAATTGAAATAACAACTTTTATCGATTTTTTACAATTTAGTTTTTTTTTCAAAGTCGACTCATGTTTTCCAACACTTCTGTGACGTCATTATCATCGCAATGAAATGATGATTACATAATCAAATCTTTCTTGATTTGTAAATAAAAACAACCCGTAAAAAACCAAGTTTTTGACTATAAATCCTTTACGTATGAGACGTAACTAAAAGAATGTTCATTATAACACGCAGCGCAAGACCATCCAAAAATACAAAATTGCAGTTGTGTCGTAAAACGTGTTTAATATAATGCGCACCGATCAGGAATAGGTTTATAAAAAGTGTTGTAAGTTAAATACGCACCTTATTGCGCGACAGAAAGGTTGTTCAATATAATACGCACCGCGACGCTCTATCTCAAAAAATAGCATGATACATAGGAATAAATAAAATAATCTAAAAAATCAATAATTTAATTACGGTACATGCGATCGATCTGAAATTTTGATACATTGTTTTTATCATCGGTACGAAACTGCCTGCAAAATTTCAGCTCGCTATCTTGCGAGCAAGTGGGTTAAAAATCGATCAAAAGTTTTGGCGACAAGCAAGCAAGCAAGCAAGGTCGGTCGGTCGGCCGCAGACACCACGAGTTAATATAAAGGATTTTAAAAAAAAGGGAATCGTTTTATTTGATGTAAAATCACTTCGGGGTAGAAGGGCGGTGTTCAGGTTCTAAATCGTATAAGATCCTCCATGCGCCATTGCATGGAAATTGCCGTCCGGTCCTCTTTTTATCTTACTCATTAACTGGTGATTGTATCTTGAGAAAACCTCGTCAACTCTGTCAATCGGCTGCTTCTCTTTTGGAACTTACCTCAGTGTCAGTAGTGTGATCCACTTAGTTACTCTCCCTTCCCGAATTTCCCCAAGTCTTTCGATTTATATGTACCCAGTTTTTCAACGCCATATGCTGTTTAATCACTTCTACACGACACGCTCGGGGATAGAATCCTATATATCAAATGGCAGGACTAAGTTCTGGTGAGACTTAAGTACTCTTATCTTGTCTTATCTTATCTGTTACAGACGCTCCTTCTATACAGAAGATTATTGCGTCCTACATGGTTTATGTTTAGTCCTGCATTTTCATTAGAGATTTAAATGTTGATAAAGTGTTGGTCTTCCTGGTTTCTTCAGGCAACCCATGCCACGCCCGAATTCCGGACGGGAAGAACGAAAATGTGTGTGTGCAGGCTTTCGAGCTTATGTAAAGATTCCATAACCGGGGCCCCTAAGCTGGCTGGGGCCCTAGGCCAGGGCCTTGTAGGCCTAGGCATAAATCCGGCCCTGCTTGCGGGGGTATATCGCGCTCGTGCCAGACCAAGGCCCCCGAACAAAGCTCTTTTGTAGCGAACACGGACAGCCGACCGATGGGAAAAATGATATGCTCTTAGACTGAGAGCGTCTCTCGGTGTTGCCATCTTATGGGTGTTCTGGGAAATAAGCCAGAATTAGTGACACACCACCAATGTGACTAAGACATCTCCACTAGTTTATGGAGAAAAAAAAATGTGTTGATGCTTCATAAACTTGATATACCGAATCTAAGTCTAAGGCTTCTGCTTCAATATCCACCAATATATATATAAATAATAAAAAAATATATACAATAATAAAAACATGCTTTTAAAGAAGTTGGTCCCATTAAAGATTTTCAAATGTTTAATTGCCAAAAAAAGATGATGAAATAGTGGTTGATTGTATTTTCCATCCACTCCTCAACAGACGTAATTAAGATATACTTTTTTAAATTTTGAAACTAATTATGGTTCTTCCATTGAAGACTCTTTTGAAAGTGCGATAAATATTTCTTTTAAAAAAATAAATAAATAGGATAGCTTCTCTAAATTTTGCATTCTGTCAACTGAGCGGTTGAGTCAAGTGTGTCATCAAAAATGCAATAAATATGATTTGATGCGAGTAGATAGAAAGTGTATAAAATAAAACAACCCCGTAAAAACAAAGTTTTTGACTATAAATCCCTTATATATGAGACATAACTAAAAGTATTGATTATATTCAAACGCGACAAACATTTACAGAGTGAAACCGAAATTATCTCCCCTGGCTTTAAAACTTGGGGAAGGGGGAGGGGGTTTGGACATGGACGGGTGGCTTCAACGCGTTAACTCAACTCCAGGTGGTTTACCTGGTTAAAACACGAGATGTGTTCACCGGTGGCTGGCGTGAAGTCAAGGGACACGTAAAATGTAAACAATAGCGACCGCTACATATAGTTTATATAGATAAACTAAAAATGCATTAATTTAATTACGGTACGTTCGATCGATCTGAAATTTTGATACGATGCATTGTAAGGTGACACGGGACCGTGTGCCAAATTTCAGCTCGATGGCTTCACGGGACGTGGGTCATTTTTGACTTGTTTGTTTTTCCGCCCGCCAAAGACAGAGAGACAGAGATCACGACAGAGAGACAGAGACGGCGGTAAAGTTAATATAAGGGATTTAAAAAAAGTAAAAACCAACAAAATTAGTGATCTTACTGGTGATTCAATTACTTTTTAAAAGGCTTTATGAATTATCATCCCTCTCCCAACTGAAGTTTAAATTATTTAAACAACAATTACATTTCATGTAATAAATCATCTTTGAACTTTAAATGTACATGTATATGGTGATTAAGGGGAGATAAAAACCGTTTGTGAAAATTATTTTCGCATTTTTTTATTGCATTTTTTTCTCTCCCACTTTTTCTTTAAAAAAAATTTTAAGATAATTTTTATTTGAAATTTAAGATTTATGTTTTCAAAAGGTAAGAAGTAAAAATATAAATTATGTTTTTCATGCTTAACTTTTTTGAATTGGGGATCAACTATACTAAATTATTTTCTTTCGCAGTCTGGAGTGTTCTTGTTTATTGGAGGCTAATTAATGATGTGCTATGGTATATTGTTATGCCCTGTGAGGTAAGCTTAACTGAGGGTGTTTAGTTGTGATAAACTGTAAAGATTCCAGATAGGTTAACGCAGCTTCAGTGTCATTTGTTTCTGCTCATAAAAAGAGATCCTTCACATGAGTTGCAATGTACATTACAAAATCGGACATAGTATTTAATATTCTGTACAACACTACAATCTAAAGCGGATCCAGCTGTGTATACATTTTGGGGTGTGTACCTGACAGGTTGTTTTCTATTAGGTCTAATATCTAATATGATGTGAGCTGTTTGGAAAATTTCGTTGAGACAAATTTATATTTCCCCACACTTCTGTCTTTTGTTAAGTGGTAGATCCTTCTTCAATGTAAAACAAAATTGCACCTGTATTATTGATTTATGCATAATTGTATGGATTAGTCACAATTTTTAAAAACTATTTGTCTCTTTAAATCATGCTTGTGTATGCTCTGAATATTTCAACTTTTTAGAACTGCTAACCAAATTTATAAAACTGGTGTAGATTGATCTTGAAAATGTCCCAAGAAATACTGCCCCGTTTGTTAGTTTCAACCCGCTTGTTATTTTCAAGATGGTTGTACCTAGTTTTGTCCCTCAAACTCGAACTAAAATATACTATATAAATATATCAATAAATTCATTGTTTCTAATATCTATTTAATAATGTTTGTGCATTTATAAAGCTCATAGAAATAACCAACAAAAGTTTTTTTTAATTGTTAAAATTAATTATAAACCTTGAAAATTTTTTAAGAAAGGAGCATATTAATGTCTGCCACACTTGTAACAAAACATGTAGTGCTGCCAAATTGTTATACATATTGAATTTGTTTTACAATAATGAGGTGAAACAGACTGCTGCTTTTGTTATCTTTGGTTCAATATATTGGCTGCCTCGGCATTACAGAAGCTTTATTATAATATGTGCTGACTAACACACAGAAGATCAACAACCTGTCTTTCCGGCCTCTATTTTGAACTGAATAGAATAGTACAATCTGAATACAAATCTAGAATTACAGGGAATAAAAATAAATAATTTGAAATAATATGCAATGCTGAGACTCTGAAAATCAATTAATTATGTCAAAAACAAAATATATATGCTTTTAAATAAAACAATAAACTATGGAAACACAAAACTAAGTTTCAGATTTTATTTGAAAAAAAAATCATTTTAAATCCATTTCTAATACTTTTCTTTTCCCAAAATAATCTTCTTTCCGCAGTGGTTTTATTATGTGTCCGAGTTTAGTCACGACTTCAGGTTTTGTTAGCAGTTTTGTGGCTGTCTCTGGGACTAGACCACGTGACACTGGTTGACGCAGTGATGCTTCATACTGGCGCACTGAAGTGAACGGAAATGGAACAGCTTTTGGCTGAAATTGTAAGAAATGGGTGAATATTTATTAAAGATTTAAGAGCCATTCAATGGTATGAAATTAATCAGGTTAAATAATTTATCAAAACATGTCATTATATGCTTTACGTATTTTTTTGAGTAGAAAGTCAATTTGCAAAATATTTGAATATAATTTCTGAAATTGAATAGTACAGTGAAAGCATATAAGTTTTAATGTTACATGCTTCTTTATGTACCACAGACCATTCTTTCATGTTGTACACATTTAAAACTAGCAATCATGTGTACACACTGACATAATAAATGAAGTCTAAATTTGATCCAACACAAATGAAGTCTAAATTTGATCCAACACTACTATTATTACATACTACTGAATGTATGTCGCTCAGTCAAAGTAATGCTTGTCAATTTTATTACTGGAATTTAAATTTTTTAGGGGAAACCCTGCCATAATAAAAAGTTTCACTCAGAGTTTTTGACTTACAAGTAACTTTTTCATAGCTTCATCTCTGTTAGGATTAATCCAGACAAATGGTGCTTTAACTGGTTGACTTTTCTGTTGTCGACGTGGAGCTCTTCTACTAAAATAAGTATAATAAAAATAAGAAATAGATGTACGTAATCTAAAATAAGATAAGCCTATGTTAAAGAAACAAGCATAGGGCATCAGAATATTTCCAATGGGCATGTTAATGTTATGGTTGCACATTTACTCAAACACCTGTCTGAAAATCAATTTAACTCTTATAATATGCCAAGCAACCTCATTTAAATAAATTATGCCTAATTTTACATCTTTTAAAAAAACAAAACAAAAAAACAGTTGCGTTTCTTTACAAAGAATTAAAATATCATTTTTTTTTAAACGATGCTGGATGGTTAAAAAAAGTTTTCAAAGTTCTTGATAAGTTGATAATTATGCTTAATTAGTGTCAAACAGACGTGTAGAATTTTAAAGTTAGAATTAATATGTCAAACCTCTTCTGCCTGTTGACAGCTTTCCTGTAGTCTGGACCAGCCCAAGATCCCCAGCCCGGCAGTTTGCTGTCTACCTCAAGTTTCTTTCTTCCCTCCATCTCAGCCTTTTCCTTTGTAAACTCTTCAATAACATCCTCATCCTGGAACAACTCTTCCATTGTGAATGTGTCTTTAGAGTCATCTGCCTTTGAATCATGTGACTCAAGGACAGACTCTGGGACTTTCTTCTCCGGGACTGGTTTCTCCGGAACTGGGTTTTCTTGACCAGATATCAGTGAATTCTTTTTATCAGTATTTTTAGATTTTACCGGTTTCTTATGTTTTAACTTTGATTTTTTCAAGGGAGGTGAGTCTATACTAACATTGCTACTAATTTCAGCACCCCCACTTGGGTCTTCACCATTGCTTTCTTCAAAACTCCTTTTAGGTAAAGGCTCTGAAATAATGGATTGTATTTTCTTTTCTTTTTTCTCTTCTTTGGCTTCATCAACAGTACTGACTTCTATTTCTTCTGAACCATCAGGCGGTGTGGTGGTTTCATCCATCAGTGGCACTGCTGTGACCTTCTCAGTGGAATCAGAAGTTGTGTTTAGTGTCTTACTGCCTGTTTTTGATCCTTGTAGCCAGGCACTTGCCTTGTCATTTAATTTTTTTTTATAATTTCCATCGTTACTTATAACTTTCTGACTAGCGGCAACTGTAACATTGGATATCAACTTATCAACCTCTGTATTTATATTTCTATTATTATCCTCCTCATCATCATCATCATCGTCACTTATGTTCTCATCTTTCTTGGTAAGCTCCCTACTCTTTTTAAACATTTCTTGGACAGCTTCTCTGGTCTGAAAATTTTGGAGGCAAAAAATGATCCTGTGATATTTCTTTAAACAGATTAAATGTAATAATTATGTTACAGTTACAGGCTAAAATGAAATAGATTAATACAAGTTTCTTTACAGATGAAACAGACATGACTTATTTTAAATTTCGGTAATTAGTGAATAATGAATATGCATTGATAGTTAAAGTTTAAGAATCAGAACAAAATATTAGAGAATCAAATCACTTAACGTTATGGAAAAAATGTAATTGGTTAAGATTTTTAAATAAAAAAAGAGTCAGCATGGGATGAATTAGTCACTACATTTGCCATATTTTTTTTTAAATTTAAAAATAATATTAGAACCAGATTTTTTAAAATAGTAGTATTTGAAGTATTGAAGTATTAAAGCTTTTAAAATGAACAACCAGTAGTGGAACTGTGCTAGTCACCATCCCAACCTTTGCTTAATTTTATAGTCAGCACCTCACCTTATCATCAAATTTGCTATAGGCTTTGTGGAGTCGTGAAAACTTTCCTCCACCTCTGTGTTTGAGTGTCAGACGTTCCTTTAAAGAAAAAAACAACACATTTTATATCAATTTTCAAAATAAAACAACAAACATTCAGACCATACAGTTAATAATTTCTTTTTAGCCCAGCACTCTACAGCCATTTTTGGGTAACTTCTTTAATATGTGGGTTACACAAAAAAGATTCAATTTTTAGGCTTGTAATGTTTCTTTTAGTTTTAAGTGATAATCCAGTTTTCCTTTGAATCATATCCAACACACTTTATTTTATAAATATTTACACTTCCCATACACTGATTTATTGACAAGAAGATTGTGGGTTAAATTTCAGAAATCCACACTCAATGGAAAATTTTAATTAAAAAATCAATCAAAAGGGCATAGTTGTTGAGAAATTAATGTGGGGGAAAAGAGGAAAGGACTTTGATATGAAGAAATAAGACGGGGGCTCTTCATTAAATTTTTGTGAGGGTGACGGCCAAAAATAAAAATGATTATTATTTATGTAACTGTCAAAAAATGTGTATACAGTCGAACCCACTTACCTCGAGCTCGGTTAGCTCGACCACCCCACTAACTTGACGTTTTTTATTGGAACCGCCAAATTCTCTCTTTGTCTTAGCATTTTCTCATCGGCTAATTCGATTTTTCTAAGTCGCCGAAACCTAATACCTCGAGCACAAAAGAGGGCCAAATTTGCAACTTAACGTTGGTTAGCTCGATCCTCGTCGGTTCGCTTAGCAATGCATTTTTAGTTCAAAACAGTGTTGACATCTCGCTTTCTTCGAGACTTCCGGCTATTGTGTGATTCTACGAGATTTCAATAAAAATTACCGGATGTTATTATCTTCTTTCACTTTGGATCCATGTGTGAATTAGATGTATTCACCCGAGGTGCCCGTAAATTGGCGTTAGCGGTCTTTAATCCGTCATTATTTCGCAGTGCATGTTATATTATTAAACTTAATTCATTTTCTGATGCATTAATCATTTTATTTTTTAAGATAAACGAATATCTTTAGAAATGAAAATAAAGGTTTGTATCGAGAATCGACGGTGGTTTTTATATAATTAAATAAAAAATTATTATTCTTTTAAAAGTTTGTTGTTGCTTTGTTACCAGTAAGATAGGTGACTGTGACACTAACACGCGCGTGACGATGAAATCAAATCATTTTCTTAATATTCCAATACATGTATATAATATTATTAATATAAACGTCATCACTTTTGTAGGTTGAATTCTGATAAGGAATGATTTTTAAAAAAATTAGCTTAGACTTAGTTGCCGGCCGAGGTCTAACACACAGCCCACAGCGTGCTGACCGTGCTGTGATCAACGGTCAAGGCCGCAATAGTTTTATTTATAGTACAAGTTTGATTGACTGAGGAAATTCGAGAGCGTTATGATAGTAACAGATATCATGCACGTCAAAAGCATTAAACTTAAAATTACCATATTGATATGTTTATTTTTATTTATTCGCTGATTGCAAACGCTAGCGGCTGTGACACGCGCCATGGGACGAGTGACGAGGCGAGGCGAAAACTTTGACCTTTTAACGCATGCGCAGACAATTATAAACTGGTAACTTTTTTTTTATTAAATGGAATCGAAACATGACAGAGACTGAGACGTAATCAAAGTCCTTTACTTCGTCATAAAAATATATATATATATATATAAAAATTCCAGATTAGTCATAACTTTTCCCGACTTTCAAGGCCGAGAAATTTTTTTTAAGAATTCCCGACTTCTTCCCGTTTTCCTGAGTGGGAACCATGGTTATATTTAAATTTTAAACAGTCCATAAAAACGAACGGTCATTACAACCTTAGGAAAGTGAAGAAATATTAGGGTTCTGATACGATTCCGATTAATCGTCCCATCACTAATTAACGCTAACTAATTAATCATGTACATAAAGAAATTTCAAGCACATGTTAATATTTTGCCGCCATATTGGTTTTCGTTTTAACTCGATCATCGGTTATCTTGACGCCATTTTTCATACCCCAACGCCGTCGACTTAACCGGTTTCGACTGTACTTTATAAACAATATCAAACTTTGCAGATGCAATTTAAAATATTGAGTCTAATATTTATTATGATACTGCACACAAAAACACCTTCCAAAGGTTTTACTCTTAGGGCTCTAGGTTTGCATGTGTCTGTACTGTACTAAAGAGTACATTTTCTCATCAGGAAAATACACATAATGAGGCAAAAGAACAAGACCTTACAACACACTCAGCATGAAATGAAACACTTATTTATAAAATTTAATGGCATAAACTGACATGGACACCAAGAAAACAACAATTATCAGTAATTTAATGCAGTATTGTTTTTTTTAGTTTTTAAAAAAAAATTGAACTTGTGCTGTAAACTATTTTCTAAAATTGTGCACAAATTTAAACTATGTCAATACAAACTATGCTACTGTCTACTTGCATTCTAAAAATTAATTAAACCAACCCTAGGCAGTACTTACCTCCATCCTATCTTGATGCACTTTTGCCAACTTCTCAAGCAAAGCATTAGGATCATTTTTTTGAAGATATTCCAATTGCTTTTTCTCTGCCGATACTTTTTCAGCTTTAAGTAGCTTGCGATATCTGTTAAAAATTTTTTTAATCAATATTAAAAAATCAAACTTTATGACTAATTTATGCAAAATTTTTTTTTAATGGTTCATTTATAGAACCATTATTAGTTTTATATAACCATCTAGATCAGTATTCCCCAACCTTTTTGGGTGGCGACCCCTTTTTATATAAGCCATGTGACCCGCGACACCCATGAAATTTAAATAAGTCATTTTCAATAACGTTTTTACAAAATAGACCAAATTTACATTATAGTGAATATTTTTTTTAGTCGACAGTTGGTGACCCCCAGAAAACCCTTCGCGATCCACTGGTTGGGAACAGCTGATCTAGAAGATCATTTATTTTTTAAAAAAAATTTCTTATCTTATCTGTTACAGACGCTCCTTATATACAGAAGATTATTGAGTACATGCTTTAGTTTTTCTCCCCAAAAATCATTTCAAAATAGCACATGATATCATTATTTTATAAAGATGTATGAGTTGGTGTGGAGCCATACTTTTGGATTCACCCTAGTAAAAATTTATCAACATATACCACTTCAAGATTAATTTCATTTATGTTGTCAGCAATATCATAAACTGGGCAATTTTTTAAAATGTGAAAATGATAATATTTTATATACTAATAGAATATAATTCATTATAATAAGATTTTAAATTTAGTCAAAATGCAAGAATTTGTCCTGAAGGAAAAATAAAGGGCTGCTATGGGCCACCAAATCTCCTAGACTGATAATAATGCAGCAATTATTTCTTCACATAAATCATTATTTAAAGGAGTTTTAGTTTTAGAAACATGTAGCAGCCTAAAGCATTTTCATAATTGACACCAAGATACTAGGTGTAAACAACATTTAAATATTTTTTGTAAAAAAAAATTATTGAGCAATGCCATAGAGTAGTAGGTTTAAGGACATCCATATCTAAAGATATCTAAACAACCACTTAACACTTACCGTTTGCTTTTTATTTTCTTTTGACGTTTAGCTTTTTGTTCCATCCTTGAAAGCAACTCATGATGCTTCAATAGCTCATTTCTCCTGGCTCTAGCCTTAAATGAACAAAGATCCACAATATAAACTGGTGTGCTGTCTAAAGGGGGAACTTGATTTTATGGTCATGTAAAACCTTTAATCATTACAAAATAATCATGGAATGCTGGTTAAAATAAAAAGGAATACACATATTTATATCAATCAGTACATGTTACAAGGTTTCATAAGTAAGTTTTTAGAAAGTAAAAGTTATTATTTATTTTTTAAAAAAAAACAACAGTTGTTGGATTATTAAAACAATAAATGCAACCACTTAAAATTTTTCTATAAATAGTAGAAGCAAAGAACATGGTTTCAGTAAATAAGTCATAAGGAAAGGAAGATATTTTATATTTTTTCCATGATATTTATGCCTTTTTGGTTTGATGTAATTCAACATGATCTATGCTTTTAATTCACAATTGCTATTTAAATACTGCATGCTTTGACAGTGAATTTTTAAAAATTCTTCGGCATATAACACACCAAAATTACATTTCTGAGGATTGCCGTCTCATTTTTGTAACAATATTTTGAGGAGGCTCCTCCTAGATTCAGTTTTGCCCCATTGGGTAATAAGAAGTTCAATTTTAGAAATTCTCGCACTAAAGGAATTCCTATGAAATGTGACCTGTAATTAAAGTCTCCTAAAAATAGTACACACACACACAAAAAATAAATAAAAAATAATAATTTTTTTTTAAAAATCAGATCTTTCACAACACTTGAATTGATACTCCAGTGTTACTGGACAGACCTTTAGCAGTCAAAAAATGTTTTTGAATGACAAAGAATTCAAAATTTTATCCCATGCCATATATTCCAAGCTAGTAGGCAATGTAGATTTCTTCTGCTGAAAACTATTAAACAGTTTTTTAAAAATCCTTCACTTCATACATGGTTCGGCATTTGAAAACATTCTCAAACTGAAACATTCCATAACTACCAACAAAATAAGAAGTGGTGGAAAGGGGGCAGAGAAATTCATGGATATGTGATACTGTCATGTCTCCCCAGCCCTTAAACATACAGCAATCCTAGCAATCTTTGGTCATGTCACATGTGACAACAGGTTGTCATTTATCTCCCCAGTCCTTAAACATACAGCAATCCTAGCAATCTTTGGTCATGTCACATGTGACAACAGGTTGTCCTTTTTCTCCCCAGCCCTTAAACATACAGCAATCCTAGCAATCTTTGGTCATGTCACATGTGACAACAGGTTGTCATTTATCTCCCCAGCCCTTAAACATACAGCAATTCTAGCAATCTTTGGTCATGTCACATGTGACAACAGGTTGTCATTTATCTCATCAAGCTATGGATATGATTGCCTTTATAAATAACATAAATTAAGATGGACCAAAGAGGTTTTGCCATTGCAGTTGAGAGCATACATTTACCTCTTTTATGGACATGGCTTTCAAAGCTCGTGTTTCTGCTTCGGTTAGTTCTTGTTGTGGCTTCAAAATATCTTGACTTTTGCCCAATGCAGCAAATATTTCCTGTTCCAAAGGTGTCCTTGGCTGAGGGGGTTTTAAGCAAACAATATATATAATTTATATACACACACATAAACACACAAGACCAACAATCTTAGACATACAGATGCTTTTTATATAGGTGTTCGTTCTTAATAGCTTTGCATGGCAGGGGTCAGCTGGTGTTAAAGTTAGTGTTGGTAAGAGGTCAAAGCATTATTTTTAACATGGTCTGTTTTATGTAAACAATTCCTGAGCTGGATTTATCCGACATGCCCTTTATGTATAAAAAAGGGGGAGGGGGGTAAAAACAAACTAATTACAAGTATATTGATTTTAAAAAATTTTAAAAAAGGATTTGTAAATTCCTTGGTAAAATAACCCTTTTACACATCAATTGGATTTATTTTTATTTGAGTATAAGGTTTCGACAATTTTAGGAAAAATATCTGAACAAAGTTATAGCCAATGTTCCCTTTACGGTTTGTTGGTCCATGTGCTAAGTTGCACAGACATTTTTTATGCACAATTTTACACCCCACAAACACAGATACTTTATTATCCTTATCAAAACTAGCAGTGCGGCATCGGTCAGACATCTGCACAGCAGCTCAGCGTAAAGGGAACATTGATTATAGCAGTAAGAATTTAAACTATAATTTAATTTACAAAATTATAATGTGACTGGCTTTAATTAGGTTTCAACATATACCAGTAACAAAACCCAAAGTCATAAAATAACTCAATGAGCTGAAGCAATATCCATCATTAAATCAATTTTTTTTAAACCCCTGTAGATGATGTGTTGAAAGTTAGAGATAAAAATAACTGACCTCTTGCATTGGAAAAATTACAAAAAAATGGTTAAATTCCATCAAGCCTATTTTATAAACTTTCTTTGGAAGCTACATAATGTAGGGATTGAGGGAAAGCTTTGCAAATGATTTTGGTTCTTTCTAACTGATTGTGCATTTCAACAACAAACAAAAGATTAAAATATGCCATCTCATAAAAAATGTGTCCTGGAGGAAATTCTTCCATGAGGTTTGTTAACTGAGTAGTAATTTTAGCCAAATATTTATTAATGATAGGAGAGGAAGGCACTCTACATATGATCTTGCAATGTGGCTAGTTTCCAACATACAGGTATCTTAACAAAGGCTTGAGTAGGCTTAGTGCGCACTGACTGTGAAAAGCGGAAACTGAACATAAGCAACAACTAGAAAGTTTACGCAAAAAGCCAAAAGGTAGACTAATAGAACATTACAGTATCGACATACTCCAAATAGAAGACAACCCAACCTATGTAGGTGCCAAATCAGAAAGGCATCTCAACTTTAAAATAATAATAATAATAATAATAAATTGATAATTTATATAGCGCTGTATCCCAGCAAGGAACCGGGCTCACAGCGCTTTACAATAATTTACATGGAGATCATAACATACATATAATAATTAAATAACCATTCATACCATAATAACAACATAAAGGACAGTACATTACACATAAGCTACGTCAATCATTAAAAGAAATGTTGTTTCATTAACTTTGTAAATACATTTTGAAAAGATGCGCCTTAAGTGCAGTCTTGAAGGTTTTAGTACTTGGAATACTAGGATGTGGAATGGTAGAGAGTTCCATTGTTTGGCTGCACAAAAAGAGAATGACCTTTCGCCAAAAGTTTTAGTTCGTGTCTTAGGAACACAGAGAATACGTATGTCTGCAGAAGAGGGTAGCTGACGACTGGGTGAGTAGACCGACAGGAGTCTACTTTGAAAGAAAAGACGGCTAAACCTTATCAAGGGGCTGGTCAATAACTCATGGGATTGTGACAAGAACATACAGCACCGGTTGCACATAGGATATGTTTGAGGAATAACACAGGCTGCAGCAATGCTGAACGAAAATATCAAGATTAAAAGTTTCAGGTAAGCTATCACGCCAAACAAACACCTTAGCTTTCCTAGACATTTATCAACTACACTCAAATCTTTTCTGTGGAAGTATATCTATTTATCATGATATGAAAACTAACAAAATATCACATCAGTATCGGTATTGGATCTGCTTATGAGGTTTCAGGGCAATATGTATTTTAAAAATATTTTAAAGCATCTTTACTTACAACAAAGGCCTGAGGTTGGACAGCTTGAAACATCTTGATTCCATGTTGTCTTTTTGTGTACACTATTTGCTCAGCCTAAAAATATTTTAAAGTTATGAGTAAATATCATACGAATTTTGAGTAATGACAAAAGTTCTTTTATTTACCATAACTTATAAACAAACCATCACACTTGGCTTGACTTTCTGTAAAAAGTCTTGATAAATAATGAAAATTACAGTTAGTATTAAGTCTTACAGATCTTATTTCTTTTACAACAGGCTCCCATTTGTTCATGTCAGTGACCAAAGCTTCTCTTGTTATTCGGCGCTTTGCCTGAAAAATCAAAACGCATATGTAGAGAGTTTAATACACACCACTTTATCTACGGAACATTTTTAAAAGCATTACATTTCATGAGCCTCTTTAACCCTATTTACTTTAAAGTATTTTCATTAAAATGATAATCCAGGAATCCTACATTGTACCTACAAGCATACACAGAGATGGAAAACTGCCACATGGATCTGTTGGCCCATGTGAGCCAGCAGCCAATTTAAAAAAAAGTCCTAGAATTTATTTCAAAGCCAACATGTTTGGGGTTGAACTGAGGCTGACATTTTTTGGTGCTGCCCCTTGATGTTTCATGACCCACCCCTGACTCATCTGAGGTTAAATAAAGGCTGAGAGTGTCATACCTTTTCTAATTCCAGTGAACTTAGTGGTTTTTTGAGTTGAGAGGAAGCCTTTTTACGTTTCAGCTTCAGGTCATCTGGCTGAATTTTGGCAGTATCTGAAAGTTAATAAAATAGAGCGCTAAAAATACCTTGCACAGACAGAAACTGAGTTGCCAAAAACAGACAGCTATAATACTTATGAGTAGGAAACCAGCCACAATGTAGGACACCATTAAAAGGTGAGATACAGGTTACTAAACTGCCAATAAGATTTTGAAAGATATTCACTACCTTGATTTGCATGCACCACAAGATCCAAGTTGCTTGAGAAATTCGTAGCCCGTCGTAAAGTGACATTGTGCCTGAAAAAGGGTGAACTCAACAAATTAAACACTTATCATGATAATTCATAAATGTTATGATCAAACCATTAATTAAAATTAAATGATCATTACAAATGTTTATTAAAAAATACAAAAATGATTGCTTTTGGCTCAAATATCTGAGACCAACCTGTATTTTGACTCAATTATCATAGATTATATATTCTAAAGCACCGTTGGGCTTAGAAAGGGTAAAAAGTGTATGATTAATAAGCCAAACTAATTTTTTTATTAAATCAATATTATTTTACAGGATGAGCTTAATCAGACCTTCAACCTCACCAAGTACAGTCGGACCTCGCTAAGTCGAAAGCCTCCCTATATCGAATTAATTGTTAGGTCCTGGCAAAATTCCATAAGACTAATGTATTTTAGATCTCCTTAACTCAAGGATTTTGTGGCTTCCAACCTCCCTTAGTAGAATTTTGCTAAGGGTTTTGGGTTATTATTCTGGGGCGACATTTCAGAACATGTGTTCCAAAGAGCCGCGTAAAGGTCTATTTTGAGACCAAAAATGACCTAGACAAGAAAAGGGAGTGGCTAGAAGAAGGGTAACTAATCTGCGTCCCTTTGCTTCATGCTGCGACTCTTTTTAAAAAGAAAAATCTTACCCCCCCCCATCCCACTGTGGAGAGAGTAAAGGGGGGGCTTTTTAAGTGGTGTTGGTATGTTAAACCCAAGTTGACTTCCTTTCATATGAAACATCAGACACCCCCTCTTTCCTGTCAAGCCTTCTCGCCGAGATGGCTGTTCCCCCTCTCAATATCAACATTGTCCTTGATTAATATGTGCCAATTAGGCCATTTTCCCTAACTCGAAAACTCTGTAAGTGGAATTGTTTTTCGGGTCCCTTTGAGTTCCACTTATGGAGGTCCGACTGTATTTAGGCTATCAAGTAGTGTAGACACTGGAGCAAGCATTAATGTAATTGTCAGGGTATGAGAATCACTGCGAATGATTGTTGCGAATGATTGTTGTGAGATTGTTGTGAGCCAGTGTTGGAGTCGGGTCAAGGCGTTGTTTACGGGTATGAACTCCTATCACGGGAATAATGTCTAGTGATGTCTGAGTGAGCTTCTGGTCACACGGGATATTTCAGGGACATGACCAGAGGACACGCCAGGGTCAGTTGAGACCAGTTGGGGGGGTTTATAAGAGAGTAGTCGAGACGAGGGCAGGGGTGGCAGACATCTGGGTAGTTCGCACAGTGTTGTGCGGTCAGACCGGTCAGGATAGACCGGGGAGCTGCAGGGTAGCAGTAAAACAGAGTTGAGTTTAACGTCGCCCAGAAGCGGTCGGGTCGGACCGAGGGCATGCTGGAGCATACAGCCGTTATATATAGATGTATTTTATGTCAAGGCAAGACAGCCAGTTGTACAGTTGTTTATAGTAGAATAAACATTGCATCGTTACACAGACTTGTGTCATCTCTTGTGTATGTTGTGTGTAGCGGAGAGCAAGGTACAATCCACCTAAACATAGAGACTTAACATGGGGGCCCGTCCGAAAGATATACAAATTGGTGACAAAGTGCTCGTGTTGAAACCTAAAAAAGGAAATAAACTCGCTCTGTATTCAGAAGGTCCATTCACCGTCACGAGAAAATTATCGAAATTTAATGTAGAGATTGCGAAGGGACATAAGCGTATAGTTTATCACCTCAACAGATTAACAAAATTTGTCGAAAATAACATGGATAACACAGATGCGAACTTATCGGCAGCAGAGAAAAATGAAAAGACAATTAATGGTGCCAGTGCCACAGTGATAGCCGAAGAAGAAGAGGAAGATGTAAATAGGGAAGACATTAAGCAAATTCCGTTAATCAACGTCAAGGTTAATTCAGGCATTGACATTAATAAGGAACTAACGGAGAAACAGAAAAGACAAGTTGACGATATGGTGCAAGAGTACAAAGAAATCATTTCAGATATCCCAGGGAAAACATCGGCGGGTACGCACAAAATAGAATTATTAGACTCTAAGCCCATTAACGTAAAACCTTATGCAATACCTATACATATGATTCAAAGTCTAAAAGAAGAGATTAGTATGATGTTAGAACTAGGTATAATCGAGGAATCACAGTCACCATATTGCTCTCCCTTAGTTTTAATTAAGAAAAAAGATGGATCGATTCGGACTTGCGTGGATTATAGAAAATTGAACGCAATTACAAAAAAAGTAGCAGAAGTTATACCTAACCAGGATAAACTTCTAGAACACATGAATAAAGCCAAATACTTTACGAAACTAGACTTAACAAAGGGATATTGGCAAATACCTCTTGAGGAGAAAAGCAAAGAATACACAGCTTTTCAAGGCCCAGACGGGGCATATCAATATAACTTTATGCCATTCGGATTGGCAACCGCACCGGCAACGTTCAATAAAATTGTTAAGAAATTATTCAAAGGAGTAAAAGAGGTAGTTACTTATTTTGACGATATCTGTGTATACACAGACGACTGGGAGTCACATATACGAGTTACTCGAGAGGTTTTAGAGATTTTGAAAAAGGCAGGGTTCACCATTAAACCATCTAAGTTAGAAATAGGTAAAGAATCAATCGAATTTCTGGGACATAGAATTGGAGCAGGCATCTTAAAACCGGACATGAACAATATAAACAAAGTGTTGGAAATAGAACGACCCAAAAATAAGAGACAAGTAAGGGGACTAGTTGGCCTAATAGCGTATTACAATAAATTTATACCTAATTTTTCAACGATAACAGCCCCATTGACGGACCTTACAAAGAAAGGTAAACCTAATAATATATGTTGGACTAAGGAATGCCAACAAGCATTGGATACAATCCAAAACTATTTAACAAATAACCCCATTTTGGTTCTGCCCGACATTAAGGAACCCTTTATAGTTCGTACAGATGCGTCAACGAAGGGATTGGGGGCATGTTTGATGCAGAAGAGAGACAATATGCTCCACCCGGTTAAATATATTAGTCGTAAACTGGTTGACAGGGAAACAAGATACTCAACAATAGAGAGGGAATGCTTGGCAATAATATGGGGAATTCAGAAATTATCCTACTATTTAATGGGGGCAAGATTTACGCTCCAGTGTGACCACCAAGCGTTAAAATATTTGAACACGACTAAATTTGAAAATTCAAGAGTTTCCAGGTGGTCTTTGATGTTACAGGAATACGATTTCAACGTGGAATACATTAAAGGTGAAGATAACATTATTGCAGATTTTTTATCTCGGCAATAAGCAGATATGGCAGCTGATTGGTTAGATATTTACATCAAAATTCGGTCGGGTTACGGCGACCAGGGGATACAGGGGGACTAATTTAAGTAGAAATTGAGGTCTGAGTCACCTCGGGCCAGTATTATTATTATATGAACATGATTGTAAAGTTTCATAACGATTATGTACTTAGGTTAGTTAGTACTTACGGATGGTTGTAAATAAATATGAGATGGTTGTATTTTCGTGCTGATGTTTTTTATTATAATTTTTGGCTCCGGGTGACCTCGGGCAAAATTTCATTATAAGGAGATGTAATTATTTATATATATATATATATATTTATGAAATTATGAGATATGATAATGATTTTGTTCATGATTATGTGTATTATGATGAATTATGTTGATTACGACTACTAAATGCACATGATTGTTATATAATTGATTGTAATGGGTTAAATACAATCAGGCTGAAATGTCTATAGTCTGGATAAGTAGTTATCCCTATAACATTATCTCATGCTGGAGGTAATCCTGGAATAAATATCTTAAGGAATTTATATGAGGAACCAGTAGAGTCAGTTGGTAAATAGAAAACAATCTAGCGTAAAAATGGTCAATTGTTGGATACTAATATGTGAGGTGTTATGACCAGTAGTAGGTCGAAGGTTGGTTCTTTGAGAATTAAGATAATGATAACGTACGAGTTGCGGGTTAGTGAAGTCGTATAAAGGTACGACCAAGTGGATTTATGCTCTGTGTTGTATATACTAGTGTTTTTTTTTCATGCCATGTTGTGTATAAAATTATTTTGAAAGATATTATTTCATTATGTATTATATTATTGTAATTGTAATGTGCAGTGATTCCATGCCCTGACTTTGTTGTATTGTGAGATTCTACCGTAGGTAGAATCTAACGGAAGAGGGGGGATATGTCAGGGTATGAGAATCACTGCGAATGATTGTTGCGAATGATTGTTGTGAGATTGTTGTGAGCCAGTGTTGGAGTCGGGTCAAGGCGTTGTTTACGGGTATGAACTCCTATCACGGGAATAATGTCTAGTGATGTCTGAGTGAGCTTCTGGTCACACGGGATATTTCAGGGACATGACCAGAGGACACGCCAGGGTCAGTTGAGACCAGTTGGGGGGGTTTATAAGAGAGTAGTCGAGACGAGGGCAGGGGTGGCAGACATCTGGGTAGTTCGCACAGTGTTGTGCGGTCAGACCGGTCAGGATAGACCGGGGAGCTGCAGGGTAGCAGTAAAACAGAGTTGAGTTTAACGTCGCCCAGAAGCGGTCGGGTCGGACCGAGGGCATGCTGGAGCATACAGCCGTTATATATAGATGTATTTTATGTCAAGGCAAGACAGCCAGTTGTACAGTTGTTTATAGTAGAATAAACATTGCATCGTTACACAGACTTGTGTCATCTCTTGTGTATGTTGTGTGTAGCGGAGAGCAAGGTACAATCCACCTAAACATAGAGACTTAACAGTAATCTACAATAACAACTTCACAATACAATAAACAATAGAAAATTATTAGGACTGCGGAAATTAACGATTAATTTCTTGATTAATCGTTACAATTTTTAACAATTAAATTTTTTTTAAACAATTAATCGATCCACCACTTATAAATGTACTGGAAGTCAAAAAGTAAAATATTTCAGCCCATAAATATAAACTAATTTCTGGACGATAACACGAACATTTTGGTTTTAAACTATTGACTGACGTGAATGTTCAAAATGTTGATAAAGGACAACTTTTGCCTACCATGCAATGTTCCCTCTAAGTCTAAGCTTCGTTGGTCTGTGTGCAAAGTTAACAAAAAAACTCGTGTGCAAAGTTGCACAACGTCCATTTTTTGTGTGCAATATTTTACAAAATTTGCTGCGCAGTGATTCAAAACTCCTGCGTGGCGTCAGTCAAATATCTGCTTAAAGGTTCTAACACTTTGCTTAAATATCACCTGCAAACCAAACATCCACTACAGTATCTGAAACTTCAGCTGAGACAATCTAAAGCTATGTGAGCGATTGTCATATTGACGATAAGACCCGCTCATCACTTGAACCAAAAAATGTCAATACACTATCCTGAATATACATACCATTGATACTATTTGTAAAAATATAGGCTTTAGAACGAGTAGTATATTTTCATAACGAAATCATTATGAACTTTGAATTAATCAATCAATAAATGTTTAATGACTTAATTAAAGCCAGAGACTTTATTGATATTGTTCAATAGATTTTGAGATTTTCTGAAATGATTGTATTGATGTATGCTTTGCTGAGACATGAAAACTATAAATTTAGGATACCAGGTTGAAAACCTACCATTCCCATTAATATTTATTGTCAGTTGCAACTTTTAGCTGTAAACGACATGCGAAGGTGAATGTACAGTTCATGGACGACAATAAAAAGACCCAGACTTAAAACTATTTCAATACCTTTTCTTCCCATCTAAAGCAAACAAAGAGTCAAGAAGTCTTTCATGAGCCTTTTCATCTGTAGCCTCTTCATCAATATTCTAGAGTAAAAAAATATTAATTAAATTAGCCCTAGTGTCTAGTGTGTGGAACAAGCAAGTGAGTGATTAAACAGTTGAGATTTCAACAGCAAATATATAATTTATGCCAAGGGGCTATTCCAATTCAATCTCAGATCTCCAGTTCCTGATACCCCCACTGTTTATTTTCAAGTACAAGTCAGTTCTTCAAATTACTGGCCTAAAATCTTTTGGCTCATTCATTATACTAGACAGAATAGTAAATATTGTAGCATAGTATAGGCATAGGCCTAATAATGAATAGTAAATAGTTAATTAATAATTATATCAATAATAATAATAGTATTTTAGTTTAGTCAGTATATTTACAGTGACAGTAGTATTATTATAGTATAGTAATTTTAGGTGAGCACTTTTAATTTTAAAAATAATGATTGATACAATTACAATGACATTATTGTTAACATAAACAGTGAAACTTTTAATAGAAATTCTAAAGTGACTAAACTAAATAATCTAAAATTACTAAAATAGTTATTCTAAGTTAAGTAAGTAATCACTGATTAAATCAGTAGTCAGAAAAGTGTAAATAAATCCACATTCTCATACGTATATGGTGAGTATAGTAATCAAAATAACATTTTTTAAAGAAACTCATAATTTCTGCTACCTCTGTTTCCATGTTTTCACTTAAAATACTCATTTTCCAAATATTTTTGACAGCACTTATAACTTGGTTTTGTTTTGAAAAGGCCAAACTAACTTAATACTAAATAGTCGTCAATTTTCATTTCAGACCAACGTGAAGAGTATGGCGCTACTGCTGCCACTTACATTTATAAATTTCCCCAGGTTTGGTCTGATCATTTCCCCAAATTTTAACATAACTAAGTCAGGGGCGTCCAAACTTTTCACAAAGAGGGCCGTATTTCATGCGTGGGTCGGATTAAGATAAAAACGAAAATGACATACTTTAAGTTAAATACTGACCTAAATGCTTTTCAATTAAATGTTTTTTTTGTCTTTTTCTTTTCAATGTTTTTGTGTGTAAAAGGTGATATTTTATGCAGAAAAAAGGAGGGCAATGTCGCGATTTTCGAGGCTTTAACTTTAAAAATATCTTATTCCATCAATTTTAATCAATAAAATTGTATTAATATTTGCAAAGTTATAGAATAAAGATGTTTATTTTATATTAGTTAGTTAGTTAGTTCCTCTCGGGCAGAAGTAATTGATTTCCATTTACGACGATCCGTCGCCAATTGTATTAGGTCTTGATTATTTCTTAGACCCATGGTTGAGATTTCTCTTTTGACTGTTCTACGTAGTGTTTTCTTTTGGTCTTCCTTGTTTTATTTTGACTTTTGGTGTCCATATGAAGGCCTGCCGTGGTAGTCTTCTCTCGTCCATTCGAAGAACATGACCGATATAATTCCAACGCCTTCTCCTTATAAAGGTTGACACATATTCTTGGTTGGTTTCTTCTCTTATTCAAACTTATTGTTTCATTTGATTTAAAATCACTCCATTTTATATTTAAATTTTTTCGGTGGCATTTGTTCTCGAAGGCAACTAATTTCTTTTCTATAGCTTGAGTGGATTTCCAGCTTTTATATGTTTGCTAAGTGTCTTTGATCTCCAAATATTTGTAAGTTTGTTAAAATCACTTGATGCCAACGCAATTCGAGTCGTTATCTCTGTTGTTGCATACATTTTATATTACAGATAATTAAATAAATATTACGAACTGTCAAGTGGAGAAAAGGGTCGAAAAAACAAATGAAGGTGACAAAACCAATGATTGTGCGCTCAATAAAACCAATGTTATGCGACAATTTGATGGATACTGTTCTATTCCCAATGTATTTGATGTATGTATCAGTAAATTTAAGAAATGTAATATACTTCATGGGGGTCCGCTCAAACTCAAGTCAGACAAAATTTTGTGACTTGAATTTCTCCGAAATTGAAGGTCTTTCTTGGAGGTCCGATCATACTGAAGTCAGAGGAAATTTTATCACCCGAATTTCTTCAAACTGAACGTCTTTCCTGGAGGTCCGCTCAGCCACTAAGTTCAAGCATGTTTTAAGGCGTTTCAAAGCCCTGCATATAAATCAAATTTGCGGGCTAATTCTGCGAAATTTTTGCGTTCTGTGGATGCCGTTGCGGCTAATTTCTGGTAGATGTCCTCGCCGATAGCACGCCACTGAAGTCCTGTCGGACTGACCGGATGACGCTGGACTTGGATTTTGATTCTGCATCGCTGTGCGGACACCCGAGTTTGTAGCAGAGGACGCAGTGGAAGAGGCGGAGAGGGTGAAAGATGTATGAGATTTGTTGAAGCTGGTTATCTTCTTCATTGCAGTTCGCCTTGGATTCGTTTACTATAACGAATAAAACATTCAAACGGCCCTATTGAGGGCAACGGCCCTATTAAGGGCAAAGGCCCTTTTGAGCGCAACGGCCCTTCTGAGGGCAACGCCCTTTTGAGGGCAACGGCATAATTTCCCCAAATTATATGGTACTTAATTTAATTTTTTTTAAAAATATATTTTTTAAAAAACACTTCCTTTTTACTTTTCGTTCAGTAATTATTTATTGTAAGCATGCTTAATGTCTAATATCACTTTGTTCTTCCATTCCTAGCTCTTTCTCAATCTCTCTCTCTCTCTCTCTCTCTCTCTCTCTCTCTCTCTCTCTCTCTCTCTCTCTCTCTCTCACTCTCTCTCTCACACACTCTCACTCTCACTCTCACACTCTCTCACTCACACACACACACACACACACACACACACACAGAAACTCAAACTTTCTCTCCTTCTCTTCCTCTTATGATATAGCCTAAATCCCACGAACTAATGTTCTAAATAACCTCTCGGGCGGTCCTTAGCAAAATACAAGACTAGACATAAACCATGGATAAGCGTAGGTCACAATAATATTCTGTGCAGAAGAAGCGTTTTTCATAGACTAGATAAAATAATGAAATATTTCACAATCAGCAAAACACCAGCGTGCATTGGCCTCTGCGGTATTTAAATGTAAAAATGTTCAGCTCCGCATGATAACTACAAACGGTTGTCAAATTTGAGCTGGAAGATGGTTGGTTGTCATGGTAGCCACTGGTGGCTAAATGAATAGGTAAAGTGTTATTGTCATCTGTCTTGGAGGACACGTTTTTCAACGTTTTTTTTTAAATTAAAAAAATCTCAATTGAATATCAAAGCTGAGAAGCAAAACTCCGAAACACCAACAAAAAAATGTCAAACCACCCTGATAAAAAAAAACATTAAATAAAAAAAAACTAGCGGTGATTATTTAACAATAGCCAATTTTAAAGTAACATCCAAAATATTACTATATTTAATTAGGCCTACTGTATTTAAATCTCTTCCCGGTGTAACTCATATCTCAATCAATCATTAATATTTTTTACCCCTGCACTTTTATATTCTTATCTTCTATCTTTTACAAAACGTTCTCGACTATACCCATAGATTCCTATACCCAACCCTTTACCAGGCTCTCTCAGTTAGGGGCCGTCCATAAACGACGTCACGCGATTTCTGACGATTTTTTTTACCGCCCCCCCCCTCGTCACAAAAAGTTAGACCCCCACTCCAATATGACGTCACAAAGTTTGCCCCACCCCCTAAAAGCCGTATTTCCTATTGGAAAATGAGCATGCTTCAAATCATTTTTTGTCATTTAAGTATGCATTTAGTGTAATGCTACACTCTATTATCGTAACACGCGTGAAGCAATGTCAATAAAATAAGCCATTAAATAAGTTGTAAGCATTAAAGTATTTAAGTGGAACTTTAAAAAAAAATTTGCGCGTTTTTGATGAGACATCACATTTCTTAACACCTCTAAACCTCCGTCACTCATCGTCACAAATGAGTGACCCCCTCCCCCCCCCCAAAAAAAATATATTAGTTGCGTGACGTCATTATGGACGGCCCCTTACGCTATTACATTTTTATCCACAATATTTTACAATACTCTTTACCCTACCTTCAAGTCAAATGCTGCCAATAAATACATTATTAGATCTGTGGCCTTTTATCTCTCACCGGTTTTCCTAACGTGAACATACTAAATTCATATTCGCTTTGACCTCAATATCATATCTCCAGACCTTTTACCCCATTACGTTATTACACCTACACCCATTACCCAAATATGTATTACATTAACACCTCATTGTCCGTATATTATTACCTCAATACCCTATTGCCCCAAAATTTAAATACGAGTAGCCCAAACCCAGAGGCGTCACCATGGTTGATGCCACGAAGTGCGGAAGCTCATGGTGTCTCCCCCTCACGACTTACCCCGAGTCTGCCAGTGCCAGATAACGTGAACATAATGAATTTTACAAGTTGGTGTCAATCACCCCTTATGATGGTGTCACCCGGTGTGATCCACATGCCCCCGCACCCCCTAGTGACGCCTCTGTTGCCTAGTACATAAACTATTTATAGATCGCCCAAAGTTGGTTTTGAGACCTCACATGGACGTAGATTTAAATTAATAAAATTAATAAATTATGTTAAGCAATATTTCTAAAACAATTAATAAAAACTCGAATGAGTATTTAAACGCAATTTCCAAAAAAGAATTTCCGATATAATGCGCATCGCGCAACAATCTAACATTAGCATTCACAAAGTGGGAAAACCCCATTAACTATCATTCTAGATGACATTAAAAATAATTTCAAATCAATAATTCTAAAACAAAACAAAACAATTGCTATCAACAAATTGCTGCTAAAATTACGGAACTTGAACGAAAAGAGATTTTTCAAAAATTACTTCTCCAACATTGTTCTAAATATTATTAGCTATCGTTTGGCGTTTGTTTAACCCGATAGATGTTATGGCTATGGTTGGCAAGACATTGACAAGATACTTAAATTATTTCCTTCTTTTTTTTTCTCCAGGAAATCCAGTAAACCTTTTCGGTATCTTTTTTTTTGCCCTTGCACATCCTTGGGACCTCCTTAACATATTTTCAAAAGACCCGAACACTCTATCTGGTATGGTTCAGGAGGAGTTGCTGTTCAAAGCTCGAACATACAGGCCAGATATTTCAAATATATAAACGTAATTTTTCCCCAAGGGAGATTGCGTAAAATAAAATTAAGTTATTCAAATAAATGTATTTTCTACTTGAGTTCGTTTATGAACCCGGTGGTCGAGTGGCAGCGCGCTCGACTGGCGTACTGATGGTCACGGGTTCGAATCCATGTCAAGGCAAGGACTTGTTCCCGGGGCATAGGGCGTCCCTGAGTCACCCAGCTCCGAATGGGTACCTAACACTAGTTAGGCGGCTGGGTAATGCGTGGAACCCACAAAGCCGTGGCCTGTGAACGCTGCATCACTTGCCAACAGATCATCTGTCATGGTCTGTGGACGCAATTATCTTCTGCATAGAAGGAGCGTCTGTATTGATAAGATAAGATGAATGAAATAAGCTTCATAATGATTTTTTGAAGTATCTTGAAATTAATATTTCCCCTACTAAGTTGAAACTATCAATTTCTTCATAACTTATAAATTGAGATTTAACGAAATTTAAACTGTAAGCAACATAATTAAAAGTTCATTGTTTTAAATCTAGTTGATATATAATATTTTTTTAAAGCAAAACATATTTATAACACGGATCAATTTATTGGTGAGTTATGAACTAAGGTTAGTTTATGATATTAAAAAAACTCTATTGATAAAACAATACACGTTTAATGTATAATACGATAAGAGTAAGAAAAAAAAGTAGTTTTTTGCGAATTTGTTAGAGATGGCATGCAGTTATAAATACAAAAATGACTAAAGATTTGTTTACACAATGACACTTAAGGAAAGAAGCCTTGAGGAAAGATGTATTTGGAACACTCAACCCTTTGAAACTTGTAATGCAAAGTGACAATATATTAGTTAAGAGCAACCACCTTTGACAGGCAAGAATTGATTTGATGCAGGTGTCCAACTGTTAAGGAATACTTAATCTGTTTAAGGAAAACACCATCTGGTAGGCAAATTATACATTTTTATTGACATTCACTGAACAAACAATGTAACTTAGGGTTTCCCCAAAACTCAACCCCTTTTCAGCATAAACTTATTTTCATAATCAACTACAGAACAAAGCATAAAAGTATACGCTCACGCTCATTAGTTGCCTTTCTGCCATTGTTTATACCTTTTGCTCCATGACCCCCGGGGCCCCCCCCCCATAACTCACTCTCATATCTGGTTACTTCCTCCGACCCCCCCCCGACCCCCACCGAAACAAAAACAAACAAAAAACCTCTTCAGTTGGCCGAAAGTACCACCTCCCTCCTTTTTTTCTTCTTCTCCAAATACCAAGAAGAACAACAAGAAAAGAAATCGGAACTGACTCGGGTGTGATCTTATTACATTAATAATATATATTTATTGGGCATGCAGTTCTTTTTATCAGTCTTTGTAACCTTTTTTTTAATGGATCGCCCTACTGACACTGGTAGGTGTTTCGTATTGGCTAGATCAATTTTTTTTAAAGTAAACCACTTAGAAATAACTGGACAGACTAAGGCGCCGCAACGCGAGGACTCTCCAATCGAAGGAAATTCACTTCACGCCTTCAGAATAAATAGGTTATGTCTATGTCTTACGAATGAGCCTCGCAGTAGGCTAACATCTAAGCTAGGACTTTATGTTGCTATAACCATTGAACGCCACCGCAAAACACGTTACACACTTTGATTATTTGTAATGACTGATATTTTGGTGTACTAAATGTTTTGGATCCTTAATCTTTCAATTTAGGCCTATTGTTTTCAAACTCCGCTTTTTGGTATGGAAAACGACAGGTTCGAAAATGAGACTGAACATTTCCTATATAAAAATACTGAGGACAAAAGAGTGCTGTTTCCTGATTACACTGGACGCTCATTAGCAGTGGCGGATTTAGCTATAGGGCAGGGGGGGCGGCTTGCCCCCCCGCGCCCCTGTTGGGTCTAAAATGGCGCCCCCTATAGACGCCCTCGATAAACACTAAAAAGGTGTCACTAGAGCAGAAAAAAAGATTGCTAAACACGAAACTTCTAATCAACACCAAACTGCTTGCTAAATATCGTATTTCAAATGATGAAACTGTAATATATGGCTTAAATCAATCACTCGCATCTGAATTATCGGCGACAATTGATAATGAAGTTAAGTCTGCACAATTCTTTTCTTTAATTATTGATTCAACCATTGATATATCTAGAATTGATCAGATGTCAGTTTCTTTACGTTAATTTTTTTAAAAAATCAGGACATGTTGTGGAAAGATTTAAAGGCTTTTATGGATAGCGAAGTCAATAGTGCGCTCGCCCCGCAAGCTGAGGGGCGTGGGATCTCGCCCACGTTAAAGCCACACTAAATAAGTAAAATGTAAACAAATCTTTTTTTAAAAAGGACACGCTTTTATTTACAAACATTTACATATTGAAACGCGCTGATCTCCCCTGCTCTTGATGTAAACACGGGAATTCGGTAAACCAGGGCTGGAGTGAAACCAGTGAGGCGTGGAGGTCAACTCTAGCAGACGACTATACATTCTAAATAGTGATAAATAGAGATAAACTAAAAATTGATTAATTTAATTACGGTATATTCGATCGATCTGAAATTTTGATACAATAAACTGTCATCCAAGATCTATCTGTGGTAAAATTTTGAGATCTCTAGGACCATCAGAAGTGGTTTAATTTTACGTTTCAATATTTGAAGGAAGGATGGATGGATACAACATACAAACAGTGTGACTTAAATAAAATCGTGTAATAAAATGGAATGACTAACGCTAAGAAAGTCCTCCGCTGACCTGGAAGGGAGATGGGGCGCCCACCAAGGTCTACCAAGCCCCGCCCCTAGTAAGTTCTAATGGAAAAATTAGGACCCCGTACGACCACCGGTTATGGGACTTTAAAAAAAAATGTTGCCGCATTTGCTGAGAAGATTTTAACGGAACTAAAAAAGTGAAACATTGATTTCACACTCTGTCGAGGACAGGCATACTCTGGATTAAGAGTGGCTTTCAAACTCAAATAAAGAAACTTTCACCCAATTGTTGTGCCCATGTTTTGAATTTGGCTACTATAGAAGCAATGTCTGTAAACTGTGATGTACAGTTGTTTTTTGGCACAGCTTTAGGTTGTTTGCATTCCTTACGTCTAGTTTACCACGTCTACATACTCTTAAAAAACACCAGAAATATCAATATGAATCAACAGTCTGAAACGACTTTCTGATACAAGATGTGCAAGTCGTAAGCATGCAGTTCATGCAGTTGTTGGCTATTATAGCCACACTTGATTCAGGGGAATCAACAGAATATAAAGGAAATGTCAGAGCAGAAGCTATGAAACTTTCTGTTTTAATAACAAAATATTCTTCTGTTTTTCTGATGCTATTTGTACAAAAGTTATCTTCGTGTCATCAAACTACTTGCAACGCCTTTGCAAAACAATCGATCGATGTTGGAAGAAATAAGTTTGTTGAAATGAGAAGCGATGAAGCTTTTGAAATTCTGAATGTAGATGTAAAATCATTTATTAACGAAAATAGTTCCAAACTAGATGTTAAAACAGAATTTAAAGAAACGCGAATTGCAACAAAACATGGCAGGTGAACTTAGCAGAGATAAAATGGCTGATGATCCAACTACACGCTTTAAATCTAAAACGTACTTCACTATCATGGATACACTTGTAACACAAATAGATGATCGATTTAATGACTTTTAGGGCACAGTTACATATTTCTATTGTATTGATCCATCACAAATGTCGGAAGAAAATAAAGATTCTTTTCAAAGTTTATGCAAAATTTACAAACACGTCATTAACCAAGCAATCGTAGAATATGATACCTTCAAAGATTTGTATGCATCAATACACGTATCATTGTCCAGTGAACTGCTAGTTAAAAAGGTTCAGCCATTCTTGACTGAAAAACAAATGGCATCAGATCTCCCTAATTTGTCAATACTTTATAAAATTTACTTTACTCTTCCTGTTAGCAGCGCTACTGCTGAAAGAAGTTTCAGTAGATTGAAACCTATCAAAAAATCATTTGCGCTAAAAAATGACAAACGAATGTCTGTCTGGATTGGCATCAATTTCAATCGAACGTGATCTAGCTGAGAACGTTGACTTTGAATCAACGATAAATCTTTTTGCTTCAATGAAATCCCGTATAAAGCAATTTATATAAGGCTCACGGCTCATTCTTATCTTATCTTATCTGTTACAGACGCTCCTTCTATACAGAAGAATATCGCGTCATATGTTTATCCATGGTTTGTGTTTAGTCCTGCATTCTTGATAGAGTTTTAAATTTTTATTTAAGGAACTTAAAATCATTGTTTGTGTAAAGTTCGTTCATTTTCCCAAAGTTTGATGCTCAAACTTCCAATGAAAAATTATTCTTTTAAATTCTGAAGTAAATTGTTTAGTTTATTTATAAGTATACTATGTTTGGCACTCTTTGTGTGTGTGTTACTAATCCTGACCAATCCGCTCCACCAAAGTCTCTGTGTTTTTCATTATTTGTAGTATCAGATTACCTGCTCTTAAACTGAACTATTTTGCCAGCTAAAATTCTCATTTCATTCTTTGAGATAGAAAACTATTACAAGAACTAAAAACAGTAGATCTTAAAATTTTATTAGAAAAAAAAATAAGTTGTTCTCTTTGTAACTAAAATCATAATTTACTGTCATCTTTTTATCCTACATATGATATAGGCATATAATATATATATATGATAAATGATTTCTTTAATTATAATTATTTAAGCCTTTTATTAATTATTAACATTTTTTAAAATACATTATATTTTGTTTGCATTTGTGACCTATTACTCTCCTGAATATAAAGAAATGGTTTATATATTGAAGAGATTCATTGCAATGGTTTGATGTAAACAAACATTATATTAAATAATGTACTTTGAATGATCAAAGCAGCATATATTATTTAACACTTAGTTATTTGTTTGAGTTACTGTCACTGCTATTTATGGCAAGCTGAACAAACTGATGAGTCATCTTGCAGATACAGTAGTACAACAAACTATTGGAGGCCTATAAGATTTTTTAATCAAATTCTACCTCATTATCAAAACATTTTAGATGTTTTATTTAGCCCAAAGACTATAAACATATTATACTGAGTTTTCTATGTTAAAGTCTGCTATGATATTCAGCAATTGAAAGTGAACACAAAGGATTATGAGAAATTTAGATTTTGTCACAAATAACAGTTCCCAAATTAACTACCATTTTCATAAATTCAATTGATTAACCATATCTACTTAAGACTAGATGTTACTTTTTGTCTAGCAAGTTGCCACATGGCAACTCTGAAAATGTTTGTAACATAAACAAAAAACCTTAGATTTCATATTTAAGACTGCAACAGTCTCTTAAGATGAAAACTTATTAGAGTAAATCTCACATTTAAAGTGAGCAGAAATGTTTTTTTTCAACATAAAATATAGCAGTAAGAGTGAATCTCATATCAAATTTCTAATCTTCATTACAGAACCAGCAATTTAGACAAATGAATTTTATTTCAGCACCTAGAAATATTTGCACTAAGTGAATGAATAAAAAAAATTGCGGCGCCCCCTGAAATTCTCCTGGCCCCCCCCACGCAGACAAACCTAAATCCGCCACTGCTCATTAGGCATGGGCGCTTATTTTATACTTCTTGACGATGTGGCGACGCAAGTGAACTCCAGTGTTTGGTAAGTTTTCGGATACTGGATTTTAAAGAAAAATAAATATATATATAATAATTTAGGGCTGCGGAAATTAACCATTAATTTCTCGATTAATCGTTAAAATGTTTTAGCGATTAATTTTTTTTGTATAGATTAATCGAATCACCACTGTGGCCACCACTTATAAATGTACTGGAAGTCAAAAAGTAAAATATTTCGGCCGATAAATATAAACTACCGTAATTTCCGGACGATTACACTAACATTTTGGTTGTAAACTATTTACTGACGTGAATTTTCAAAATGTTGATAAAGGTTATTTTGTCCAATGAGAGAAATCGTTTGCCTACCATGCAATGTTCCCTCTAAGTCTAAGCTTCGTTGGTCCGTGTACAAAGTTGAAAAAAACAAACTCGTGAGCAAAGTTGCACATCGTACATTTTTTGTGCAGTATTTACAAAATTTGCTGCGCGGCTGCGCGGTGATTCTAAACTTCTGCGTGGCGTCGGTCAAATATTTGCGCAGCCCCGCTGCTTAAAGGGAACATTGCTACCATGGTTCTAACACTTCGCTTACATATCACCTGCAAACCAAACATCCACTACAGTATCAGAAACTGAGCTGAGACAATCTAAAGCTATGTGAACGATTTTTCAGCTCGCCTGGTTATATTGTCGATAAGACCTGCTCATCACTTGAACCAAATGTCAATACACTTGTCTGTTTGCGTTGTTGGTTAAAAGATGTCATATGAAGAAGACATTCCAGTGTTATTTCGATTTTCGACAAGTACGTTTAATAAATGTTACTTATGACACCATAAATTTCTTTTTTGACTTTAATCGACATTAACGATTAATTAATCGTTAATTCTTCATAAGTTAACAATTAAATTTAAATTACTCGTTAACAGCCCTATATAATATACGTTAAAACATAATTTTTTAGGAGCATTCTTTTTAAAAAAAATATTTAAGAGTTGTTTTTGTTGTTGCTTTTTCGTAAATATATTTCTTTTAAGAAATATATCAACATTTTGAAGAAAAAAAAAGATATGTAAAATATTTTTTATATAATTTTTAGGGCTGTTAACGATTAATTAATCGTTAATTTCGATTAAAGCCAAAAATTTCCTGGACAACAAAAAAAAATGTCCTCAGCGTTACTCCGTTCATTTCAGACGGTAGACCGAGCGTCGACAGTGGCGATGTGAAAATGTATTTCTATACTTTTCCTCACCCCCACGACAGGTACGCCTCTGGGAACCGTCTCATCACTATATGTAATTTGGAACATCAAGAGTTTATTATTAAATCTGGCAATTAACAGAGTTTTTATCTTCACCCGGGAGAGGGCGGTGGGTTACTTTTTAAATTACATGTACTATTTAAAGACATTTAACTCAGTGGCATCACCAGGGGGGGGGGTGCGGGAGGAGGCGGGCCACCCCGGGTGACACCATCAGGGGGGTGGCACCAAAATCTAAACTTTTTGTGTGTATGAATTTATGTTTTAAAAATAGAAGTAAAAAAAAAGATTTAAAAAAACCACGTTTTTATAAGCGAAGGAAAAATCTTTTTCTGGATTGATAAAAATGTCAAACTTATATTCTTAAGTCCTATAATGTAATATGACTAAAAACGTGGGCGGGCGCTTCTCAGGCTTAACTAATTCAATTCACTCATTTTCTTACTCGTCATTTGTAAACCCTAATCATTTTAGCCTGCGATGATCTCCTGAGAGAAGACCAATCTGGGTTCAGAAAAGGAAGATCATGCATTGACCAAATAGCAACACTCCGGATAATTATAGAACAATCTATTGAATGGCAATCTCCACTCCATGCCACATTTGTGGACTTTGAAAAGGCCTTTGATAGCATAAATAGAGAACTACATGGTCAATAATGAGGCATTACGGAGTACCAAACAAAATAACTAACATCATCCGAAATCTGTACGAAAACTTCACCTGCCAAGTAGTACATAATTGTAGACTAACAGATGAATTCCATGTCACAACTGGAGTCAAACAAGGATGCCTCCTTTCACTACTTCTGTTCCTTCTTGTGTTAGACTGGGTCACAAAAGAAACTTATGCAAGCTCAGGAAAAGGAATCCAGTGGAACCTAATGCAAAACTAGAAGATTTGGAGTTTGCGGATGACTTGGCCATTCTGTCCCACAGACTTCAAGACATACAAGACAAAATCACAGCGAGACTGGGAAAAGAGTAGGACTCAATATAATCATTCAAAAACCAATATTTTTTAAAATAAACTTCTTACAAGATGGAGTCATCCAATTAGAAAACCGCAACCTGGAGCAAGTAAACAACTTTGTATACCTTGGGAGTGTGGTCAGTGTATCAGGGGGAACAGATGAGGATATCGAACGAAGAATAAATTTGGCGCGACAGGCCTTTGCCAATCTGAAACAGGTCTGGAGATCTACACACATCTCTGTCAAAACAAAAGTAAGGATCTTTAACACCAATGTTAAAACGGTCCTACTCTATGGATCCGAAATATGGCGGACGACAGAGACAACAAAAAATAGACTCCAGACCTTTGTTAACAGATGCCTCAGAAATATTCTGAAAATAAAATTGTTCGATAAGGTCGAAAACTCCAAGCTGTGGGAGAGGTGTGGGAAATAGTAGAACAACAAATCATGGAAAGAAAGTGGAGATGGATTGGACACACCCTCAGGAAAGATAACAGCAGGGCTAGGCAGGCCTTAGATTGGAACCCCCAGGGCAAACGACAACGAGGAAGACCCAAGCGTACAAGGAGACGGAGCATGTTGGACGAGGCTGGAAGGACTGGGAAGAGCTGGGAAGAATTGAAGCGACTGGCAAGGAACCGTGTAGAGTGGCGAGCTTTGACAGAGGCCCTATGTTCCACAAGGAACTCAAAGGACAAATGATGATGATGAATCATTTTAGCCAAACGCCTAAAAAGCGCCCGCCCACGTTTTTAGTGGTTTTTAAAAATATTTTTTTTACTTCTATTTATTTTATTCTTTATAGTCTAAGTGTATGCTATGGTGAGTTTTGAAGTATTGATTAAAGTTCAAATATAATACGCATTGCCCGACAAACATTAACAGACTGGAAATGACTGATCTCCCCTTGATGTGAAACATGGTTGATGTGGTCTGGGTTGGTGTGAACTCGGCACGTTAATGTAATGTAAACAAGAGCAGACGGATAATACATATGCTTATATATATAGATAAACTAAAAAGTTCAATAATTTAATAACGGTACATTCGATCGATCTGAAATTTTGATACAATGCATTGTCATTCAAGATCTATCTGTGGTAAAATTTTGAGATCTCTTGGACCATCAGTAGTGGTTTAATTTTACGTTGGCAGATTTGAAAAATTGTGGACAGACAAACAAACAAGAACGAAAGTGAGTTAATAAAAACGTGGTAAAAAAAGGAGACGAAGAATTTTTTTCACCTAGAAAAAAATTACGAAATACAGTAGGACCTCGCTAAGTCGAACTCAAAGACCCCGTAAAAAAAATTTTGACTTACGGAGTTTTCGAGAGAGGGAAAATTGCTTAATAGGGACAGATTAATCAAGGACAATGTTGATGTTGAGAGGGGGTTACAGCCATGCCGGCAAGAAGACAGGAAAGAGAGGTGGTGTCTGATGTTTCACATGAAAGGAAGCCAACTTGGCGTTGACATACATACACCACTGAGATAACACACACACACACACCTTACTCCCTCCGCAGTCGGATTTTCCATAACTCGAAAACTCTTTAAGTCAAATTTATTTTTCGGGTCAATTTGAGTTCGACTTCACTCGAATTATTTTTGAGTCGAAATGCCACGTTATACCTTTTCCGGCTTAAATAATTCTGTCATAATGACTAACTTTAATTTTTAAAGTTACAAAAGTAGACCAAATTACAATAAAAGTTTGGACACGTCAAAAAGTTAGACGAAACTTTGTAAAAAATATTAAATGATCTCAAAGTATGACAGGCACGAACATAAGAGCGCTATACCTCGTTGGTAGTCCATCTTGAAATATTAGCATCAATTAGAACAATCACCTCAAATCTTCATCTGCGCTCTTTTGTTGTGTGCTAATTTACGAGTCACCGTCACGAAATTAATTTGTAAGTACGCTAAGCAGTTGCGTCACGGAGGGGGGGGGTGCGCGAGGGTTGTGGACCGCACCGGGTGACACCGTCACAAGGGGTGACACCAAACTGTAAAAATAATAATATGTATGTTCCCTTTCTTTGTCACTGAAAGATTCGGAGGAGTTCTATGGATTAAGTCGTTGGGGGGGGGGTGATACCATGAGCTGCTGCCCCGGGTGACACCAACCCCTGTGACGCCTCTGATTTAACTTTTTAAAAAAAAATTATGTTCAACCATAAACTAGAGACTTGAATATATATTATGTATAAATAATTGGAGTCAAAATCGATGGGCAAGTTTGTGTATGGAAATAGGAGTTGTAACAAGGCTACAAATTATATTGGCGCAATCAGGTAATCACAGTTAAACTAATTATAAATTAATAATGCACTCTTCTATTACGATTACATTCAGTGTCTTTGAGAATTACGTAAACTTCTTGTACAAAGCATTCGCGTTTGAAGAAAACGTTTTATAATTTTCAATCAATTATAAGCGCAATAATCCCTCTTCTCACACACTAAGACACGTCGTGTTGTCGTATTTGTCGCTCTTAGGTAGAATTTTGTGAAAAAGCACCAACATTCTTTAATTTTTTATTGTAGGGGTAGCCATAAACATTCCTTTTCAACGACACTAAAAAATTAAAAAAGAAGATCCCCTGAAAGTACCTGTAAGAATAGGGTTAAATGTATCAAAAGGGGCCGTCGATAAATGACGTCACGTGCCTAGGAGGGAGGGGGTTCACGCATTTGTGACGATGTGTGACGAGGGGAGGGGGTGTGTTCAAGAAATGTGACGCCACATAAAAAACACGCAACCTTAAATAAAAGTTCTTCTTAAATATTTGATTGTATGCAATTTATTTAATGACATTTTCAATGGCTTCACACGCGTTATGATGTTAGAGTGCAGACTTACACTAAATACATATGTAAATTACCAAAAAAGTAATTTGAAACATGCTTATTTTCAATTTAAAAATATGGCCTTTAAAGGGGGTGGGGGTCAAAGCTTTGTAACGTCATATTGGAAAAAGGGGGGGGGTCTAAGTTTTTGTGACGAAGTGTGACGAGGGGGCAAGGGGGGTAAAAATATGCCAAAATTGCGTGACGTCATCCATGGACGGCCCATAACTTATCCGTAATAAGTTAAAAAGTAATTGTTGAAACAATCTCTTACTAGGAATCATTTTCTATCCATTTCTATTATATATATATTTTTTGTTATATTATTTTTTTAAAATTATTATTTGTTTTAGTTTAAAAAAGTTACATTTACAATAGAAAATATTTGGATTCTTTACCATTCCAGTTCGCACCACAGACTTATATAAGACATACTATTCGGTCTCTTACTTCTGCTTTATAATGAGGTTTTTAGACCTCAATATTAGACATAACACTTTTTGGTCTTAAAACATAAAGCTACAGAGACATTATTAAGACATTTAAACGCTCTTAATTTTTTTAAATACTTCATTATTGTCCATAATTGTATAATTTGCTGAAAGGGCGTTTACCCGAAATGCCGTTTAATTTTTATAATTATTCATTCACTTCACATGTCAGTGCACTGCTTATATTTAAGTAAACAAAAAACAAACAAAAAATAAAATTAAAAAAAACACCAACTTATGCTTTAATTGAAAATATGTATTTATCATTATTTCTTTGCCTCGCCCAAACACTTTTTAAATTCCAATCTGCAATCGTCGTAGAAGCCATTTTTAACTTTGGCCTTGCAGTTTCTGTATTTGTTACAGCAAACATGCTCATACAGGCTGTTAGGGCCTGCTCCTTTGTGGTCTGATGCGGCACATGCCTGGGCACTATTGGAGCATAGCAGTATAATCATCAGAATGGGTATTGTAATGCAATTCATCGTGGGTGGCCTAAAAATAAATAAATATCATTAAAATTGGATGCTCGCGGCAAACGCAAAGATTGTATTGATTTTGTTTGAATTTTAGAAAAATTGCAATGAATAAATGACGTTTTTCGTCTAAGATGTCTGCAATGAAGTCGAGTGGCAGCGCACTGGACTGTCGTACCGATGGTCACGGGGTTCGAATCCGTGTGAAGGCAAGGGTTTGTTCCCGGGGCATAGGGCGTCCCTGAGTCACCCCGCTCCGAATTGGGTACCTAACACTACATGTAGTTTGGCGGCTGGGTAATGCGTGGAACCCACAAAGCCGTGGCCTGTGAACGCTGCATCACTTGCCAACAGATCATCTGTCATGGTCTGTGGACGCAACTATCTTCTGCATAGAAGGGGCGTCTGTATAGATAAGATAAGATAAGATAAGATAAGTGAAGAATTATTAAAACGTCCGGAAGAACTTAGGTTACTGGAATTCCCGTCGCATTTTGTTTAAAGAAATATTTCTGTAAAAATTAAAACTTTCAAACACATCTAAGTACGCAAAACAAAACTATGAGATGTAACGATTTCAACTGTGATACAAAAAATGTAAAATATAAGCTGCATTGCAATTAAACTAATCTCAATTCATAGGTAATGGCTTCTTAGTACAGTTTTGAAATTAAATGTAAAATGAAATAATTTCAAAATCAGACTCACCTATCTATAATATTATTAGTTTAGAATGTCAAACAACAAAAGCTCCAATAAAATTTAAAGATGCAAATCGAAACGTTGCCACGTTGAAATTGTGAAATTTTATTTTTGTTCTTACACTTTAAAATATACAAACACTCACAGATGCCAATTATAATTTCACAGCAATTTCCCAAAACAAAATCCATTCTTTTATAGGCTCCAGGGACAAATAAGTTATTAGCGATAAAAGAAAAAAATGCATTCTTGCCAGTGGCGTTCCACTTTAGGAGAAGCCGATTAGTGTGTGTGGGGGGGGGGAGGTGGGCATTCTTGAAATCAATCTTGAGAAGAGTCTTAATGATTATATTGAGAAAGATTTTAAGCTTTTTAAATAGCAAAATCATTTTTTTAATATTGAAGAGTTGGTATACCATGGATATCATTTCCATCTAAAACTCATTAAATCCACATTTAAATTTAGTTGGGGGGGGGGTTGTTGGGGTGGGACTTGCTGAAACAAATAAACATTTTGTATTCTTCGCCTTAGTGGCCATTGTATTGGGCGGACGTTTCGTGTTCTTTATAATAATCGTTGTGACATCTCAATCTCATTGGCCTTATGACAGCGTTGCTTCTAAGTACATCAAGTTTTTAATTAAATAGGGGGATAGTGGTATACATTTAACCCGTTTAGATTATAGATGAATAAATGATGAATAGCTTTATGGGTGAGATAATACGAATATGTTCAAGTAAGGAGTTTTCAAACAGACCAACCACGAAATGAAACATAGCACTCACGTGTCGGTTTTGATATCAATACTGATAATCAGTCGTCAACGAGTTGTATGAAAAGGTAACTAATAAGATTTTAAAATTGTTCAGTTTTTGAGTTTTGGGCATCAATAAAAACTGACATTTTAATTGATAATATAAACCTTCAAAACTGACATAGCCACAGTGAAAAATTAAATTGTGATTTAATATTTTTTTTTACCGACACCTTATTAGACGACACTAGGTATCGCGCATTTTAATGAAAACGCAATTAGAGTAACTTTCACATTACCCGTTTCTGAAAAATCAATTGAAAACATTTCACTAGTCCGGAACCTGTATTTTTAAATCCTTTATATTAACTCGTGGTTTCTGTTTGGTTGGTTGATTGTTTGCTGGCTTGTCGCCAAAACTTTGGATCGATTTTCAACCCACTTCCTCGTAAGCTAGCGAGCTGAAATTTAGCAGGCAGTTTTGTGCCGATGATAAAAACGATTTATAAAAATTTCAGATCGATCGCATGTACTGTCATTAAATTATTGAATTTTTAGATTATTTTATTTATCCTCTATGTATCATGTCATTTTTTGAGATAGAGTGTCGCGGTGCGTATTATATTCAACAACCTTTCTGTCGCGCAATAAGGTGCGTATTTTACTGACAACACTTTTTATAAACATATTCCTGATCGGTGCGCATTATATTAAACATGTTTTACGATACAACCACAATTGTGTATTTTTGGATGTTCTTGCGCTGCGTATTATAATAATATAATAAACATTCTTTTAGTTACTTCGCGTACATAAAGGATTTATAGTCAAAAACTTGTTTTTTTACGTTTAAAATTTTTTTTTACTGACATCAATTATTCTGCTTCTATATTATCCTAAGGGCATGGGCGTCGCTAGGAATTTTTCCAGGGGGGGGGCACAAAAACAGGTTTTTAAATTTAACTGACACTGCCATACAGGTTCATTTTTCAATGTATTCAACTTAAGTATAACATTAATTATTTATATTGACATAAATAAATGCATTTGAAAATTCAAAAATTTTGACAAGCACAAGCATGTTCCATTTTTAATTGTTTGTGTGCGTGCGTGCGTGCGTGTGTGCGTGTGTGTGTGTGTATGTGTGTTAATTTGGCCTTCTATAACTTGATTTGGCCTTCGAAAATGTTTTTTGGAATTCAGATTTTTTTTGATCTAGCAACTCTTGTTCGTTTATAATTCTAAATTAATTCATACGTTCAAAATAAAATTAATGTAAAAAGCTGGGGTAATCCTGAAGCCTGCAGTTTCTAAACGTATATTAATTCACAGCGAAATTTAATTTTCTCGAGGAGTTCAGGGGGCATTTGTCATCAAACTATGCACAAAATATAAAGATTTCAACGAAGATGCACGTAGCCACGTGCAAAGCAAAAGACACAAAGGCTCCCATGAAAATGCAAGCAATTTTGTTGCATTATTGGAAGCCAAAGCAGTTTCTATAAATGAGCAGTTGAACTCATCATTTAGAAGACAAATTCAAGAAAATCGCAACAAACTGGGTCACATCATTTCTACAATCCTATTTTGCGGAATGCATGATTTAGCACTTCGTGGAAAAGAATCAAACTCTGGTAATTTTTATGACCTGTTAGAGTTTCGCGTTGAATCTGGTGATGAAGTTCTTGGCCTTGGTAATCATTTGGTAGTTGGTTCTTATAGTGCTAAGTATATCTCGGCAACTACGCAAAACACTATAATCGAAATCTCTGGGTCTCTCTTGCGTGAAGACATTGTTCGTGAAGCAAACAATTCAGTAGCATTTTCTATACTTGCCAACGAGACAACTGAAATTTCAGGCATTGAGCAGATGTCAATTGGTGTTAGATTTGTCAAGGGAAAATGATAGTCACAGAAGAGTTCCTGGGATATTGTATTGTTTTCTTGTGTTTATCACATTGAATTGACTGCCGTAGTCTCGTCGTTGTCTAGGTGGGAGAGTGATGAGTACCCCCCCCCCAATTCTGTAACAACGGATCATCACATTATATATCTTAAATAGCATTTATAGCTGAGCAAGTCGTCACAGTTTTTCCAGAGGTGATCGGCCCAGTGTTTCTATCACGCTGTCAACACTTGAAGTGTTTCAGTATCGGTTAAGGACAAAGCGCGCAGCCAGTCTCTGGATCGTCTCCAGTTTGTCTTCTAGATATATTGGTCCCAGACTGCAGACGTTAATAGGCTAGAGTCCTCTTAGGCACTGGCTTTGTGAGCTCTCTCTTTTACCTTAGAGTTGTCGTTCTTGCGATTTCGCCTTAGGAACCCTTGTGTTCTGTTTAAAGATATGTAAATCAGTGCTTCTCAAACTTTTTAGTATGGCGGACCGGCAGGAATTTTTTCTATTGCACCAGGGACCGGTGCACTATTCTCCCTGCACTGACAATTTTTTTCTGTCCCTTTTTTTTGAGAACATCTGCGGACCGGCAGCGGATGGCCCACGGACCGGCACTTTGAGAAGCACTGATGTATATGACTGGAATTCTAATACTAACTTATTATTATTATTATATTATGCAATAAATTTCTGAACGCATTTTTTTTTCAAGCCAAACCTTGCATGATCGCCCGGGGACTTCGACGAATCATTTCGTGGACACACATTTCATTCGTCGCAGAAACGAGCGAGAGCGTGAACGCGTGCGGTGCGTCAATGAAGGCTATGAGAGACTCAAGCAACACCTGCCACCCGAGCTCAAGGTTCAAAGGAGACTCAGCAAGGTTACATTTGTCAGAGTTATTCTCTAACGGTTTAACGATATCACGCTGGGCAGGCTTAGAATAAGTTAGACTATGTGGGGATAGGCGTTAGATTGACTCAGGACAGTGAGACTGGACAAGCCAAGGCCAAACTAAAATTAATTGGGGGTTAGTTTAACTAAGGTTATACGTTTAGGCTATGTGTAAGTAGTAGGTAAAGTTACCCATCAAGGGTGAGATTGTGGAAGGGAAAGAATGTGGGAACTCAACCAAAATCCCAACCTCAAATAAATACATGTGTATCACCTCTGAGCAAATACCCAATAAAGTGTACCGGTGAACATAATACTAAAGCAGGTGAAAGGACGAAATGAGTAAAGGTCTTATGAACCTACATAAAATGTAGTTAAGTGTTGTCACTGACTTTTGATAGCCAAACATAACATCTGAGTCCATCAAAGGAATGGAGCACAACTGAAAGCCAAATATAAGACTATCATAAAATATTTTTATCTATAAAATAATACTTCTTTTTGGTAACACTATGAGATTTTTAATTATTATAAATTAAATATAATTATTTTTCATTAGAGATTTGTAGTTAATTTGTACGGATTTTGGCCCTTTTAACATGAAAATGAGATCAGTAACAAACTCTCTTCTACTTCAACACTGTGAAATTTGTTCTGCTGATATTTCTTCCCTTGTTTGGTGTCCATGCTTCTATTTTTAGACGTACTTATATTTTTAAAAATATGTCTTTAAAACTTATCTGCTTTTTAAGCAGTCATATTCTTGGCAATTTTTTTTTAAAGTGAGAAATGCCAGACACTGTGAGAATGAGTCTTAACCAAAAATTGCTTTGAGTATTTTGAATAATTGCAGTTTATATCATTATCTTATCTTATCTATACAGACGCTCCTTCTATGCAGAAGATAATTGCGTCCACAGACCATGACAGATGATCTGTTGGCAAGTGATGCAGCGTTCACAGGCCGCGGCTTTGTGGGTTCCACGCATTACCCAGCCGCCAAACTACATGTAGAGTTAGGTACCCATTCGGAGCGGGGTGACCCAGGGACGCCCTATGCCCCGGGAACAAACCCTTGCCTTCACACGGATTCGAACCCCTGACCATCGGTACGCCAGTCGAGCGCCCTGCCACTCGACCACCACGCCACCCATTCGTTATTCAGATCTACATCACTCACTTCAAAGTTGGTGTAGAGCAGTGCTTCTCAAACTGTTAAGCATTGCGGACCAGCAGGAATTTTTTCCATTGCACCAGGGATCGGTGCACTATTTTCCCTGCACTGACAGTTTTGTCTGTCCTTTTTCTTTTAGACCTTCTGCGGACCGGCGGTGGATGACCCACAAACCGGCACCGGTTCGCGGACCACCACTTTCAGAAGCACTGCAGTAGAGAGCTAATTAAAATATTTGAAGTTTTTTAAAGTTATTTTAAATAACAAAAACATTTCATTAATAAACTGAACTGTATAAATCTTGTCTTCAAGCAGGTGGAGACTCTGAGAAAAGCCATTAAGTACATACGCAAACTTCAACAGTTGCTGCAAGATGGTGAAATTAATATGACCACCAGCAAGGAAATTGTTACATGAAATAAAATTTTAAAAAAAATAAAGGGTTGTTGGCCTTTGATCATTAGTTTACTTCCAGATTGTTGCCTGCACCAAGGTGTGACTACATGTGAATGACTACAGGTGTGGAGATAATTCAGATTTGAACATTTGTAACATGTCTTGTTTATTCCATGAGCATCACATTTTTAAATTTAGATAATGAGGAAAGTAAAAATAAAAGTGTAAAGGGCTAAAAAATTTAGTAAGAAGATGTATTTTGTTCAAGAATTTGTGAAGTACAGTAACACTTCCTTTAAAGCGATAATTGGGATCCATAAAAATTGGATCACATTAATCGCTAGGTCGCCTTAAAATTAAGGCAGTTTACAATATTTTACCCTTTTTTTGTGGCAAATATTAAATGAAATGAATTAATCAAGATATTTTCTAAATAATGGAAGGATAATATATTTAGAAGTATAAGTTATTACTTTGCATTAAAAAGTTTTACTAATTTTTAAATTCTTGTATGCTAATAAAAATTGACGAATTATTCCTTGACTGAACGGGTGTACCCAATAAGACCGCAGACCTCCAGTAACATGTTGGCAGCTTTCCATCGGTGATGTTTACTGAATTGTCAGAATCATATCAACCACTGCTTTCTCTGGTGCTAGGCTGTGTATGCAGTTAAAGAAGAACCACATGTCTGCTATTGTTTGAGCAACGATTGTAAACATGCACAAAGATGACTTACTGCCGAAATTTCATGGATCTGTAATAAGTAACATTTGTGATAATTTTAATTTTGGCAAAGCACTTCAAGAACCAGATTAAATTGTTAAATTTCAAAAGTATATTATTAAAAGTCATCATGAACTCTTCAACAAAATGATAGAAAACATGTAACACACTCATACTTAACAAGTTGAATTTCAAATTTCAGGAACAATGCCAAAATTGATTATATTCAAAGTCATCTGGATCTCATCCAAAAAATTAATATAAATATTGTTTAAAATTCTTTTTACATAATTATTATTTTTTAAAAATATTTATTTACATGCAAATAATTTTTATGAAATTTGGGGAGCAACGCAATGACCATTTCATGTCTAAATTTATGTTATCCCCGGGAGCATTATAGCAGTGTTCAACTGTAAGTCACATTTTATATTCAAATTTATCTTGAACATTCTAAAACATTTTAAATATTTTGGGGGTACATTTTTGGACTTGAATTAATGATTTTACAAATAATTTTGAAAACAGATTTTTAATTTCCAACAACATATCTAATTACTCACAGAGTTAAAATGAAACAACTATATTTTTTGTAGATTTCAATTATTTTTTTAAAGATATAAATAAAAATTGTGTCCATTGTCTAAGTTGCTGTCAGACATATTGTGGAACAGGTATAAGTTTTTGTTCAGCTCAAAGTAAAATATTTCGGAAATTAATGACAGAGAGCTTATGAAATCACATCCCAATTTTTATAGATAAAAACCCGGAAAGTGACTCCATTTAAAACTCTTAAGTCTTAAAACATTAATCAACATTTTTTCAAAAATTCACAGAAAACTTGACTAAAAAAAGTGTTCAATGAAATTTATTTTTTGTAGCATAATCCCTTTTTTATCTGTGCACATTCTGAATGTATTCTTAACAAAGAATTGCCTTTTAACATTTGAAACAAGTATGAAAGAAGAAAGATTACCTCTGCAAAAATGTAGTACATTTTTGATACGTACATAAAAAAAAACTTATAAAATACAATATTCATTGAAATTGTACAGGAATATTAAATAAATACATCCTTCTAAGTGCTGGAGCGATAGATTGTCAACCACTGATAACCATTGACAAGGCAATTTGTATGGACATAACATTCTAAACAAGGATAATACTTAATATATGGGTACTGTGTTCAAGATCTGAAGAAAACTGAGTTTTTTTATTTTCAAATCATGTTTTGTATTGACTACACCAGTGAAGTTGAAGAAGGCAGTTAACTAAAATGTTATATTAAATTTTCTGTGCATTTTCAAGGCTAAACACACCTCATTCCTATATTTGATAACATTTTAGGCACCATTCTGTTGCAATTATGTTGTTGAACATCATTCACTAAGGTAACTATAAAATAAAAATAAGTCTCTGCTGCAGCCGTGCTACCGAACATCACTCACAGCTGTAACCATGTTTATAAGAGCAACTTTTGCATCAGACTCTGCATAACAATCAAGGGAAGCTATCGCTTTGTTTCGATATTCAAGACACAGCTGCTTGCATTTTTCCACTGCACCACTGTTTATAAGAGCAGACAAAAGCTGGGGAAAAAAAGTTATTGTAAAATGAATAGTTACAACAATGTGGTTAAGAATTTCCATACTAACACACATACATACAAGCATTGAATCAGAGTTGAAAAGAATAGTCTTTTACTAATTATTTTTTATACCTTAATTTATGGGTTAAATAATAAAGCCAACTGTAATGTAAATACACGCAATATATTATTTATATAAGACATGATTAGGAGAACAAGGGGGGAGGGAGGTGGGGGTGTTATTGCGCAGACAGATGTTGTTGAGCCTTCTCGTCCATGAGGGGCATCCACCGATCATCGTCAGCGTCTGCGATTCCTCCAAGGGCATAGGCCACCAACGAGAGACCTCCAGGCATCTCTATCCTGGGCCAGCTTCTCCAGGATCTTCCATTCATGGCCAATTCTCTTGATGTCTGCCTCCAACTCTCTGCGCCAAGTGTTTCTTGGACGGCCTCTTTTCCGCTTACCCTGACAGATGTATGCCCCAAAAAATTGTCTCCTGGGGGGAAAAGCTTCAAAGTCCCACCAACTGATGTATGTGTGTTACTTGAATGTGAATTTTGTCTCGTAACATTATAATAAGGAAAGCTTTCTTTTAGTACATAAGATAACTATTTTTATTTTTTAACCTTGCATTGCCTGTAAAGATATTTATTTCAAACTTACTTTCTTGTAGTTTACTTTCTCTTCTTGCCACAATGCTGACATTTCATTGATTTCCTCCAAGGAAGCCATGTCTCTATATATTATAAATGGAGCTGAAGTGGGGCTCAAACTTGGCTGTTCATCTTGGTTGGTGAGTGCAGCGATATCTTTGGATAACTGTTGATTGTAAAGCAAAGTAATAACACAAAAATATTGACTGAAATCCAGTGAAAATTTTATGAAAATTTTTGTGAACATCTACAAGGCTTGAGTCTGCCTGGCAAATAACCACTGCCAAACTGACAGTCCATTCCCTCCCCCCACCCCCCCCCCTAATGACCTTGTGGTCGTAGGGGGTTCTCATGTTTCCATTAGAACTTTCTCTAGGCAGGCTTAGTAAACTTGGTGGCGCCCATCTCCTATAAGAGTCAGCGTTGGACTTTTTAGCAATAGGCGAGCGCACTATTGACTTTGCTATCCAGCCGCCAATTTATGACTTTATTATGTTGAAAGTTCATTCCCTTAAATTTTGGATATGTTTGTAAAGATTTTGAGTAATCCCTTCCCTACATTTCTCAAAATAATCATCAGGAGACAATCAGTAAATGAGAGTTTTTAAAAAAATGTATATGGTCGTTAAAACATGTTTTTGAATACAGAAATGAAGGACACTGACATTAAAGTTCAATGAAACAAAATTCAACAAAACTCAACAATATTTTCTGGATTGCACCCAAGTAGAATTATATTGACTTTCAATAAGCTGCAAAAATTATTTATTTTTTTTATCTATGCCTTACTCTATAAAATATATGCTGCAGTAATGCTTGTTTTCTGATAATGAAGTTGAAGGTTGCTTAGATTCATAACGAGCTAAATTTTAAAAACATGTATTTTTTTTATAGCAAAGAATCTAATTATCAAATCTATTTATTCTTATTTTTAGTTGCCCTGGTTTTATTTGGGTGTGTATATTTTCTCTTTCAAATTGCTAAAATTCAAACCAGACAGCTATTTCCAAATATCAGGCAATTTAATAACTTTGAACAGGTTGTTAATTTTTAAACATAAATCACTTAAATAAATTATAAAAATCTTTTTCCGAGCTTTCCAGAAGTCATCATCAGTCAAAATACCTGATGTTGATAGGTTGCTGGAAAATATTATTAGTTTTAAAAAACTAGTTTCATGAGTTAGTTAGCTTTATGTGAAATACCTGATGGGCATATGTAGTGTTTTCTCCAAATGCAAATGCCTTCTTTCCAAAGTATTCTGAATGTCCAGCTAAAGTCATGGCCGACTGACAACTCCTTGCAAGAAGACTTCCAAAGGACAAGTGAGTTTGTTTTAACCAGTCGGAAAAACTGTTACTACTTTCTGGTGCGGTCGATTTCCCACTGGCGTTTGTAAAGGAAGTAAACTCTGCAGCCATCATGTCACCGATGGAACTTGCAACTTGCTCAACAACCTTTATAAAAACAAAATGATAGAAGGAGAGGCTGAAATCATATAAGGTAAAATGGAAATAATAATACAACTTTATGTGAAAACTTTTTTTAAAAAAAAGACTGATAAATCCATAATATTGTAATATTTTAGCTGCAATGTAAAATCAAAGAGGACAGAAATAATCATCAAAGTGTGAAGTTTACACCGCCCACTAAGCTGATCTGGAGAAGCCCTTATACTTATGTATCAATACATTATGAAGGCAATCAAACAAAACAAAAACTTCAAAGACTTAATCAAGTTTGTTTCCAGAACACCCTCTAGCTTACATACTAATTGCAGTATCAAAATGAAAATCTTCATTTTGATTGATAGGAGGAATGTTATAGTATTGACATAAGATATTAAAAAAATGTAAATTTTTTAATGGATAAATATGTTTAAAAAGTCCCATATCTTAATCACCTGGTTACACACAAGAAAATACTTGGGAAGTCCATAAGAGGTCTAAACCCACAGTTTTACAATAGAATGGGATATTATGAAGAATTAGAAATATAGCATCTGCAGCGTCCATTTCATTTGAAAATTAAACAATAAAATCTCAAAGTAACAAAACCTTTCTTTATTTTATGCTGGCAAAAAAACAAAACAAAAACATAATGTTTAAGTAGTAAAAGGCACTTCTTTAAATAATTCAAGTTTAGTTATGTGTCAGAAATTCTGTAACACATTCATAGCTAAATAAATTTGAAATTTTCAATAAATTAATTGTAAACTTCATAAAGTCAAATTTGAAAATATGGAGTTGAATAACAATGAAAATTTAACAGAGACTTTTTGAAAGAAAATGTTTTTATCTTGATTGAGTAATAGCATTAAATGACAACATAGTTGATAATAAAAATATGCATACTATTTAGATTAATAGCAACCTTTGCCATTAATACTTACTAGAGGATTACCTAACTTGGCCAAACCAATGCATGCAGATGATAGCAAGTAATCTCCACTTAAAACAGCCATTTTATTGCCAAACTCCATATCTGAAAGAGGGCCATCCTCTGGTAAAATGTCTGCTAGATTCACCACACCTTTATGGATTAGACCAGCTGTGTGGATAACCTCAGTGATTTCAGCCAACGAGCGCTGACTAGAAATTTGAAATACAAGATTTCAAGAATATATAACCTTTTAAAAACATTACTTTTGTTTAGTATATTTATAACTAAAAATTTTGTGCATTCATTATTCCAATGGCTTCATGTTTTTAGGTGAAACTTGAACTTTCCCCACAAGTTTTTGGGTTTAGTTTATACTGTATGTATTCCTACATCTTTACCCCATGGATTATCTAGACTCTAGATCAGGGGTATCCATACTTTTCTGCCGGAGGGCCTCATTAACTGTCAAACATCAGTTTGGGGGCTGACTACACAGTTTTGTGGTAAACTAAAGGTAAAAATAGTATCTCATTTTGGAGATTAAAAGGTCTCCAGGGGCCGGATGAGAGGGCCTCACAGGCCGCATCTGGCCCGCGGGCCGTAATTTGGAGACCCCTGCTCTAGATGATGATGGGGCTGAAAAAAAGTAGAATTTAATAGAGGAAGAATTCCCATTCTTGTCATAAAATCCTGAACATAGCACTTAAATGTCTGTATTTATTATTTTTAAAATATATCTGTCTTGATGAAGCAACAATTTTTCTGAAATTTTACTATGCCACTCACTTTGAAACTTCAGCAAGTGTCTGATTACAGATGGGATCAAATTCATTTTACAAATCGTCAATTGAGAATTATAAACTCTATGCTCTTCAATACTTATATTGACATAGAGCTTTATAATTCTCAATTGATGAAATACCAACAGGGTTAAAGCTTTCTTTTTAACTACATATGTATACTGAAAATATATATATAACCAAAAAAATTTATTTCTTAAAATAAAACTAGTTGAAAACTGTACAAAATACTTGAATATATACTACAAGCATATTTTTAAAAAAAAAGTTTTACCAAGTAAGTAATCGGGGCTGGTAAACCATTCAGGTTGCCATGTACTATTTGTTACAATTTTTTCTACTTATTGTTTAAAATGTGTGCTGAAAAAGCATTGCAGTGAAGAGGAAAGCATTTTTTTGTAAGTGCCTTCAACAAATTTATATATTATAAAAGTCAAGTCACTTGCTATCGAAAGTCTCCCAAAAGATGTTTAATTAATTTAAATCTTTATGTTTTATTTCGGATTTTGTTTCTACTGTGATATGCCATGCCACCTTGTAGATTAATATGTTTTGATGATTATATTTTTTATTTACCTTGGATACACTCCACTTATCATTTCCTGTTCTGTGTAAGGAGCCTGTGGGTTTGGACCAGCAGCTTTGGAGATCAACATTACTAACAAACCTCTGAGTTGTAAATTGTTCTTGCCATCAAACACCATTCCTCTGATTCATAAAGATAGTTATTTTATTTTAACATTATTTAAAAAAATTTCTTTTCACTTATAAAAAAGCATTTAACTGCTTTGAAATATTTTAGTTTTGTGGAACTTACAACAGCTACTTCTCCTTTAAAATGTGTTTATGGTTTTACCATTTAACAGAGTTTTTCATCTTGGGTTACTTGCACAAAAGAGAGTGAGAATAGAAGCGATTTAAGAATAGTGAATAGTGAGGAGCTAAATAACTTTATTGACTATTTTACTCGTTAAATAATTTTTATTTCTTCATTTTACTAGATGATATTACGCAATAATTCATAACTTTATTTTCTAAGTTCTGCAGTTCACTTTACATTTGCTGCTCCAAAAGTATTGAAAGATGTGTTCAATTATTAGTCCATAAAAAAGAGATGGGTAAGAAACTTCTCAGTAAGTGATTTTTGGCTTCCACTTGTTGCTGATAAGCTATTGGGACCAATGAAATATTCTCTTCACAGAAACATCTGAGCCAAAATGATCAAAACATTGACAGTGGGCACTCAGTACAAAGAAGAAGATTGTAAAAGGATGTATGGTTACAAAAGAAGAAATCAAGGGTCTATTGCAAAGGCCAAGAAATTAAAATATTTAAACAAACATTAGCTTAAAAATATTTTCTTAATATAGGGAACAGTAAAATAAGGAAAACATTCTACTCTTAAAGTGTGCCACATTTAACATGGCTTTGATATCAAGGCCCAAAAATAAGAATATTAAATAAACATATTCAATTTTGATGTCCTAAAAATCATTAATTCCTTTTATAGATAAAAAGAAATTTAAACCCTATGGGAAAAATGGGTCTAAATATAGGAAAGATAATAAGACAACAAACTCATGGAAAAATGGTCCTAACCATTGAGACTCGTATGCTTTGCCGGGGTGGCGCCAAAGTGGTAGCGGGTCGTAGTAAGGCAATTCCACCCCTCCTTGTGAGGCCAATTTAGTGGGAGGCATCTTCGACTTTCTGTCCTGGATACCCAGGTGGCCGCTTTAGAAGCAACCGCTCCGGGGGGGTTTTTCCAGCTGTCACGTCCTTTTCTGGGGGAGGGGGCCAGATAGCTGGGAGGGTCTTCCAGGAAGACCCATGAAGAGCACTAGGCTCGGGGCTTCTGATTTTCTTCCACATGTAGGATCATGGAAAAATAACTATAGAAAGTTTTTATTAAATTACTTACCTTGCAGTTTTTAGAAGAGGGTGTCTTGTTCCAACGAGCTTTCTCATTTGCAAAGCAATGTTTGACAATTCATCAGACAGAAGGCATCTCAAACTTAGGAATGATGTTGGATAACCTACAATCTTTTCAGCATCTGAAACTGCCTTGCTCACACTTTTCTTATCTTCATTTGTTAAAACTCGATAGTCTTGAAATAATGTATTTTTATGTACATGTATTTGAAAATTGTGACTTAATAATTTATAGTGTTGAAATTTTACTCCATTAAATTTGGGATATGTTTGTAAAGATTTTGAGTAAAACCTTTTAAAAGACAAAATAAACCGTGAAGACTTTAATGACATACTATCTAACTGATGGATTAAACTATACATCTCTGTATATCTAAGCTCCTAAAAATTTCTTACAATAGTTTCATTGATTGAAAAAGTCTTTAGATAATAAACAGTTGCTGCCTCTGGGGAAAAAAAAAGACAAGTCTGAGACAAACAGTTTTTATTTCTAAGCAGAAGTGTATTGATTTTCTTTTAGATTATTTTTTTATGATACAGTACATATTTTAATATTATTAATTATTAATCAGTTTTTATACTTCTTTAATTTGGAAAAAAATGTTATTGTAATGTTTTATTTGATTTAATTGGTTGCTAAATCTTTCTGCAAATTGGGTACATTATTATATATAGTAAGGTTGTTAAGACCGCTCGTTTTTGAGGACCGGTTAACCATTCAAAAAAAGACCGGTTAACCAGCTTTCAACTCGCGTCATCTGATTTGACATCAAAGCGCCTGTGATGTACCAACTCTAGAGTTCAGCGATGTCGTCAAAACAGCAAATTAAATAAAAAAATTTGTCAGAACAAAGAAGTAAACAGTAATGATATTCAGTTTTTAATTTTATGTAATAAAAGTATTAAAACGGCATATTATCAAATGTTGTCAAGTCAGTTTTTTTTTAGGATCTGTTAACCATTTAAAAAAGCCCATTGTACTGTCCGGTCCATATTTTTCCTTAATTTTTTATAGAACCAACAAGGGAAGGCATCAAATTTTTGCCTTGCGACATCTGCTGTTGACATCAAAGCGCACGTGACGTCACAGCCCGCTTGCGTTCAGTACACATGCGCTGTGCTTCTTTTCCAACGCACATGAAATAATTTTGTTTAGAAAACAAAAAATATTATATCAATGTGGTAAATTTCAGTCTAATGCCTTTGACACGCACATACTTAGCTGGAAAACTGTTGATATAAGACTGAAATCGAATCTGAGGACCAGTAAACCATCTAGTACTATTATTAGTAGACCTATCTTTCCCCTTGTAATATAGATAGTAACACTCGCGGCCTTGACCGTTTTCACACTTTGACCCGCCGCACTGTGTTACTTCTGGTACTATGCTTCGGCAACTAAGCGAATAACTTTTTTAAATTAAAAATCGTTCACTAGCTGAACTCCACTAACAGTGATGATGTGTATTTTTATATTATTTATAGACCGGAATATTAAGAAAACGCTTTGATGTCCGTCACTCGTATGGCTCTGGTATTCTGCCGCAACACAATAAAAAATTAACTCTGGGTAATAAGCTTATAACGACTAAATGAAGTTATGGTTAACCGGTCCTGATTAAACGGGACCGGTCCTGATTAAACTGGGACCGGTTAACCATTAAAAACCTTAATCTATAGGCTAGTATACAGTTTATCAGTATGGATATACTATTACTGTTTGAATATGTCTTTGTGAAAAATAATAACTTTATAATAAATACTGGAATAATATTATAATTACAGTGAAATACATTTAACGTGAATACACTTAAGAAGAAATATTGGTAAACCCAAAATCTTCTTCTTCTTCGTTCTCAATTTGAGTTTTGCGTGCCGACGAGTTTTTGCGCCAATTGGCCCGTGGTCTCCGACTTCAGCCTGCTGTTTTTTCTGGATGTGCTTCCATAGCCTTTGGTCAGCCAAGACCATCTGCAAGGCAGCAGTAGATTTTGGCAAGTGATGCAGCGTTCACATGCCACGGCTATAAGGGTTCCACGCATTACCCAGCCGCCTTTTATTTGCCATAACTATTCATTAGGTACCCACTCGAAGCTGGGTGGACTCGGGGACGCCCTAGGCCCCGGGAACAAATCCATGGCTTTCCATGGATTCGAACCCGTGACCATCGGTACGCCAGTCGAGCGCGCTGCCACTCGACCACCGTATCCCCTAAACCCAAAATAATAGAACGGTGTCTGTACTTAGACAAAATTTTCAAAATGAAGTTACTGTATACTGTATATATAATAACAAATGTTCTAATAACAAAAATGTTTTCTTCTAAGTCTTCTTGTTGCCTGTCATCTATTTTAAAGATAATTATCAAGGATAATAATAAGGATTTCATTGATTGACTAAGTTACTATGTTAGGTAAGTCAAGTGAACTACAAATGTGCAATGGAGGCAATAAAGTAGCAAACAATAGGAAAAGGCTTGGCCAGAGTGAGTAAGGTAATCCTGCAGATTTTACACGTATATTATTTCACAGCGAAAATTTAATTTTCTCGTGAGAACTTACGTTTTTAATTTATTAAATGCATTATTATATGTTGTATTTCAGATTTCAGCTATTACAGCGCTAATTTGTGAGTCTTTTAAATTTCTAAGGCATTTTTTCGGCTCTAAATAATACATAATCTGGTCACGATACGTCCATTGTGTTTATCTAGCAAACTGCTTGCCAGATATTTTTTACCCATGCTAAAATAAGACAATTTCATTTTATATTACGTTACTAGATGTTTGATTCTTATTTTGTTTGTTTTTAAGTGAGAAAATTTCATTTAGCATCTTACTGTGACAACCCAGCAAGTAGGGTACCACATAAACAAAATGCAAAATGGATGTATCCCACTCCCATTCATTATAAATTATGTAGCTTTAAGGGCTGAAAAAAGCCTTAGAAATTAATAAAACTTAAAAATTAGTGCTATAAATACTATAACTATAATTATAATAGCTAAAATATAAAATATATTAAATTAATATATTAATGCATTTAATTTAATAAATTAAAAACGTAAGTTCTCACGAGAAAATTAAATTTCGCTGAGAGATAATAATAATATACGCGTAAAATCTTATTTACCATCCATGGCCATGAGTAAAGTTGACACTAACTATACTATACTATACTATACTGTCTATAGTGAGTATACTTAGTATTCCTATAGTGTCTATAGTAACTATCTATACTATAGTGTCTATAGTTATACTGTAGTCTATTCTATATATAATATATTATATAGTTATATATAATATACATGTAGTGAATTCTGAATAGCGAATAATCTGAATCACTGAATACTGAATTAGAATAGTGAGTACTGTGAGAGCTGTTTGAAATAGCAGTTAACTGAATCAATTTAAATTTCTTTAATTAATTTATCTTATCCTATTTTATCTGTTTACAGACGCTCCTTCTATACAGAAGATTATTGCATCCTACGCTTATCTATGGTTTGTGTTTAGTCCTGCATTTTTATTAGAGATTTAAATGTTGATAAAGTGTTGGTTTTCCTGGATTCTTCAACTTCAGGCTACCCATTCCACGCCCAAATTCCGGACGGGAAGAAGGAAAACTTGTATAGTTTTGTATGTGTTTGTTCTTGCATACGGAATAAGAAAGGTGTTTTTATCCTTGCCTATCATGTCTATCTGAGGGTTGTATTAAGTAAGTTATCTTTGTGTTGTATTTCTAAATTAGAATTAATTGCTTTATGTATGATTACTACTTTGCTCTTGGTTCTTATATCCTGTAGTGTTTCAAGGTTTAATGATTTAACTAATGGTGTTATTACTGTTCTGTTATTCTATTTCTTGCTTGTCAGTTTTGAATATTCTCCAGTAATGAATCTGGCAGCTCTTTTTTGAATTTGTTCTAGTTTATCAATGTTTTCTTTGGTAAATTTCTTCAATACGATCATACTTGTTTTTTTACACCTTCCATTCGCATGTATATTAGTTCAATAATTATGTCGTCACCTTATAGAGCCAATGACTGCTTTTAAAATAGCTCCTAAAAAATCATTACTTCATAGGGCAATCAACAATAAATTGGTTTATCGATTACTTTTCTAATATGTAGCCAGATACGTTTACTGATGACTGTGTTTTAGTCCAAATGGCATTTTCATAAAGATTAATTACTGTAGTTTTTTAAATTGTCGTCTAACACACTGTGGCTATCATGAATCATTCATTAACTTGTGGTGGTGCAGTCTCAGTCATTCCCAACATCCCATAAACTTTAGATGGAAAAAATAATTTTTGAGCAAGTAAATATCCTTTAAAAAAAAATATATTAGAAGACGATTTACCAGTAGCCCCAGTGTTTATTCTTTTTATCCTAATGGATTTTCAAGATTTTATATAAATATAATGAAACGCTGCATTGTGCCTGTGCTTTTACACCTCAGTATGTGTGGAATATGCCGATGGTCTCTTGAAACATGCGCGGGATGGGGATTAGTAATTGATTTCAGACTATTGAAATGAACGGTGAACGATTTGCACAAAAATGACCTCACGATATTGAATAAATATACAAGTGAACCAATTCATACAGAAAAGTGGAACAATTTCAGAGCAAACACTTGCAAATTATCGTTTTTACCATCATAAATTTGGCGTGGAATGGGTTGCCTAATCAAATCAGGAAAAAATACACATTATAAACTTTCAAAACTGTTAAAACTCTTTAAAAATGCAAGACTGGATACAAAACATGGATACGTGTACGACTAGGACGCAATAATCTTCTGTAAAGAAGGAACGTCTCTAATAGATGAGGTAAGAGAAGTGACCACATGTAAAAGTGCACAAGCAGACTTGGAAAATGGAAAGAGTTTTTTAAAAAGTGTGTTTGCCGTCTTCGGTGCCTGTGTACCCGCCTTGACCCGGACCTGCACCCTTACGCCTACACACACACACGACAATAACGACCTTTTTCGTGAATGACCAAACAGTTTCAAAGAGGTCTAAAAACTATGAGACAATAGTATTTGAACTTAACGAAAACGTAATACGCCGAGATATCACCCAATGCCATCGCGCAGCGGTTACCAACCTGTCAGGTTTTCGGTGGGTCGCGACAGGTTTTCTGTGGGTCGCCAACTATCGACTAAAAATATTCACTATAATGCAAATTTGTTCTATTTTGTAAAAACTTTATTGAAAATAACTTATTTAAATTTCATGGGGGTCGTGGATCACATGGCTTATATAAAAAAAAGGTCGCCAGTCGCCACCCCAAAAGGTTGGGAACCTGCCATAGAGTAATGAGAAGATTACAGTTATATATTTGTGGCAATCGTATATTTATTTAAATCTAATTTAAAATTTAAACCAATTAGGCAACAAAAATAAAATGTGTTTTTTGGAGACAGAAGATCACTGCTTCTCCAATGTATACAACGGCGCCGTGAATGACAAAATATTCATGAAATATACTTGTTTAAAATAATATCTCTGGGGTATTTATTTAAACCGAAGGTCGTGATTTATATATAAAGACATTCAAGAAATTGGTTGATTATTTAATAAATTCAATTACATGACATTTTGAGAAATAGAATTGTATAACTTTATGCAATATAATATAATTATAAATTAAAAATAATCTAGTCATTATAATTATAGTTTAGTATAGCCTTGTAGCCTAGTAATTAGTAACTAGTACGCCTTGGCCAACGCCTACATTACCTTAAATATATTAAGTTATAATAATATTTTCTGAATAGCTTGGGCTTCATTACAGTTACAGTAACAATTTCAATTATTAATCGTGAATATTTTAAATTGATTATAGTATAGTTATAGTATAGAAGTATAGTTTATAGTTAATAATAGTAATAGTGAAATAGTCCATAATAATAATAAAAAAATAATATTGACTAGGGGGAGGGCCACTAGGCCTAATTTAAATTAATTAACTACAAAACAAAAATTGTGTTTACATACTACAGTTGAACCCGGCTATGTCGATGGCCTAGGGGTTTGCCAAAAAGCGTCGAGATAAACGATGATCGAGATCAATGAAAACCAATATGGCGGCAAAAATATTAACATTTGCTTGAAATTTCTTTATTTACATGGTGTTTGTTAATAAACCAGAATGTACATGCACATGTTTTTGGAGGTTTTATTTACACAACAGCATTGCTGTTATTTGTTTGATGAAGCGATCGGCATGCTATAAAAATGTACATACATGTTGTTCACATCAAATGCGCACTGTGTGTTACCTCTCGTACATTGCCTCGACAACTAAGGAAATTAAAATTGTAAAAATCATTCCTTAGCCGTAGGCGAACTAAACTAATAGTGATGATGTGTATATTATTTATATACAGGAATATGGAGAAAGCCATTTGAAGTCACCGTCGCTCGCATTAGTCTCGTATGCTGCCTTGCATCTTAACCGTAACACAACAAAAACAAACTCCGGGTAATAAGCTAATACGGGCTTACTGAAGTTGCGGTTAACGGGTACTGATTAAACGGGACCGGTCCTGATCTGAGGACTGGTTTTAACAACCTTAAAGAAAAGACTGTTTTACTGTCCAGTCCGTATTTTCCCTTAAATTTTTTAGAACCAACAAGGGAAGTCATCAAATTTTCGCCTCGCGAGGTCAAACAAATAACGGCAACGCTGTTGTGTAAAAAAAACCTCCAAAAACATGTGCATGTACATTCTCATTTATTAACGCTAGTGATGGGACAATACCAACATCATAGGGTGCTTACAGTAAACATGGCTCCCCAGATTTTAGGATATATAATATATAACAGACTACAGACAGTTTACCCACCCCCACTCTCAATCTCCTACACCATTATTGTTGTTGGTTAGTCCGATTAGCATCAAGTTACCGAAGGAGTTCTGAGTCCATTGTAAGCTGAGGGGACGGACCCAAGGAAGATGGTTTGGAAGAGAATGGTTCGGGGGACATGAGGGGATGTGTAGGTTACACGGGGCAGGTTACTTATTAGTATAGCTTGTAAGGAAAGTCATGCAAGTGCCCTCCAAGGCACAGTATCGCTCAATCTGGGAATCACTGCTGTGAATGATGCTAACTCAGCAGAAACAGTGTAACAAACATCAAGCCCCATTTAAAAAAAAACAACACTTAACTTTAACTGGGAGCGCGCAAGAGAGGTGACATGATGTAACCAACGGACCCGCCGTGGCGTGGCGGGGCAGGAGTAGCTGAATTTGTTATGTACTAGTGAAAAAAAACAGCGCTAACGCAACAAAGGGTTATAATTAAACGGTCCTTAAAAACTAATGGTCTTAACAACCTTAGGAAAAAGTGAAGAAATATTAGGGTCCTGATATTCCGATACGATTCTGATTAATCGTCCCATCACTAATTAACACACATCATTCTCTCTTTGTTTTAGCATTTTCTCATCGGTTAATTCTATTTTTTTAAGTTGCTGAAACCTAATACCTCGAGCACAAAAGAGGGCCAAATTTGCAACTTAACGTTGGTTAGCTCGATCCTCGTCTGTTCGCCTAGCAATGCACGCTGGCATTTTTAGTTCAAAACAGTGTTGACATCTCGCTTTCTTCGAGACTTCCGGCTATTGTGTGATTCTACGAGATTTCAATAAAAATTACCGGATGTTTTGACTTTCAATTTGATTGCGTGTGTGAATTATTTTTTGGACGTGTATCCATGGAGTATGTATTCACCCGAGGTGCTGGAAAATGGCGTTAGAGGTCGTTAATCGTCATTATTTCGCAGTGGATGTTATATTATTATTAAACTTAATTCATTTTCTGATGCATTAATCATTTTATTTTTTAAGATAAACGAATATCTTTAGAAAAGAAAATAAAGGTTTGTATCGAGAATCGACGGTGGTTTTTATTTAATTAAATAAAAAATATTATTCTTTTAAAAGTTTGTTATTGCTTCGTTACCAGTAAGATACGTGACTGTAACTAACACGCGCGTGACGTTGAAATCAAATCATTTTCATAATATTCCAGTATATATATATATATATAATATATACGTCATCACTGTTGTAGGTCGAATTCTGATAAGGAATGATTTTAAAAAAAATTGCTTAGACTTAGTTGCCGGCCGAGGTCTAACACACAGCGTGCTGTGATCAACAGTCAAGGCCGCAATAGTTACTATTTATATTACAAGTTTGATTGACTGAGGAAATTCGAGAGCGGTCTGATAGTGACAGATATCCTGCACGTCAAAAGCATTAAACTTAAAATTACCATATTGATATGTTTATTTTATTTATTTTTAATTCGCTGATTTGACGGGCATTGCAAACGCGAGCGGCGGTGACATGCCACGCCACACGCGCCATGGGATGAGGCGAGGCGAAAAATTTGACCATAGTTTTAACGCATGCGCAGACAATAATAAACTGGTAACTATTAAATGGAATCGAAACATGACCACAGAGACGTAATCAAAGTCATTTACTTCGGCATAAAAATATATATATATAAAAAAATTCCCGACTAGTCATAACTTTTCCCAACTATTTCCCGACTTTCAAGGCCGAGGAAATTTTTTTTAAGAATTCCGACTTTCTCCCATTTTCCCGACTGAGTGGGAACCATGTGTATATTTAAACGGTCCTTAAAAATGAACGTTCTTAACAACCTTAGGAAAGAGTGAAGAAATATTAGGGTCCCGATATTCCGATACGATTCCGATTAATCGTCCTATCACTAATTAACGCACATCATGTACATAAAGAAATTTCAAGTTCAAGCACATGTTAATATTTTGCCGCCATATTGGTTTTCCTTTAACTCGATCATCGGTTATCTCGACGCCATTTTTCATACCCCAACCCCTTCCACTTAACTGGGTTTGACTGTAGTATAGCATTATTAATATTACTATTACTTTTAAAGTATTATAGCACTGCTAGCATTCTTAGGCATTTGATTAACTTTCAGATCTACCTAACTGAATTTGATTTGCTCAGAATATAGATATCTACTTAGTACATAGCCTCAGTTTAATAATAAATACTGATATTTTGTATAATTAAAATGATTTATTAAAAAATGTGTGAATGTTTTTGTTCAAGATATTTGAATGATTTTAAAAATAAAAATATACTAACATACACGTTGAATATTTTATTACCGCATATTGTGTTCATTGTCATAAAATCACCCCTGATCTAGTTGTGTGGGGGGGGGGATAAAACTGTTTGACCTGGCTCTGCAAACAAACAACAACCTGTAGCGCCAGTATTTAATGAATCCTGTTCAAGAACTTCTCAACATTTTATACTTATTTCATTTAATGTTTTTCAGTTTGCATCAATCACACAAAATGATTGATGCTGCTCTGTCATATATATTGCCCTGGATGATGATGATTGCCAATACAAGCATGTATTTTCTTACAATTGTTTTTGGCCTTCTATCTGTGATGTTGGCTGTGATGATGTACAGTTTATCTGACAATCCATGGATTCCAGTGTCAAAAGAGATACATTTGGAGGAGGAAAATCAATCAGAAAGATGATCTTGATGTAAGGTGAACTTCCTCAATGATATTTTGAAGATTTATTAACATTTTTAATGCTAAAATTGAACACTCACTTAATATTATGTTGTACAATGTATATTATTTGATTACCTGAATATTACTTGCATATTTGTAGGCTTTAGCATTTTTTAAATATTTTAGGCACCTACACACCAACTGATCAATAACATTCAATTAGTCTAATGTAATTTTATTATGTTTTATCTAATTTCAAATCAATAGAAAACACAAGTATTTATTCACACTAGACACCAATAGAGGATCATCATTTAAAAATTAAGGACATACAAATATAATATTTTTTAAAATTTTTCTGCAGGCAAAAAGGAATGTAATAAAAAATCTGTTTCATATAGAAAATGAATACAATGAACATTCAAATTCAACCATAAAATTTAGTGGAGAAAAGTTTTGTAGTTAATAATGATATCCTTCTGCAAGCCCTTAACATGGCTTGTAGTATGAATAACAGAGATCAAGGTATTGCAGTGGGTCTTAGGCCTGATCAGTGCTTTAGCTCAGAGAGTAGCGGGGCTCTTGGAAAAATTCTTCCTGTGAAAACAGTTAAAATTGAAGATCCTCCACAGAAAACTATCTCAGAAGACAATTTAGTTCTTCTTCTAACAACACCACCAAATCAGCCAGACAAAAAGAATGCCTACAGAGGTCCAAAGAAAGCTTTGACATTAGGTGAGAGAATGACTGTGATAAAGCTAAATGAAGAGGGTAAGAGTACAAGGCAAATAGCACAGCTGCTAGGAGTTGGCCGCACACAAATTCAATTGACTTTAAAAAGAAAACAGGAATACATAAACAATTTTAACCAGAATGCACCACTGGAGCAGCGTCGCCAGATGAGGAAAACAGGAAATGAAAGCGTCAATGAGCTCTGTTGGCGATGGTATCAAGAGATGTCTAGAAGAAATGTTAAAGTGAATGGACCAATGCTGAAGGAACGAGCTCTCAATTTCGCTACAGAAAGTGGCATAAAAACGTTCAAGGCTTCTAATGGTTGGTTGGAATCATTTGCAAAGAGACATAATATTGTATTTGGAAAACCAGCTTCTGAGGTCAGCTGTACAGATCCAAGCGTAGTCATTGATTGGAAGAGAAAAGTAAAATCTCTTTGTGAAGGTTATGAAGACAAAGATGTCTTCAACTTAGATGAAACTGGTTTATTCTTTCGTATAACAGCCGATAAGTCTTTTTATGTTAAGGGCCAGCAGTGTGCAACAGGAAGAAAAGCCAAAGACAGACTGACTGTTATGCTATGCACAAACATGCTTGGTGAAAAAGAAACTGTTGTTGTCATTGGTAACATGTCACTTTCAAAAAGTTTTAAGGATGTGAACTTACAACTTATTCCAGTGGATTTCAAATTTGCCCACAAAGCCTGGATGAGCAGTGAAATTTTTATAGCTTGGCTCACTGGATTCAATAACAAAATGGCACTGCAGCAACGCCATGTTATTCTCTTCCTGGACAACGCCTATTGCCATCAGTTTTTGCAGTTGTCCAACATCAAACTTCAGTTCCTGCCACCCAACATTAGCCCCTTTCTGCAGCCCTTGCATCAAGGGATGATGCAAGACTTCAAGAGAGGCTTTCGTCGCAAACAGCTGTCTGCCTTGACGGGAGAAATGGAGGCTCATCCCCATGTTACAGCCAGTGAGCTAATGAAAACCAGTGACATCATTGATAACCTTTATTGGATTGCCTCAGCATGGAATGACATCCCAGAGTCATCCATCAGGAGATGTTTCTTTAGATGTGGCTTTGGTATGGTGTCAGACTCTGCAGGCATTGTTAATATTTTCAATAGGAATGATCTGTTCAATCCACCAGAGTTTGACAGAATATCCTCTGAGCTCATAGGGGGTACATTTACTGACTTGTGTGTTGTTGATGATGACTTAGCAGTTTGTGATATGAATGTGCACCATTGGAGGCACCACTCTAGTGATTATTCTAGCACATACCAACCAGATGAACAGGACAGGGACTCTGAAGATGACAGCATAGAATTGGATATTAACCGAAGGCCTACGTTTGCCGATGCCAATGATGCACTTCGAACATTGTGCAAATATGCTCAGTGTCAAGGTCTGAATCAAATTGTTGATCAAGTGTTTATGATTCAGGAGAGTTTGGTGATTGCGAAATGTAATCAGAGACAGCGAACAATTGATGAATTCTTGAAACCATATATTTGAAATCTTCTCCTAAATTTGTATGTGATTAAATTAAATATTGGTTGCCATATATCTATGTGTTAATAAAAGTAAATTTGAAAGAATGTGTTTTCTTTCTTCTTTCCCTCACTTTTCTTGAAAACTTTAAAAATAATATAAGTTGGGTCATCACTTTGTCATGCTATGTTTTAGACTGGACAGAGCCAGTTAAATAAAAGTGTGTTAATATAATGGCACATATAACAGTTATACTATACTGGAATGAGCTTTGTTATTATATAATTGCCAGGATGTGTAGCACTTATTGGTGTAACAACTTTGCCTGACCTTTGTGTACAGTGTGTACAATTTTCTAAATGGTTTAGGCCATTCATGTGACCTACACTGGAAGTGAGTGATCAGGTGACATGGGTTTTTTTATTTTTAAAAGTGATTTAAATTTCATGATTGCATGATGCACTAACTCAGTTGTGACACAGATCAGAGCCTTGAGTGTTTGACAAATTATACTATCACTATTACTATTATTATATAATCATCTTTCAACTGAAGTTATTAGACAAGGTATGTGGGACCTTCACTCCACCGTCACAACAAAGCTGAGCCCTACTAAACAAAAATATGAAAAATTGAGTTGTACATGTGTTTAATATTGTAAATTTAGTAATTCATGTGTCAGTCAGTGATTGAATCACTATACAGGGGGTGAGGGATCTGGTCGTCTGATGTTTTAGTATTTTAAATAAACAAGTTAAGTTTGGTCAAGGCCAGTTTAACCCACAGGGTTTATTCTAGCCACACTAACCCCGTGTTATTTGGACTCCGTTATACAGTATTCACATATTATGTGCTAAATAGGTTTTAGCTTAGGGTCTAAAGAAATACTGAGGCCTCTACCCCTGGCTTTGACATAGATTATTGATGGCTCTGAAGTTTTTTTTACCTATTACAATACTTAGATATAACAAGAACCATTGGGAGTTCATAATTATATTTTAAATTTTCAATAATTACTTTTATATGATTTATTATACTTTTATTAACTTTTTTTTTCTTTAAAAAAAACAGGAAAATCTATCAAATATGAAACTAATAAATATTTTATTTGTTATGAGTTATTTATTTTAATATTACTAATATTATGGAATAAAGTTTTGGAATATTTTTATTATGGTTCAAAGAGTCATCATGACCGCTTATATGTTAAGGGAAAATAATTTTGCTGATTTAAATCGAATGCTTCATTTACAGCATTGTCTCCCCTTGACAGTGATATCTTGACCAACAGCTGCCAATTTTTGTAAGAAACCTCATAGGGGCCGTCAATAAAGTACGTCACGCTCCAGAGGGGGGGAGGGGTGTAAGAAAGTGTGACAGGGGGGTGGGGGTTCCGGCCATGTGTGACGTCACTGTTTTTTATTTCGAATTTTAATTTTGTTGTTAATAAAAAAGAAATTTGTGTTCGAAAGTGTGTCGTACTTTAGGGGGGGGGTCCAAGATTTGTGACAGGGGGGGGTAAAATTGTCAAAAATAGCGTGACGTACTTTATGAACGGCCCCTTAACTAATGGTGTTACTCTTGAAAGTTTTGAATATTCTCCAGTAATGAATCTGGCAGCTCTGTTTTGAATTTGTTCTAGCTTATCAATGTTTTCTTTGGTTGATGAGTCCCATACAGAGGATGCATATTCTAGTACAGGTCTCACCAAAGTGAGGTAGCATTTTAGTTTTATATACTTATTACATATGTAAAAGTTTCTTTTTATAAAGCCTAAGGTTTTGTTTGATTGTTAATAAATTTATTGACATGGTGATTCCGTGATGGTTTCTCATTCTCATTTATTGTGACTCCTAAGTATTTTGCATCTTTAGTTTTGATTAGTTCTTTTCCGTGAAAGAAATATGGTGATTTTTTTTTACCCTCTAACTCTAAGACATTCAGAAAAGCCGCTTTGAACTGAGATTTACCTCATGTCTCAACAGGCAACTTCACTCGTGATTAAAACAAAATTGTTAAAAAATAATAATAAAACGTTTGATACGGTGCACTTATCTCATTAAACTGATTCTATAAGTTAATATTCTAGCAGCTAGGCATCTAGATA